>JAWWMP010000023.1:2446387-2459057 GCA_035047865.1 Dendrocincla tyrannina
CCAGCCCAGGGTGCTCCAACCTGGCCTTGGACACTCCCAGGGATCCAGGGGCAGCCACAGCTTCTCTGGGCACCCTGGGCCAGCCCTGCCCACCCTCCCAGGGAAGGATTCTTTCCCAATATCCAACCTAATCCCACTCTCTTTTAGTTTAAAGCCATGGAGGAAAAAAGTTGGCTTTGTTTTTTTAATCTCCACTTTTCAGCCTGGAGTACAAAAATCCCTGTGCAGGGGTTTGGGCTCTCTCATAGCGTGTGTGTAGTTTGGGTCTACAAGTCAACTTGGATTTTCCGGTGCTGGAGAGAAGATTTTCATCCCTTAGTGCTCACTGGTGAATCACAGGTATGGCACAGGAGCTAGGGATGCACATAAATCATCATTTAATCTGTTCATCTCACCCATGGCAGGTACAACTCTGCAATGTCCTTATTTAACCCACTTCTAAAGACCTCTAGAGATGGAAATGTTCTTCAGACAATCCATTCCAGTGCTTGACTCTGAGATCTTCATCTTCTACAAACTCTCACCCCCAAAATTTCATAGACCTAAACAGAAATGATCATTTTTTTCCTATATGAAGTTGATTTTGATAGATAACTGTACAAAGTGAATTTATTCAGTGTCTATCTCTGCAATAAAGAATCACTGCAGAATAAAATTATCAGTAACACCTTCCAGAAGAGCAAAGAAAAGCAAAGAAAAGTAAAAATAATGCATTAGTGGAGTCAGTGTTTCTTTGTCTTCATTCTGCAGGCAGGCAGCATCTCCCAAGGATTACTATGACACCTCATTCAGGTGGGCTCAATAATGAGTTAGAAAATTGTCTGCCTTTGTTAGGCAGGCCAGGGGGATAAGGAGAGGGGAGAGCTGGACCATGAGAAATGATGTTTCTCTTTACTCCAAGGATGTCTCAAAGATTTTATGCGGTGTGTGGCTCTTCAGTGATTAACTGCAAGCTGAAATATGTCAAGTATATATTACAAAATGACCTGAGGATGAACACAAATGTAGGTATTCTCTTTTTCTCCTGTTATTCTGAAACTCTGGCTGCTCTCAAACCCACTTCTCTTTGCCCTGGGTGGCAATTGCCACCAAGAGAACACAACCACCCTTCTCCTCTTACCTAACACAGCTTTGGAACATGACATGACATAATCTAATAAAGCATAATGTTGCTTGTCAAGAGCAGTATCAAATAAGATCACCAAGATCAGGTGTTTGGCACACGTTTCGATTGCTAATATGCACTTAGGACTAGGCTGACTATTTAACAGATGGTATATTTGCTAACTTCAGTGTTTCTGCAGAGATCTATAAATAAATTATCACCTCGTTCCTACATAATGCCTTTCATTCTTTGTCTGTGTTTATCTCACTTGAAGAACAACGAGTTCCCTCACACTCCCTTGCTTTCTCAGCTGTGAGATTTAACAAAAAAACAACTTTTTTTCCCCTTTCCTCCAGATCTGTGCATGTTGGCAGACTGTTGGCACAGCACAATTAATCACTTGGGTGTGATAATGAGGTCAGGCGGGCTGAGCAAAACGCTCAGATGAACAGGAGCCTTCCCAGGGAATAGTGGGAATGTCTGGACTCCAGTGTGGGGCAAGAATGGGAACTTTTGCAGGGCTAAGAGAGGAAAACTGTGCTCAGAACACCCCAAACAAGGGGCAATTTGTGGGAATGGAGTTAGGGAATGGCAGGGCTTTTTCTCCGAATGGAAGTGGGAATACTTTCAGCTCCTCACCAGGAGGGAAGGGAGGAACGGGGAGCAGGAATGGGCCAGAGGCTTTTTGGATAGTGCAAGCCAATTGTCCCCCAGTGGGGTCAAGGATGTAACATGGAATCACAGCATGGCTTGGATTGGAAAGGACCTTAAAGAGCAGCTTGGTCCAGGGACACCTTCCACTGGACCAGGTTGCTCCAAGCCCCATCCGACTGCTGTCTGTACAATTAATATATTAATTCCAATTTCACCATCACCACAACTACCCACACATTTGGGGTTCTTTTTTAATTTTTATTTAATATAAAACTGCCTTGTGGGTGTTGGAGGGGCAGATTTAACTACACAACAGAGTGCCTGAGGATCCAGTCAGTTTTCCTGGGATTAAGGAGCTACTTCCCAAATATGTCTGGTAGGAACAAAAGCCTAACCATAAGTAGCAACTCATTCATTTCAACATCCCAGCCATTGTTTGGAATCCCTGGATTTGCTCAGGAGCACTTCCAAACCACGTTAAGAAGGAACACAGAACAGCTGTGTGCTGCTGAGGAGCAAAACAAGGAAACTTGGGTGTTCAAACATCTGAAATTGTCACAGACAATTAAAGAAACTCCAATTTATCACCTTGCATGATTACAACAGTTCATCTGAATTAATGCAATTTCATGCTGTCTTGAACTTTTGATTTTTTTCCCCCTCATAAACGTTTCGTCATTACGTAATCCCAAATATTATAGTTGTAATTACTTGCTATTGAAATGTGCCCTGAATGTTAAGGTGCCGGTAGGAAGAGCTCTTTCCAAATTAGCCATGCTCCCGAGGCCAAATCAATCCCGTGGCTCACACTGCCCTGTCCCCGCTGCCATCTTTCCCATCTCTTCCAGCTTCTCCTGTTTCCCTGGGATGTATTGCAATATGAGGGGGTTTCCTGCCTGGGATGGATTTTCTTCTTTTACATACAGGAAGCCCCCAAAATGTTGGGGTTAAAGCCCTTTTAGATGCAGCCTGTACCTGCTCAGAGCATCCCAAAAAACCTGCTGGGCATCAAGCCCTGCCCCTTCCCTCTCCTCAGTATTGCTGGACTAAATTGCCTTGGAGGAGACTTGTACCAACCTATTGCAGGGTGGCTGTTAAAAGGAGTGTTATGGAAATATCCTTTTTTTCCCAAATATCTCCCCAAGGAATGGCTCAGCTCATCTCCCTAAACTTTCCCTGCTAAGTAAACTCTCCTTTCCAGCTCTCAAAACTCACTAAACAAACCCTCTGACAGTTCCTTTTGTCTGGATAATGCTGTCAATACATTAATCTTTTCCTGTTAGCATCTAATCTCAATTTTTTAAATGTTCTAATTGATTTTCTATGAATTCAATTCTGAGATTAAGAGCGGTGTTATCTCTAATTAAGGTGTCTGAAAGCTGCTTAGCGTTTCCCATTTCCTCCGTTTGAAACACTTGGGCTTTCTCCTCAACACCTGCTGAGTTCTCCTGCTCCTTCCCCTCTTGGTACCTTGTGACACCTCAGCTCTGGAGGATTTGAAGTTCAGGCAGCCTGGGCAATGCCTGAGAGTCTCCTCTCACCAGGACAGGCTAAAAATCAACCAGAATTCCCACTTTTGCTCCATTTTCCACCTTAGGTGAATGCTGCATCCCACCCTGGTTAAAAGAGAAAGCTGCCCTGTCCCCCCCAAGCCCTGCTCCTCTCAACCTGGTGGAGCAGCTTTCCAAAGCCAGAGGGAAAAGCACAATCACTGGGTCTTGTCCTTCTCCAGAGCTGTGTAATCAACCCAGGCCCTTCCTCAGTGCTTCTTTATTTAGTTAAATTGCTTTGGGGCTTCTAAAGGAGAAGACCTGTAATTTTCACATTAGGATGCACATGGGCCCTGGGTCTTCAGTTCAGCCTAAATGATATGAATGGCCAATCCAGGCACTCATTTTCAAGGTGGGGAACAATAATTTCTACCACAGCCTGATTGTCTTTTTCAATTAAAGAGCGAAAATGCCCTTTACAAAGTAATATCAAGCTCCTCTAGAGGAAAAAATGGAAGGTCACAATTAAATTAAACGGGGAGGGTGAGGTGTGTGTGGGGGGGGGGAATAACCTCAGCTGGCTTGATTTTTGCTCATGCCCCAAGAAACTCAGAGCACCGAAACCTGTGCTGTGAAGAGCTGCTCTGCATCTGCTTTTTGTTACATTTTCTGCCCCCTTTTACAGAGTTAGCAGCATAAATTATTAAAGTTCTCCTGTGCACTGAAGACGGGACTTGCACTGAGCAGCAAGTGTTGATGCAGCCTTAGGGCTCTTGCAGCAAAGCCCATCTGCAGGCCAGAGGCACAGCCGAGGAGCTGCCCCTCTCCGAGGGAGGGGGAAGCAAGGAGTAGAGCTTGAATATTTCATATTCCTCAACAGTTTTCTCACTTGTCACGGCACAGTTCATTTGTCACCTGTCATCACCAGAGCCACTTCGCCGTCTGAAGGAGTTTTCTCCAGATTGGAGTGCTCTTAAAAGCAGATTTCTCTTTCTGGGCTCAACCTCAGGGGCCAGATTTATCCCTGCCAGAACGACCCCAGTCTGGCTGACTTACACAGGAGATGGTCCTTGCTCCTTGACTGTTAATTCTTATCCAAAACCTTCTTTCCTTTATATTTCTCCTGCTCCCACCTGATTTTGGGGCACATGAAGATGGTTCATGAACTCTTCCCTGCCCTTGGACCTTGACCTTGTTGGCAGTGAGGAGCCGTCCCCTGGTCCTGCAGGGAGAACCTCTTGCCCCCCTGTCCAGGGTTCTCATAGCCACAGTCTCACTTCAGACTACTAATTCTTTTTATAACACTTGTACCAACAAGATAACAATCAGCAATACATATAATAAAAAAATTCCAAGGAAAGGAGGGCTCTCAACTACTGCTGAAAGAGTGGAACAAAAACTCATCCTTGAGTTTTGTTCAGAGCACAGAAACCTGTGCTGTAAGAGCTGCTCTGCATATGCTTTTTGTTATATTCCTGCCCTTCCCAAACTCCTGCCCAGCCCTTTGGAGATCTCGATCCAGCACAGAATTACTTCTTGCACAATCAGTCCGTGTTCCCTCCAGCCATCACGGCTTCACCTCCCTCCTTCCAGCTGCAAAGCCCTCAGGGAAACCCTTCCAGTGGGAGTGTCAAGATTTCCCCAAGTGAACCATGTGGAGGATTCTTGACTGTGAATCTTGTAAGTGGCATTTCAGGTGAAGTTTACATGGTTTGCTGCTGGTTCAGTAGCATGTAGACATGGGTATTTACAGCTCAGGGCATTCTCTGGGCTAGATGTGTGTTGCCTGCTGAGCAAAGCAATGCCTGTGACCTCATTCCCTCACTCCGTGGGAAGTCCCAATGACACTGTTCCTCCTCCTCCAACATGAGCTACAGGACAGAGAAGTTTATCTTGTACCTGAGAACTTTAACACAGGATCAACCTTCCCTGCAAAAATAATTAATCAATTAATTTCATTACCTTTATTCTAAAAATGCCAGTCATTTACTCCAAATAGCAAAATATTTTTCTCCCTTGTAAACCTCCACCTTTTTTGGTCACTCCAAAGAATGAAGAAGGTCACGTGAACATCATGGATATTTCCCTCAATAATTTCTTGGAACCTATGTCATATTGTCATAAAGTAGAGCAGCTAAAAAAGAAAATCACCCAGACTGCAAACTCAGGCTGGATTTATCGTTCCCAAATATTCCATTTTTATCAATCAGGATGTAGCAGCTCCAGGACCTGGGGGTGCTTTGTTACCCACCATATCTCAATCACATATATTGCTTTTCCAATACAATCTGCAAGGGGTTGATTAAGGATAAACATTTCTAAAGGAACTACAGAAGGGTAAGTAATAGAGAACTCAGAAATAATCTTCAAATACTTACATGTTCCCTATTACCACTTATCTGTTCACTGTCTGTAATGCTCCTTACAGCATCTCTATAATGTATAGATACATTATTTATCTCCACAGATAAACCCCCTCCTTTTATTGTAAGTTTAAGCAACTAACCTATGGAATAAAGCAGCTTTAACCAAGTATCCTGATACAGCACAGCCTTGAACACAGTGGTTCAATACCCCGAGAGAGACGTTTAGAGCATGTGAGAGTCAGAAAACTGGAGTTTCTGATGCTGCTTGGCCTGCTACAACATAAAATAACTGGGGAATGTTGTCACCACGAGCTGCGGGCTGTGTGTTTATCAAGAGCCAGGAGGTCTGGCTGCATTTGGGGTCTGTGGACATCAGGTGGGCCTTGAGGATACAGACAGGACTCAAACCTTTCTGGAGTGATGGAAAAAACAAAAGCTCTTCATTATGCAGACATGCCCATATCCTCTGCTTTTAGGATCCCAGGCTGTTCTTTCAGTCTTCAGGAATATCAGGGGATTTGCATAATCCTATTCTTGTGCTACCTGAGCTTTAAAAGAGAAACTATTATCACCCTGCCTTGCCCTGCCAGCAAGAGGTGAAACCCACGCAGCCTTCCAGCTTGGGAGGGATGGTGGTTGGATCCTGCTTTGCCTTGAGCCTGTGAGAGCCTCTCTGTGCACAGAATTCTGCAAAGAAATAAATACCAGGGAGCTCAACAGAGATACAGGAAGATGAGCTGAGTGCAGTGGGGTCTTGCAGAGTTTTGGGTCTTGGAGTGATTGAAATGCATCGCTTTAATGGGTTCTCTGCAAGTGTTCTGCTCCAAGTGGCCTTGAAGGACACAGTGTCCCAATTCAGAGTGGGCAGAGCAGTGCACAGACCCCTTCCAGCAATGCATGTCAGGTTCTCACCAAGTTTTTCCCGATTTTCTGAGGAGGAGGGGAAAAAAAAAAAAGCAAATATGCCTGAGGCTGCTGGGTCTGCTCCATGGAGAGCATCCATTAAGCAAAGACCTTGATGTGGACTCCCACCACGGGAAGTGCTGCAGAGAGAGCCGGAGCATGGGCACCAAGTGCCCGTAACAATCACAGTTCTCCCTCCTTTTACTCCTGGCAGAATGTTGTCAAAATACTGGCTTTATTTCCAAGGAACAAACCGAATGCCTGGTGTATTCCTGTAACTCATTCCCTTCAGGACCTTGCACTCCACCTTCCCAGAGCCAGGGAGGGTGGTGGTGGTGCTGCTGCTGCTGCACTTAGGTTGGATTCTCTACCTGTGCTCAGAAGCCCAAAAGGCACTTTTGAGCTGCGAGCCTCTTTAGTGGCACATGGAGACAGGACAGCAGCATTTCCATGCAGCACACAGGATCGACCTGAGGTGCTGCCAGGAGCAGCAGGAGGGCTCTGCAGAGCCTGGCAAGGAGACTTCATAGCTGATTCTCCACAGAGCTGCAAGCTGAGCTGTGTTGCTGCAGTAGTGGAAGGTGTCCCTGCCCACGGCAGTGGGCTTGAAATGAGAAGGGCTTTAAGGTCCCTTCCAACCTAACCCATTCTGGGATGATGTATAAGCAGCCCTTTCCAAACAGAGAGGTAGAGTTAGTGCATTATTTAGCATGTGTAGGTTATAGAATGATGTTAGAAAGAGTACAGAGGCTGAGAGGATTGGGATTGCTCAGCCTGGAGAAGGGAAGCTTTGGGATGATCTCCTTGTGGCCTTCCAGTGCCTGAAGGGGCTACAAGAAAAATGGGGAGAAACTATTGACAAGGACAAGAGGGAATGGCTTCAGACTGCCAGAGAGTAGGGTTAGATGGGATATTGGGAAGGAATCCTCCCCTGGGAGGGTGGGCAGGCCTTGGCACAGGGTGCCCAGAGAAGCTGGGGCTGCCCCTGGATCCCTGGGAGCATCCAAGGCCAGGTTGGACGGGGCTTGGAGCACCCTGGGCTGGTGGGAGGTGTCCCTGCCCATGGCAGGGGGTGGAATAGGATGATCTTTAAGGTCCCTTCCAACCCAAACCATTCTGTGATTCAACATGGATAAAGGCAAGTCTGTGGCTTTACCTGCAGTGTCCCTAAGGAGGACAAGGGGCACTGGCACATGGTGTAAAGCTGGGGGATGTGTCTTTGACCATGCCCTGCTTCTGGCACTGTCAAGCCAAGCTCTTCCTCCTGTTCCTCCTCAGTTGCCAGCTGGCCACCCCTGGGTGCTGGCTGAGCACTGAACTGAGCAGTCCATGCCTGCTTTTGGCTAAGAAAGATGCTTGCAGTGCTCCCTCTTGCCACAGCAGCTGCCAGGCTGATCAGTATGCCAGCCCTCACCCTGCTGATGAATTAGCAACCAGTCTAAAGACCCGCAGAGCTTTACTCAGGGTGGTAGTTACAACAGCCAGCACACCTTTTAATCAAACACAACTGTTACACAGGGATTTCTGGACACACACGGCACCACAACGCAACCAATCCCGAAGTGGAGGTGCCGTTTAGCCCAAAATTCAGGCAGGTCCTGACTTTGCAAATTCAGACTATGTGGTCTAAGTGCATTGATTTTTCCACTTTCTGTTTCAAAGCATATACTGCCAGTGAAAAGGGTTATGGCATCTGGAGGCATTGCTGGATTGCCTGGTGATGTTTCTGTAATTTGTGTGCACTGGCAGGTAAATAAGACGATGAAGTCATCAGATGAAGAGTGGGCTTTCATGCTGGCTGAGCATCCCAGACAGCCCCTCTAACAGGGCTCTGCCCATGCTCAGCCTGTTGCCATCTAGCAAACACTAAATGGGTTTGACTGGGTTTCATATATTTTCCCCTAAAATGGTTAAATGCTGACAATGGGCTATTATTTTGTGTTTCAGAAGGGCAAAAACTCTGTCTGGGTGGAGTTCTTGCCTCTAATTTGTTGTTTCAGCAAAACCGTGTCTCCTGTCTATGGCAAAGAGCACGTGAGCACTTTCGGGGGCTGGAGATTTTATTCCAAGTGCTCCAGCAGCCTCATCCCCACTGCTGTGAGCACCCCATCGCTGGCCAAGGGGAGGGAGCGTGTGAGGATCAGGAAAATGCTGTTGAGAATAAGCATCAAGCAAAACTATTTTAGCATCGCTTAGGAAAACATGAGAATGTGGTTGGAGCCCCAGATTTCCAAGAAGGAATCCTTCCAGGTCTGCAGCATTGGGGGGAACTTTAAAAGCCATGGTCTAGTGGCCCCACTGCGTGTCCTCCTGTGTGGTTTGGGGCAAAATGACTAATTCTAGGTATGAATTTTGGTTGTTGTCACTGTTTCTCAGAATTCATGCTTAACAATGGGGGCCTGAGGTCTGAGAAAGCCACAGTCATGGCAACTTCCATCAGTGATGGCAGGACAATGTGACTGAGAATCTAATTTAAGATCCCTGGGCAACAAGATGCTTTCAATTAATAATGACTTTTCTGGGTTTATGCCCTGTATAATGATGAATTAGTTTCACACGTGATTTTCTTCCATGGTGGAGTATTTTCCTTTTATTCTGGTTTGTTTAGTTGTACTTCTTATTTCTCTTGTATATGTTTTGATGTCTCTGTTATACGTGTGTATAAGAACTAAAAGAACAACTAACAGGCCTGGACAGGCTGTTTCACTGCAGCTCTGAGGGGAATTTCCCTCAAGACCAGTTGTTTGCACACAGTTATTTTTGCTTAAAACTGAGGAAATAATTAACACAAATCCCCTGCGTGCCTCGGGAGGAAGTTCTGGTTGAAGCTGTATCGAAGGAGTTTTCTCTAACAGGCTTTGTGTTTGTCTCTTTTTAAGGCATAAAATGCCTTAGGAAAAATGCCTTAGGAAAAAGTACATCACTGAAGGAATGGACAAGCAGTGGAACAGGCTGCCCAGGGCAGTGGTGGAGTCACCAGCCCTGGGAGTGTGCAGAAGATGAACAGCTGTGGCATTTTGTGATAGGATTTAGTGGGAATGGTGGGATTGGTCAAAGGCTGGAGGTCTTTTCCAACCTGAATGATTCTGTAAGTCTAAGATGGGGAAAAGCCGAAGGAAAACCTTCCAAGTCCTCCTGTCTTTCTTCAAGCTGACTCTTGTGTGGTCACAAACCCTCACATGGCTGTCTGACCTGTACAGCTGAGATATTCTGGGATGTCTGCACTGAACTTGGAGCAGGGCAAGCAGCCCATGAGGATGGATCACCCACCTGGATGAGGATCCCTGAACATGTGTCAGGCTCTGACTGCACAACCCGAGCTCTGACACCAAAGCTTTTAACAAGTTCCAGACGAGCAGCTGCAGCTCTTGCAGAACACACCCGAGCTGCTCAGAACGTGCTGCTGGCTGGGTAGCAGGAGACAAGCAGGATTTAGAGGGAGCTTTCAAGTTTCTTTCTGACAAAGCAAAGCTTCTGAAGGAGACAGGGATGCCACGGGACTGCCAGCCCCTGGGTGCCACTAATGCATTCATGTGCTCTCGCTCTGCTCTCTCTCCCCGACGCTGCCTCTCATTTTCAGCTTGTAGCTTTAATAATCTCTGCCTCTGCTTTCTGTACAATATTCCTCCTGCAGCTTTCCTTTGACAGCTCTGTTTTTAATAGAGGATAAGCATGAAACTCCAGCTGAAGCTGAAGACATATTTCTAATCTCGTCCCGCATTTATTTTGCTTCATGGAGAACTCCCTATCTTGAACAGAGGGGAAAAGTATTTCTCACATATTAAGTTGACAAGTACAATAGGTTTCTGGAGGTATCATTAATTCAGACTCAAACTCAGAGCTAGTTACCTTGTAGTAAAAAGACAAATAGGCATAAACCCTTTTACTTGCATAATAGGCTTGATTCAATTCTTTATCACGGAGTTTGCAATAATATGCCAAGTATTCCAGCCCAGGGAAGAGTCCCATTTTGCAGGTATTGAATGAAAGTGTCATAATAACAACATGCCTGCCTGCGTCCTCAGATACAGCCTGAAGTATGGGCTGAAACAAAGAAGTAAATTGGATGGCAACAGGAAAATAAGAAACAAGAAAATGTTAACTGTGAAATAAGTGTTTCAAGGTAATTTGTTCCACTATTCTCATCAGGTCATTATGACATTTTCCATGTAGTGTGTCTTTTTTGTTTGTTTGTTTGTTTGTTTCTCTTGTAAGACAACTTAAAACTCACAGTTTCACAGGGATGCTGCTAAATTGAAGCATTTTCCTGCAAGTTTGTGTTTGTCACTGTAAATAACAGCCTTTGATTTGTCTGTCCTCCCTCTTCTCTGTGGGAAAGGATGTAAATATCTGTCAGCACTAATGAAAAAGTAGGGTATTGCTTGATTGTGGGATATATTTAGCACTGGATGGTTGATAAGAGCTGGGGGACTGAAGCTGTGGGTTGGCTGCGGTGGGCAGACCAGACACAGCTTGGTTGTGACCTGCTCCCTGCAGAGCTTTGGGAAGTGTCTTGGTGGGGTTTTGAAGCCTAAATAAAGGAACTGCTTGATATTAAGCCCTTTTTGATTGTTTTATACAGGCATGAGACTTCCAGCTATTAGTGAGTTAAGTGCTTCAGGGGGAGAGCTTCACCTGCACGGAGTAATAGGAAAAAATGATGTTTTAACAGCTGAAAATACTTAATGGCACCATAAAGTCCCTTTTTTGGGAACAGGTTGTTCAGCAGCCGAGTGGCATCTACTGTGTCTGGTTGAGATGAGCCTTGCCTAAGACAGGCCAGAAATCCAAGATTCTTTCTGTCCTATTTGTCCCAGGGCAGAGCCCTGACCTGCCGCAGCCCTGGAATGGGGGATCAGCACAGGGAAGGATCCCAGCCCAGCTCAGATCCTTGGAAAACTCAGCCTCATACACAGCACTGGGCACTGTGGGGACCAGCTGCCCTTCTCTCCTAGGGGAACTTCCACATTCCCAACCAGTCCCCGAAACCAAGGCGCTCCCAGGAATTGGAGTCAGGGATGGGACTTTCCACAAGGAGATGAAACCATTGATTATGATGATATCCCTCTCAGAGGTATTCCTGGTTTTCCCTCCCCTTCCCCCTTGTTAAAGATATTTTGCACCTCTTTTGTGCCTTCATTTAAGGAGATTCCTTTCCTTTAGGTCTTTTCCCAGCTCCATTTCCGTCCTGTCTTGGTTCCTTGGGGATTACAGACCCCACAGACAATTTGAAGGTGGCCACCTACCCTCGTCTCTCCCTAAAAAATGGGATTTATTCTGCCACTACACAATTTTCACCTCCAAATCTCGATTTCCCACACAGCAAGCTTGGCTTGAAAAGACGTTTCAGAAAAAAAATGGGAAAATAATGAATCAGTTTTTTTTTTTCTTTTTTTTTTTGGTGCATTTGACCAGCTCTTGGAAATCAAAGCTCTTTGAGAAATTCAGGGTAAAACATTATTAAATGAGATGCTACAGCTACACCCTTTGATCAGCTCTGCTGCGAGAGAGCCCGTGAACCAGCCTGACCTCCAAAAGTCTCCTTTGGATAACCCCGTGACACGAGGTTTGCTGTGAGAAATGGAACAAAGTTAATAATTAATACCTTTGCTGGTGTCTGAAATAGCGACACGAGGTTGGCTTTAGACACATGTTTTATTAATGAGCGTTGGAAACAATTGCTCTCTCCCAGCAAACACCGCTCAGAGCTTCACATTGGGGAAAAAAAAAAGGGATGTAGGGACTTGGTGGGGTTTTTTTGGATGCTCCCCCTCCTCCCCAGGGCACCCACAGCACTCGGTCACGGCAGAGAGAAATGCTGTGAAAGAGATTGTGAAGTTGTGAAAAATGGGGAACGAAGATAAAATCAATTGAAAATCATCTCAAGGCACAACGGGCTCGACCTGATGGAGCTGAAGGATGAAATATTCCCCAGCTGAATTTTCAGCTGGAATATGGAATATCTCAGAGCGCAGCTCGGGGTTTTGCACAAGGGGCAAGGAAATTGGGTTGCTTTGTTAATGGAACAAAATATCCCTGGGACAATTAGGGGGACAAGGGTTTGACCCCCCAATTACACCTCATTAACTCAAAAAAACTCCAAGCCTAATTTTTTTCCAACATTTCCTCCCCAAGTTGTAACTACCTGCAGG
>JAWWMP010000023.1:2459157-2476107 GCA_035047865.1 Dendrocincla tyrannina
ACACCTCATTAACTCAAAAAAACTCCAAGCCTAATTTTTTTCCAACATTTCCTCCCCAAGTTGTAACTACCTGCAGGATAACACTGAAACCGCTGTCCTAAAAGTGGAAACACCTTTATTAAGGGACGATAATTGTGCTCATGTTCCTTGACCTTTCAATTTCCCATTTTCACTCTTGTTCCATCCAATGGCTGGGTTTGTCATTAATATTTCCCAGGAATATTGTGGGGGTTTTAGGAATAAGCAGTGCTGAAGTAAGTGAACCTTTCAAACAGAATCCCCGATGATACTTTAATTACCTCATAAATTACAGTCCATGTGCAGAATTAATAGGAAAATAATGCTCTAATAAATATGATCTTCCCAACTTACATGCAAATTGAAGCTTTGCCTTCCTGCTCAGAATTGTTCCAAATGAATTTGTGGCCAAACACTGGTATGTTCCAATATCCTGATTTTTATGTGGGTTATTGATTGCCAAGCTGCCTCCAACCAACCTGTAGTGATAACTCATGGTAAGATCAATATCTGTGCCATTTTGCTTCCACCTTTGAGGGGAAAAAAATCAAATTATGCTTATAATTTACAGAGCCTATTCATATTTATCTTAAATAGTGTGCTGTAGCATACCTGTAATGATAAAAATAGAGTTAAATATCACAAAATTATATCGTTTTTCACACCAGACTGCTCCTTACATCAATCGTAGTGATGGCAATAATTGTACTCTTTGGAAAATCTTTACTGTTAGTCACCAGTGCTCACCCAAATGTCCACAAAAAGTAATTATAACTTATTCAGACAAACTAAGTTATCCATCCAGTCGGGAGGGGAGTTATACCTTCTCTGCAGCCACATTATTTTTTATGATACAAATGTGCTTTGCAGTCCTTGCAAAGGATAAATCATAAATTTGGCTCCGAACCCGAGTTGCAGATATAGATCAGGAAGGATTTCACTTCAGAGGGCAGAACAAAAGCTGAGAGAGAAGGTTTTATGATAATTTAATGATGAGAACGCTGCTATTTTAAAATCTAATTTTCCCCTTAGTCTACTAAGCAGAAAATGGATTGTGTCTGCAACATTACCCAGCTGTTTACAGATGTCAAAATAAAATCTATATTTCAAAGCAAATAAATATTATATGTTTCCAGAAGGGGACTTTTGTGGCTTTACCATCAGTCACATTAGGGTTGAATCTTTATTACCCACCAGAGGTCCAAAGGGAGAATAAGGGACTCAGCCACTGGGGACTTTGGGCTTGGTAATGCAGTTTTTGGGGTTGTTAATGCACTTTTTGGGGTCATTAATGCACTTTTTAGATCATCAGCAACCCTAAAGCTACCCAACCATGTGTTCTCGTCTCCTAATTTTGTATCACAACCGTCTGTATGATTTTTGTGGAGGTGATGCCAACCCCTCCCCAGGATGCAAAGGCCACCCAAGAGCTGTAATGGCTCACTTTGGGTTTATGGCAGTGTCCAAACCAAGAGCAATCAACTCCTTGTTAATCATCCAAGGGATCACAGGATAAAAAAAGTCTATTCTTTGCTATTTCCTGACAGTGGTGGCGTTTCCCCAGCGAACAAACTGAAGGAAACTTGCACTTGGACTCTGTTCCTGGAGGATGTGCCCTGGATATACCACACAAAGCTGCAGCTCTGGGGTTTTGCTGTTGCTTTGGGGTATTTTGGAGGGGTTTATTTCTATTTATTTCAGAGAGGAAGCAAATCTTAGCAGGTGCCCACCCATGGGTCTGTTCTCTGTCCCAACATTAGGATTTTGCCATATCTCAGGATTTCCATATGCTCCGTGCTGTCTAAAGCTTTCCATTTTCTAATCTCAGAGATTCTGGTATTTAGTTTGCCAGTTCTTTTTAATTTCAGAATCAATCACTGAAATAACTGCTGTCATCATTACATGGCTCCCAATTAAGATCTATAATTGTTTTTCCAAACAAATGCAGAGACATTGGGTTAGTTGCTGCAAATGAATTCTTCACAGTATCCCCATAATCATTCTAATCACCATGGTACAATGATTATTAAACTTTGCATATAGATCAGGGGTTCATCTCCTGGTGTGGGCTTTTTCCTAATTAATATGTTTACATCACTGAAGGAAGGGAATTAATGAATTCATGGGGTTGGCAATGATTTAATGGCTTTGTGTGTTCTGCAGTTTACGAAGACACAGAAATCTTGGAAGAATTATTTCAGGGAATTTTTAGCATAACCCTGTTAAAGCAGAGATCACCGACAGGTTTTCCTGAAATTCTCCACTGGAGAATAACTTTCATCGATTATGGGAAATGCACCCAGATCAATTGTTTCAGAGCCTAAACTTAAAAAAAGATTGCTGTATTCTGATGGTGAATTCATAGTTCCCAAGGAAGCCAAGGAAGGTGAGTGCATAGGTGCTTCTATGATTTAAGAAATTATAGGACCAGTGTACTCCTATAAGCAAAATATCTGTGTTTTTAAGACTTCACTGTGTTCTGTGTTTCCTAGATTATTTGCATTCGAGTGGAATTGTCCTGCCAAGTCACCTGAGGCTTTCTTGTAATTGGGAAAAAGATTTGCAAAACCCCCCTTAATGTACAACATTTCCACTGAGGAAGAAAATAGGAACTTTAAAAACTATTGACTGTGAACAAAACAACAGAGAGGCTGAAGGAGTTTTTAATTCTAGCCCATTTTTGAAGCAGACCCTGCAATAAGGCCAGGGATTTCAGGCACCTCAGAGCAGGGCTGCAATTTGGTTTTCAAGGGTAGGAATAAGACAACTGGATTCTGGAATTATTGGGAATCATCCCCCAGTTTTATGCAATGATTATGAACGTATTTGATGCAATCAGTGCAGACTTTGTGCTTCTGTTGCCCTCACTCTCATATGCTATCTCTGTGGTGCTCTGATTTGGATGGAATTGGAACCTCTGCTTCTTGTTTTTTCAGTGCCTCCCTCTAAGTTCTGCTGAAATATTAAAATATTGTTATAATGAACACTGCTTGGGCTGCCCTTGGAGTTCTTCTTTATTGGTTCAATTGGCTGCTCTCTGAGAAGATTATTGAGGGGAAAACACCCTCACTCGCAAAGTGGCAGGAAAATGCAAGGCTATGATTACTCTGGGTATTGAATGTAAGTGCAGCAAAAGCCTTAGAGCACCTGAAATCAAGCAAAAAATGACACAAACCTGCTGAAAACAGTGCAGAGTGTTCATGGAGGGGCAGGGAGTGGGAAAAAGAAGGAGGAAAATTCAGTACCTGAGTTAGGTGGAGATGAACCCTCAACTGAGTGTAACAAAAGGGCTGGAGTGCAAACAATTATAAATCTAATTTGAAGGGCATATTTATTTACCACACAGGAAAACAGCTGGAATAATGTACCTGAGAGAAACAATTCTGACTTGATAAAAGAGGCATAACAGATGAAATGGGATTTATCAGGAAATAGAGATACATTTCCTCGCAGATGGGCTGATTTTAGAGCTGCTTCTATCCAGACTTTTGTTTGCACCGTAATCAGATCCATGTTCTCTGTTACTTCCACCAGGAAATCAGAGTTTCTTGGGTTTTACTACTTATGGCTCCTTCAGCTCTACACGATTCCTGCACTGTGGTTGTCACACACACACTCTGTTGAAAGAAAGCTCCAAAAAATTCCCACTGTATTGGATGAGTCCATAAGATAATATGGTACATGTTAAAATAAAACTTTCAGAGAATGCTAAGCATTCTTTTATTTAAAGGAAAGGCATTTATCTGCATATTTCTTTCTGTAAAAAAATGCTAAATAGCAAATTAACTTGTATCTAACTTTATTCCTTCTCTAGTGGTTCGGTGTTTCTGAATCAAAGACAAACCTCACAGCAGTTCCTTGCCATCACTCAACAAAAGATATGACTAAAATTTCATACTCTGCTGGATTTCTCTCAAATTTTCGGGACTTTGACTGGCTGGACTCAATCCCTGTGTGACAGAAGTGTCAGGAGCTCCAGTGAAACCAAGGAAAAGTGCTGGGGACTCCCTGCTCCTTTCAAGTCACGGGGCATGGAGTTCAAAAGCAGCAGTGATGGTCTGATGACCCTGATGGACCTCAAGACCCATCCCCAGATGTTGATCTGGGCTTACTGGAGAAACTGAGGCCTTGGAAAATGTCCTCATAGTGCAAAAAATAATATAAATGAATCTAATTAATGGATGGGTGGAAAAAATATAAAGTAAAATATGAATCTCAGACTTCACAGCTCTCCTGCCTCGTGGAACTGCTGCCTCTGCTGCCTGGGGGTGTGAGGAATCCAAGCTTGGAATGCTTGGAATGAAAGAGTTTAGGAATTTTGTAGGCCTGAGGAAAATGTATAAACAGGGATGGAGCAAATGCAGGGGTGAATTGGAAATCCAGGATGTGGACCAGTTGATGCTGGTGTTGGAAACAGGCAGGATGGATGGGATGGGAAAGGGGTGAGGATTCCTGTGCAGAGGAAGTGACACTGGGAAAAGGACATGAAGGTCTCCCCCGCCAGCACAATGTTTGGGAACAAGTCACCACAGGAGGGACAAGAGCCAAGTGCTGGTCAGAGCCAGCAGGCTCTTGTGTGAGCAGTTAAAAGCTGCTCAATAAATATCCTCTGAGAATGTGGTAGGACACAATTTTCTTTCATATCTTGCATGAATGATTTCTTTTTTCTAGCTAATTTTCCTTTTCCCAACCCATTACTTTGCCCATTAGTTTCTGAAGGAAGCACAGTGTCATTTTTTGTCCTGATTCCCAGCGTTTTCTCTTATCCAGCTCAGGTTTCCAGCTCCTTGGTACAATAAGTTGTGTTCTAAATGAGGAGTCCACAACTATTGAATAAAAACCCAGCCCTAAGTACCAAGGGTTTATTAAGTGAGCCTAGAGAGAGTGTAGCAAGGTGGGTATTGGAGCTCTTTCTCTAAATAAACACTATAAATATATACATTAAATGTTATAATTAGAAACGTGTAAGGATGTTCCTCCTCTGCTTTCCAAGCATTTACTGATGGATGGAAGGTTTGATAAATACAGATGTGCAGCACTTCCATTTCTCACAGCTGCTCTGTGGATCCAGAATTAATTCTGTATATTTTAAAGTGCTTTGGGGATGATTTTCAATGATGTGCTTTCTTTTCCCGTGGTGAATTTTCTCAACAGCAGACCAGCAAAAAGATTTTCCCTCCAATTTACTCTGTCTACGGACGCTCTTGCTGTGAGCGCTCCAGACATTTCATGGGATGCAAAACTCTTTATTACAAACTAAAACCCAGCTCAAAGATTTACAGTTGTCCAAAAGTGACTTCACCTGTAGTGTGGGGGTGGATATCCTTTAGCAGTGCAGTTCAGCAGGATCTCTGGATTTGCTGAGCCCATGGAATAAGTGATATCATATGGCTCTTGGATAAAAATAGGACCATGAAGGGTTTCTTCCCCTGCGAAAGAAAAACAATAATTTCAGATTAGATGTCTTTAGTGTGTCCTTACACATAAAATTGTCCTTTGGAGTCCTTTGCTCTCAGGCAGAAGTTAAGGTCTGCTATTACATTCAGCTGCGAATCCACCTCCAGACATTTGACTATTAAGGAGGAAATATTTCAAGGCCGATTGATAATAAAATCACCGAGCCCTGGTGCGGGTGATTTATTTTTGCAGGAGACAGTGAAGATTGGCTTCTCTGCACATTCCCCATGGAAGCTCTAAGGCCAACTCTTCAAGGTCCCCACCACCTCAGCCTTGTGCTTTAGACAACAACTGGCAGCAGGCAAGGATGGAATTGGGGTTTCTGTGCTTGGGGTTCCCTGCTCTACACCACAGGCTCAGGGAATCAGTCATCTCCTCCTCCTCCAACCCTCCCCATCCTCTGAAATATTATTTGGACGATTTTACCTGGCCTGGTTTAACTGGCCTTGGTTTGGGTTTGTTTGTGGAGTCTTTGTTTGCTTGGATTTTGGTTTGCTTATAGGTTTTGGGCTTCCTCCCCACATACCTTGTTCAGAGCCTTTTCAAACAGAAGTGGCATTAAATAATCCTATTTTAAAAATGAAATGATTGATTGCAAAGCAGAACTAATTGTGTTTTCCATGCTGGTCTTTCCTGTTGTGGGGAGAAGACAGTTTGTTCAGCAAAGCTTGGGGACGAGGCAGAGCAGCTCTCAGAGGTGGTGGTTGGGTATGGTTAAATAATTTTTTGGGGGTTTTTTTCCTGCTCCTCTTCTGGTTTTAATCCCTTGACAAATTCGAAGACTTTCTTTTTCACTGATTTTACAACCGACCCTTTGACTTGTCTTTTCTTTGCGAGGAATTTTTTTCCCTTCTGGGTTAATTTCCTCAGTCCTTCTCGTTTCCTCCCCAGACCTGCCAGTGAAAAGCTTTTGTGAAGCACCCAGAGATGGTTGTGCCACATTTGAAATCCGTGCAGCTGGCTGGGCCAGGGGTGAGCTACCTGATGTCCCTAAAAATCCCTGCCTCATCTCATAAAAATGTAAATATTTTAGTAAATCTGGAATTAATTTCCCATGTTTTGTTCTAAATGGGCTTTAGGCTCATTTGTCATTTGCAGACTATTGAACATCTTGATTCTTGTATCCCCTTTCCATGTCCTTAATACAGGAGGCCCTTCATGTCTTGAATAAGGACACACAATGTTTTGCATGTGCTCCAACAGCTCCTTTCACAAAAATACTCTCCAGGACTTTTAGTAAAAGCAACTTCTTGCTCTCAGTTTGTTTTCTCTTTAATATCCTTTTCTGGCTGCAGAGAATAACCCCAAATTGGTGAGAAATGATGTGCACTTTCAGAGCCAATGGTGTCCTAGGAGTCCATCTCTTATTTATAGAAAAGGTCAGGCTGGTCATTTCTAATTTCCTGACACATCCTTTTGTGTTTCCTATAGAGAATGGTCATATATTTCTCCCCCATTCTCCAGATTCAATAGAGTCCCCAGGATTTCTCAAGAGATAAATGTGACAAATGAATCTTTGTGGGGCTGTTTATTTTTTTTTTTTTGAAGATTTAAATGATTCAGATTTGTTTGAGTCCATCGGACTATGAATGTTTGATTAAATGTATCATTTTTATACACAAAAATCATGTGTGAGTCCTCAGCATGGGGCTGGAAAGCAAACATAAACCCTTGTTAGGAAATGTTTTAGAAGTTAAACTGTATTTCTGTATGACACCAAATCAGTTTGATCTCCATAAACACCATAATTATGCCAGTCTGAATTCAAATGGAAAGGATGAAAATGAATCAGCGCTCCCACGTTCATTACAGGATATTGTCTCCAGCCTCTGCAGAGATGATCAGAGTGCCAGTGCAAGAGGAGGAGCCCTGGTTTCTCCATAATTATGCACCAGCAGGGAAGATCACAGGGCATCCCTTCCTCTGTTTTATGGGCACTGGTGGGCTATACTGGGCTGGGAGATTCCTGTCAAATGTACTTAAAGAGGGTTTAGTTAGTCAAAAAGAAGTATTTCAATGTCCCTGCATTGTCTCCTCCAAACGAGGGGAAAGAAGCACAAATCCACAATTCTTTTCCAGCCAAATCCTGCTCCCTGTTCTTTCCTGGTGTCTGACTCTGGTTGGCTTCAGGTTCAGCTCCTGCTGAGGTTTCTGCCCAGCTGGAGATGCAGAAAACCAGTGGCACAATATTGTCAACCAGCTGACTCTTTTTTATCCTTTTCCTACCATAGATCTTCCTTTCCATTATGATTTTGTGTAAAGTGGAGCTGTGATTACTGTTATTCCAAACTGATCGGTAATATCAGACAGAGGTTTGGTGACCTCAGGCTGTCCCAGAAACATCACCCTCCATTTGTAGAGAAAGGTTTTGGGTTTGCCTGGGGGAATCAGCTCCAAGGGGCCAAAGTTTCATTGTTCCAGGAGCAGAAAGGGACAGTCCTGCTGGGCTGAGAGACCTGCAGTGTTTGTAGCTTCTGGGAACATTCCCGTGTCCAGGACAATTTGAGCTGATGAGCCCTTGGTGGTGCAGAACAAGTAGCTTTAGGTCCTGCATTGAGGAATTCCAAATTAGGGCTGGGCTGGGGCTGTTCTTTCCGCCCTGAGGCTCACCCAGAAGGCACGGAGGGGCCTGGATCCCTGGGAGTGTCCCAGGCCAGGTTGGACAGGGCTTGGAGCACCCTGGGCTGGTGGAAGGTGTCCCTGCCCATGGCAGGGGGTGGGATGGGATGAGCTTTAAGATCCCTCCCTACCAAACCATTCCATGATTCCATTTGTACCACATCAGTGAATGCTCATGGAAGATCACGGGAACAAAGAGACCAGAATGACAGTAAGATCCAAACTCTGAAAAGCTTCTAAATGCAAACTGCTATAACTCAGATAAGCAAAGCAGATAAGGAGGAATTTATCCAGGCTATTAAGTTCCAGGAAGGCTGTAAATTCCAGGGGTAGTGAGTTTCTAATGAATCTTTCTTAATGTGCCTTAGATAGAGCTTCATATCTGATCCAAAACATTAATATGACTTTATGGGCCAAAGCTGACACCTGATTAAGAGGCCTCTTTTAAATCAGCTGCATAGTAAAACACTTGTCAGTTTTAGCAAAAAGGATGGGACAGGTGAGTGAGACACCTCCTCCTTCTAATGACAAATAATGGAAAAATATGAAAAATCTCAAATCTGTTTAATTTTCTTCACAACTGAAGACATTGGCAATTTTTTAATTGGAAGAGGGGGAGTTTGTAGGGTCCATGTCATGAAGTCTTTCCCTGCAAATTACAGTGAGGCTTTTTTGCATTGCGAAGAAGAACAGAATGATTATTTCCCTCATCAAAATCCTGGACCAGGGAGCTCAAGGTCTTTAAAAGGAGCACAAGAGATGCAAAACCAGAGGTAATGGATGAGCCACTGTGTAAAGCAACACACATCACTTCAAGGAATCAGATATTTAGGCTGAAAGAGAAGCTGGGAAAAAAAGGAGCAGAAAAGGGCATGAAAGTGTTCTGTGAAAAGGAAAACAACTTGTCAGTGGAAGAGGCAGCAGGAGACAGGCTCCCTCCTCTCCTCTCCACCACACCCAGCTCAGAGAGTGAAGCAGGACACACCCAAAGAAAGGAGATGAGATGTTAGAGGTTTGAGCAAAAGCAACCTAAAGCCTGTAGGATTTCCCCAAAGGGCCTCCAGCCTCGGTGTGTTTTCTCCCTGCAGACAGTGATGCGCAGAGCTCCAGAGGCTCCTTTCAAGCTGCAGCTTCTATTGCAAGATCAAATTGGGGGTGTAATCCCACATTGTCTCTGCTGTCAGACACCAAACCCAGGGAGACACTTCCCTGCCTGTGATGTGGGGAGAAGGGCA
Organism: Dendrocincla tyrannina; assembly: GCA_035047865.1. Taxonomy (NCBI): domain Eukaryota; kingdom Metazoa; phylum Chordata; class Aves; order Passeriformes; family Dendrocolaptidae; genus Dendrocincla; species Dendrocincla tyrannina. Next base: position 2,468,487 of record JAWWMP010000023.1, read on the forward strand.
GGCGCTCAGGGGGTGCAGGGGGTGAAGTCCTGGCACTGCTGAGGGCACAGAAAGTCTCAGTAATGAGATGAGGTTTGGTGCTCAAGCCCAGGGTTTCGATAGGGAGTGTTTAGGAAATGACAGCAAACAGTGCAAAGCATCCCTTTCAGAGAATCAGAGAATCAGAGAACATTAAAGTTGGAAAAGACTTTTACATCATCAAATGCAACCATCCACCGTGGCCTCAAGTGCCACATTCACACATTTTTTGAGCACTTCCAATCCTTGACAACCCTTTCCACTATGAAATTCCTCCTAATATTTAATCTGAACCTCCCCTGGAGCAACTCAAGGCTATTTCATCTGTATCTCAGTACTCCTTCCTTGAGAATTAAAAACTAAGAAGGCCACAATATTTAGGGCTCCTCCAGCCCTGCTAAATGGCACAGAAATTTTAAATGTTTTCAATAAAAATGATTCTGTATCCCTTCAATTGTATCCCTTGCGAAATCAGTCAAATATTCCCATGTTTTTGCTGCTATTCAAACAGAACCTGTGTGGTGGTGCAGGATCTGTGGCAAACAACATGCTCAGGTTATGAACTGACTGCACAATTTCCTGAAGTGCCTGGATGCAAAACCAAACAATAGACCCATAAAATATGGCTTTAATTACTTATAGAACCAGCCCTCATCAGAATCTAGCATATAAAATTAGGGTGTAATATATCACAGGTAACAATTAAGGAAGTATTATGCAAAATGCTGCCGTATTCTCGAGAATGATGAGCCTTTTGCAATTAAATATATATAGTGACAAAAGATTTTGTCAAAATCTGATGCCTCCAACATATTTTAAGAGTCCTCTTACGATAACCAGTACTGTTTCAACCCTTTGAGCTCACTTTCTGTGAGTATAATTGGGTATCGGGGAATTTATCACCCACCTAACAGATACACACATTCTAATTCCAAAATAATTCATGAGAGATCTGGAAATGCCAAAAAGTGACACCCATATCAGCCTGAGTGTATAAAGGTGCTAGAGCCTGAATCAGGACAGAGCTAGAAATACACCACTGTGCCCTCTGTGCTAAGAATGCCATCATTTATTGAAAAATAAACATCTGAGTAACAATGCTCCGATCCCCGACGCCCGCCTTTTGGGTTTGGCATTCTGAAAAGATTTCCTGAAGGTTTTATCTCATTGTGTGCCATGTAAACCAGCCAAATAAAAGGTGAAAAATCACAAAATGACTGGCTTGATGGCACGAGCTTGGCCATGCCCTTCAGTTGGAGCACTTTGTGGAACAGACACCTAACTCTGGAGCGCCTGATGAAGTTGGAGGGCTGCTGGCTGGGAATCCTGATGTGCCCCCTTCTCAGTGCACTTCCATTAGTTTTCTGTGTTACCAGGCCAGGTGAATAAACAATAAGGAACCTTTTCCCACCTAGTGCACGAGCGTTTTGTTCAGTGTGATTTCAGCTGAGAGGGAGACCCAGATGCAGTGGCAGGTCCTGTTTGCTGCGTTGTGCCCTTGTGATATTCATTAGGCACCGGTGCCAAACTGACTGAAGGCTTAATTCAATCCTTTACAATACAGGAAAAGATAACAGCTCTATCGTTTAATATCCTGCCACTTAAATAAATCCAGCACTTTGTTTCTCTCTGACTTTGCTTGGGGCAGAATCGTGCTTTACTGCCTTAGAGGGTGGTGATTCATTTTGCTCAGAGAGGTTTTGCTGCTGCTGGAGTTGATCAGCTCCGGGGTTTTGTGTGGCGACTCCAAAGTTTGTCTGTGATTATCAACAGATGATTTGCAGGGGGGAAGAGAGGGAAACACTGACTGCAGTGGGCACATCCTGACCTGGCAAACTGCAGTTCTGCTTGTGCAGAAAATGAGGCAAAACCAAAGAAATTATGGGGGAAATTAAAATGAGGCAAAACCAAAGAAATCATGGGGGAAATTAAACTTCATTTCAGCCCCATTGTAGGGTTTTCATTGCACATCTTGATTTGCAGCCCATCCAGTGACTCTGGCATCAGAAGGAGACAAAACTGCTCCATCCCCTCCTTTCCAGAGATCCTGAGGAAACCAAAGGGTGGGAATGGCTCTGGCTCTCTTTTCTTCCTTTTTCTGTGTTAAAATAAACCATCTGATGGTTTCAAGGAGTTAGAAATGCCTTTTTCCTCCTCCTCTCTGTTCTGGGGCAGCCTGAGGTGTCTGGGACAGCCCAGCCCTTTCCCTTTCAGGTCTATTCACCCAAATTTTTACATCTTTCATGGCACTTCTCTCCCTGCCCTTTGGCAGAAAGACTTGGGGAATTAATCTGTTGGAGAAATACTGATCAGATACAAACTCACTCACTAGAACACCTTTTTGTTTTATTTTAATTTCCCAATAATTTCAGGATTAGAAAAATGCAGCAGCCTGGTGACTGTAAAGTCTGGCTAACAATTGAAGTTGGTACTGTTTCATGGCACACCAATTTTATTTTTTCTCTTTTTCCACGCAGAGGCTGAACCAAAGTGCTCTGAAATCAGTGAAAACCTTTCCTAGATGTCAATGGATCAACTTCTCCTGAACCAAGTGTAAGAAGCTGCTACTCTATTTTTCCTTAGACCTCTCTATGGGTTAAAGACTGTAAATTAGAACATATATTTATCCTATACTGGATAGAATTGTACAGTGCAAATCCAAACAATTCCACACTCATTGTAGGGAAAGAGGGAAGAGCTCTACTAATAACTTCTCTTTGCTCTTCTATTTATATTGCCTGGACCTTGGAATGAATTATAATTGATGCTCTAAGTAGGCTGGGTTTGGAAAACTGTCCCAATTGCATGCACAGCAGCTGCTGGCAGCTGCATTATCTTCAGGCAGGCAGTGAGGAGCAAAGATTCAACCACTTTGGAATGAAAAAGAAATGATGGGAAAAGGATGGTTTGAATATATCAAAATAATGATTCCTCTGTTGGTTCCACACTTCAGAATTCCCACTTATGTTGAATTGTGTCATAATGTGAAGTGGCATTTTGGTTTTTGCAGCATTATGAGCCCCAGAGCTTGGAGAAAGACAATCCCCATTGTAGGGGACTAGAATTAAGGTGGATGTTTAAGCTATTATTTAAATTTGGCTTATTTATTGTGACTAACTGGAACAAAGTGGCATGAATAAAACAGTCAGGAATTAGCTGTAAGAACATGACATCAGAAATTATTTCGTATGTAGATTGAAAGGTTTATATTCTGGAATAACACTCCAAAATAATTGGGATCATGAAGATAATAGAAAAAAAAAAAAACCATGGAGAAACATTTATTTTTGTAGCCCAAATTATTCCCCTAGAAAAAATCCTGAGGACACAGAACGATCTGATATAGAAATTTCAGGCTGCCACCTCCTTCTTGCTTTTGGGTGATTGATAACTTGGGAAGAAAATCTTGGGAAATAAATCATCTTAAGCAATGATCCAGGCAAGATTAAAAAGGTCTTTATTTTCTTACACATAATTGAAGAGGAATGCCAGGGGTATTTATAACATTTTAAACCTCAGGCAGGTCCTGATTTAAATTAGATTATTCAGGCAGGATATTATCAAAATATTTATTGTATTGACTGACTGATTTGCATGTATTTGTCATCCCGGTATTGACATCCATTTAATAGATTGAAACTAAATTTGGAACTTGGATTTAAAGAAAAAAATGGTCTTTCTTAACAAAAAAATGGATCCAGTCTACTGTAAAATTGAAGGTCTACCCTTGGTGTGGCTGTTTGGCTGGGATTAGGTTTAATATCTCGTTTTTCCTGAGCAAACGCAAGTGAAGTTCAAGTCCTTTCGGTGATGGCACGCTGAAATTTCACAGAAGCCACAACCAGAACTTTGTAAAAGCTCATTTTATTTTGGGAAATAACTGCCAGCAATCGAGTTGCTCAGGCAATTTTTTGTCTCTGGTCTCTCTTTTAAAGGAGCTCATATCAACATTTCTGATGTGCAGCAAGCTGGGAATGTCTCCCTGTCAAAATTACTGTTCTTTTCCATTCGAGTAAAAATGACCTTTATCTGGTGTAGTCTCAAAAAAAAAAAAAAATAAAAATGACAGCATAAACAGGAAAACAAAACCCAGCTGGGAGGAGGGGGGAAATGACAAGGCTGCTCTGAAATGCTGCCTTGGAGCAGGGCTGGAAGGGGCAGGGAGCAGCAGGCAGGGCTGGGAGCCGGGGCCACGGCAAGGGGACAAGTTGCTGGGATGTCACCAGGATGGGAAAACCAGGGAATATTGGAAATTAACCCTTTAGGGAAGTCTCTACACCTCCTGATGTGGATGTCTGACACCAGGAACAGCAGCAATCCCAAACACAGGGGGCAAGGTGTCCCTCTTAGTCCTTGCTGAGGCTCCCAACCCAGGGAAGAGCCTGTGGAGCGTGGGGTGACAGAGGGGACCTCACCTGGTTTGTCCTCTTGTATCTCCTGTGTGTGTTTCCAGAGGGAAACCACAACCAGAAATGCTTTTCCTGATGCAATATGAAAAATTCCATAATTCTGGCACCTGCCCCACAGCCAGTGCCAGTTTAGCTCCTTCCTTTTGCCTCTACTTTCATTCCTTGTTGCAATCTGGCAATTTTAAGAAACAGGAATGATTTATCTTCTATTTTCACCCAGGTCTTAAAAGCTGTAATGTCCAATCAAGCCATTACTTATGATATCACCAACCTTCTTTTGCAAACCCATGTTTTCCAGCAGGGATTTCCAGTGATCCCTCCATGCTACCTCATTTAGTGTTTAGGGCACACTTTGGTTTCTACCCTTTATTTCATTTAAACTGCCTGGGTTTTAAGAAGCTCAAAGAAACTAATCTAAGCTTGATGCCCTTTCCCTACCTGGAGGTCTTCAGAAAGGACAGGAGTGAAGGCAGAAGAGCCGAGTCCATGTTTAGGACCCCTCAGTCCCTTGAGTTCTCTGGGATTTTTTACAGTTTCACTGCTTGGGCTGGAAAGAGAAACAGGGGGCAGGCAACCCACATTTGGCACTGGGGGCTTTAGCCCCAGGCCAATAATGAAATGCAGGGAAAACATTTCAGATCTAGCACTTTGGGGTACTTTCTCTCTAATCCAAAAATCCCCAACCCGCTGGAATTCTGCGGAAATCTTGCATCCTTGCATGGCAGGTTTTCCCCAGCTCTAGCAGGGACTGATAACGGAATTACTGCTGAATCACTGCTTAATAAACCACTAAATGAGTGCCATCCAAGATAAGGGGGCATTAAATGATGGCTATTCAGGGGAAAAGTAGAAGTGCAGAGAGAAATGCAAGAGGACTCTCTCTGCAAAGAGGGAAATTGGATCAGTTGTCTCGTCTGTGGCGCTGGTGAAATTCAAACCGAAGCAGTTTGAGAAAAAAAGGGAAAACCAGAAGTGTTTTCATGCCATGAAGTGGCAAAGGAAGGACACTCGAGGCAGGAGCTGCTTCCCATCACTTGAGAAGGGGTAGAGAGGGTTTAATTATGGGGATAATGGGAGCAGTTCGATGTAATACATGCAAAGACAAAATCCAAAAAGCTAAAATAACGTCAGGATGATATTAGAAGTCAAAATAAATCCAAAGAGGTAGAGGTGGTGGAGCATTTCAGGTTGTAAAGACAAAAGGCCAAGGGTTACTTCAAATCAGGCTCTTGATCATCGAGTCATTGAATCCCAGAATAGTTTGTGAGGGACACACAGACTGGGACAGTAAATCTTGATTTAAGTGAGATTTCCTAAAAAATTTCATGCATTTCTGTTGATCTTTCCAATCATGTGGTTTAGGTTTTTTTATCCCAAACCGCAAAACCAAGGCATGAAACGTGAATCAGGATGGATTCTGCTCACAGGATTTCACTCTTTGCCACACAAATGACCTTCCAGATCTGTAATACGCAGTAATATTTTTTAAAAATTAAGGATTTGGGCATTTCTATTGTGAAAGGTTTAAATTCAAATCTTTAAAACTTTTAATCTGCAGCTCTCTGTCCCTGGAGGTGTAGAATTGCAGGTTATTTGTAGGAAAAATTACCCAGCCCTTAAAGTTTTACTTCTGTCCATCTCCAGCAATTATCAATTTCAACATTCCCTCATGAAAAGTCAGGAAAAGAGATATGGAAGCGAAAATGAACCTGGAATCCCGATAAACATCATGTGGCTTTTCAGAGGGGATGCTTGTCTATGGTTTGTTAGGAAAGGAAACTTCCAAGAGCAATTAGAAATCACGTCACTTAATAACATGTGATTTAATAATATTCCTGGTCTCTAAATCTCCCTGTTCCCTCTTAGTCCAAAGTGATTACTCTTAGAGTCTTTGAAGAGAAGGCTTTGTTGTTCCCTGCAAGTCGGTGGCATCCCTGGCAATAGAAATGATTTCAATTTGCAGTCAGACTGGGGGATGTTAATGAGATTTACCTTTCTTTAAGGCAAATTTGTGCAGCACATATGCAGCACCAATTTAATTGCAGCAGCACACACACTTTGGGTACGGGCAGCTTATCTCCTGGAGAGGCTGGGGGTTAATTGAGTGAATAAAATAAATGGAGACTAATTAAGAGATGACAAGTTATAGCTGATAAGGTCACTTGTCAGGCAAATATGAATTCAATATCTATTACAGAAATGGCTACATTTTCGCTGGCCTAGAGCAAACTATTTGTGTTTTGCAAACCCACAAATGTTTGCTAGAAAGGCACAGAGAAAACTCTTTGATTTCTGCTACATTCAGTGTAAATCAGAATGAATTGAATAGAATTGGAGGTACCACGTTATATTCTGATTTAAGTTGCGTTACACCATCAGTGATTTCTGCAGCTTTAGACTAATGACTGAAATATGAATCTGATTAATGCTCAACAAGGAGTTCCCAGAGCTCAACCCCTGCAGGTTTGTTCTCATTGCCTGTATTGATACCCAGCTTTTTATAAGCTGTAAGAAAAGCAATAAATCACCAAAAACTATTTGGCATAAGTGTACAAAGTGAGACAATATTAGAGGACGAAGAAACTGCATTCCATAAATCACTTTGGGGTGGGGGGAAGGCCCTGTGAGCACAGGGGTCAGAGTTTGGGTAGGTTTTAGTCTGAACCACAAAGGCTTTTTCCAGAAGAGCTCAGGGAACAACCTGCGAGATGGAAACTGTCCCAAGGTGTGGGAGGAGTTCACAAACACCACCAGCCTGGCCAAGGGCACACAGCATTTCCACAAAGGGGAGTCCAGCCCAAAGGACAATGTCCTCTGATTTGATAACAGGCTTCTGTTTTCCCAGACAGAAAATTATCCCAATGATAATGAGCTTTGCACTCACTTTTAAGGAAATCCTTTGGCAAACATTGTATTTATTGCACATAAATGCCCTGCCCTTGGCTTTGGAGGGATGCTGGACTACCTGAATCCCTGTGAGGACATGCTGAGACCCTGGCACAGGGTGCCCAGAGAAGCTGTGGCTGCCCCTGCATCCCTGGGAGTGTCCAAGGCCAGACTGGACGGGGCTTGGAGCACCCTGGGCTGGTGGGAGGTGTCCCTGCCCACGGCAGGGGATGACACTGGGTGGGCTTTGAGGTCCTTCCAACCCAACCCTTTCCATCATTCCGTGATTCTGCAATAAAGGAAAGGTG
>JAWWMP010000023.1:2479730-2499150 GCA_035047865.1 Dendrocincla tyrannina
GGAATCCCAGCATGGTTTGGGTAGGGAGGGATCTTAAAGCCCACCCAGTGCCACCCCTGCCATGGGCAGGGACACCTCCCACCAGCCCGGGGTGCTCCAAGCCCCGTCCAGCCTGGCCTTGGACACTCCCAGGGATCCAGGGGCAGCCACAGCTCTGGGCACCCTGTGCCTGCCCACCCTCCCAGGGGACAATTCCTTCCCAATATCCAATCCAAACCTACTTGCTTTCAGTTTGAAGCCATTACCTAAAGCCAGCAATTTTACTTTAAAATTTTCTGCCTAACCCACCTGTTTCAGTGTTATATTATTGTGCTTTCTGAAGCTTATTTTTTGTTATGCTTAAATTTCCACTGCTGCCAATAGAAAATGCTCAAAATATTTAAAGTCCTTAATCACCTGCTAATTTCAACTCCTTGGCAGTGATAATAAAGTAAAATTGAATTATCTTTGAAGCTGTTGCAAACAAAAAGTAAAAAGAAAAAAAAAAGGAAAAAAAATTAACGACTTCTAAAGTACCAGGATGTTATTTGACAAAGTTAATGAGCCTTTTGTAGAGGGAGATGAAATGGCTTGATATGAAACAGAACAAAATCATGTAAAATTTAAATAACAGGGAAAAAAAATTAATGTAAAGTAACTAATTGAAGAGATTAGAAAGCAATAATTATTTAAACCTGTGTAAAAATAGGTTAGGCCTTTCAGAATATAGAAGATACGTGTACACTGGAGCCATATAGAAAACAAAAAAGTCTAGTAATGACTTCCCTGAATTCCAGCAGGCTCCACTGAAGTTCAGGAACTGTAAATATCACTTCCTGACACTGAAGTCAATGCGAGCTCAGAGTTAAAGTGCACCCTCCAAGCAGCCCCTGAGCTCTACCCTCGGTTTCACCACTCTGGGCACTCGGGGAATTCAAAAATGATGTTTTTCGTCCAGGTGAAGGACAATGAGGAACCACCAGCCCAGGGTGCTCCGAGCCCCGTCCAACCTGGCCTTGGACACTTCCAGGGATCCAGGGGCAGCCCCAGCTCCTGTGGACAACTAATTTATCCTTCTGAAGTGAGCAGTGAAGGGAACAGTTATCTGCAAACTCCACAGTGTCTGTGACATCCTCCTGCTCAAGTGGCCAGCAAGTGGCAGAGCCAGGACTGCTGAGAGGCTTCCTGAGCACCAGCCCTCTGCCAGGAGACGAGTCCTCCTTGCTGCCTCCCTGCCCTGAGCTCAGAGATTCCCATTCCTCTCCTACTGCCTGATTTGTTCTGGGTTTTGCCCTTCAGTGAGAACCAGGTCGTGGTTCTGACAAAAGACAGCAAACTCAAGTGCTGAAACTGCTCATTCTCGTTCTTGCAATGAAAGGCAGAGGAGCCGGTTCTGTGTGACACCTCCCAGAACTAAGAGAGACAAGCAGCTCCCCCTCTGCCACTCACTCACTCTCCAGCCTGAGACAATATTTGGGATGATATTTTCCAACTGGGTGATGGATTAGACAAATACCTTAATCGCCCTTCCTGTCTGTGATGTGTTTCCCACCCTCTTGCACACATTCTCTTGGGCTTTTTGATAATAATGTTTTTCCTGGTAATTCCATAAGCATTAAATCCTGGTTCTGAGCATGTGCATGGAAGCTCCTGGAATGCTGGTTTTAAGTCAGGATGCTGCTGGGCCATGTCAGAGCCAGACAAGTGATCTGTTCTCTGTAAGGTGAAAGCAAGTGAGGCACCAGAGGAAGATGAGTGGAGGTCACACCTGAGAGACCTTCTTTGCCCTCTCCCACCGCCCACATCAGCCTGTGCTGGGGCCTCCAGGAGCTGGAGAAGCAGCTCGTTCAGTAGGAAAGCACATCCCTGAGACAGTGCCTTCCCCCAGCACCCCTGGAGCATCCCAGCTGGGTGTGGAGGAGAGCAAAACTGTGGTGCAACTGGAAACATCTTTAGGAAGTCTTTCTAAGAACAAAAATCAGTAAATAATTTCACAGCCTATCCTCTCCATAATACACTCCCAGTCCCTCTTCCTGCATCTTTCCAAGAGCCACAAATTTGTGTCTGAGTGGCAGGGAAGAGCTGCTGCCTCTCTGGGGGCTGTCACTGCTCTCCTGCCCATGCCAGCACTGCATCCTCAGGGGATGGGGTTCTGCCTCCTGCTGGCTTTGATGTACCAGAGGATGGTGGTTGCTCACTGATGTTGGGGAATGAGCTGAACCCGTGGCACCCCACAGATTGGAAACAAAGGCTGGTTTTAAATGTCACTCTTCACTCTCCTGAGAAGGTCATTGCAGAATCAGCCCCCTCCTGCCAGATGCTCGTGAGTCATTCACAGAAATACAACTTTCAGGGTCATTGTTTGCCTCAAATCATGAAAACTCCCATGTTGTCCAAGGGAGACCTAATTATTACCATTCCCTGACTCATCAATGGGTCTCTGAATGCCTCTGGTTGTTTGGAGAAGCCTTAACATTTCCAGGCTGGACTAGTTCATCTCCACAGTTTGCTGTGAGAAATAGCAAAGATGTCACTTGTCTTAAAATATATGGTGTGCTGTTCCCTTCCTAAAGGTGCTGTTATGCTAACAATAAATCTGCAAGAGACTGCAGGCAGAGAGTGGGATGTGATGGATTCAATATTCATCACGCTGTGACCCAAAGGAGGATCAGGACACTTTACATCAGGAAATTTCTCTCTCCAATTTAACAGTTTCAAAATGATGGGCCAAAACACAACCTCGGAGGTTGCAGTTGCATCTTCAATTGGTTTGAAGGCACTAAGCCAAAGGGCTGTGTAAAAATACTGCCTCATTTCCAAAATGCAGGTCAGACTGGCTGGTTGGGATTTGAATATTTATATTGTCTAGAACAAATTTTAAGAGCCTGATGGCATTTACTGACATTTTCCTTTTTCCTTATCTTTAACCCTGGAAAACCCATTTGCTTCCTTGATGGGGTCGAGGCTCTCAGTAGTGCAAAGGACAGTTGCAAAGGCCACTTCTCTATGCAATTATTTATTTGAAGGGCAGAAGCCACCAGGAATCAGGTCAAAGAGGTGCCATTTCCCTTTAGAAATGGGAGGAACACAGAAAACTTGGGTAAGCTGCCCAGGAGGAAGACAAAGTGCACAAATAGTGAGGAGGTAACTCCTCCTCTTCCTGAGCAGTAAAGAGCCTTGGGGATTCGGGAGAAGGAAGCAGGGAAGCTGAGCTATTCACAGTGAAGCTGCTGTAAACTGGGATTTTACACACCCTGATAAGTAGGGAGCTCTTTGTTCCCCCAGGACCTGGAAAAATCAAACAGTGCCCATGTCTCTCCTTATCTAAGCTCTGCAACTTGTATTTCTCCTGAATCCCTAAGCTGGATAATAGAAAAGGCTGGAGAAAATGGCTTTTGCAATGTATTTATGATCAGATTATTCCTTGCATTACAACACTGGGCAAAATCCATAAACCCTTATTGACAGGGGAGAGAATGGAGGCACTGGAGGGGCAGAGGGATGAGGTGACTGAGCTGATGGAGAAGCACACCTGGAACCCACACCCGAGATGGGCATCTCAGGGATGCTTAAGACAGAAATAGGATATTAAAAACTAAACTAAAATCTTCCCTCAATGGGATATTTTGGCAACCCGCCCTGCACAAGAGCTCCAGAGGGAGCAGCAGGAGCCAGGAGCAGCCACAGGGGGAAAACTCAGGACAATTTTGGTGTGAAGAGACAATTGTTTGATTTTATTGAGCACTTTGGACAGTTCTGTTCGTTTCAACTCCTCCAAATCTCATCTAGATCTTTAATCCAGAAAGTGAGTGCTGTTTCTTAACATATTCATATCAAATAATGTTTAAATTCCAGCAACAGCATCAGGAGCTGGTTTTCATACAGCCCTGTGGCAAGTACACAGAATTTAAAGTAATGATCTCTGAGTTTATCTTCATCACCCCTCTTGCCTCTGGTGTTCCGCTTAGATCAGATTATCTCATTTAAATAGCAATGGGTTATGGAAAGCAAAAAACTCTAATCTGTTGCCTTGCTGTGTCACTGTGAATGCTCAACTCTATTTTAGTTTGTCGCTTAAGGCACTTGCAAGAAAACCCCAAAGCCCCTTGTTGAGTCACATAAAAAAGCTCTGCTGGAAAATAAGGGTTGGAGGGAATATTTCTCTTTCCATCTAAAGAGAATATAGAGGGTAGTTTGGTTTCTGAGTGATTGAATTACCATTTTGGGGGGTAATAACAACCAGCTCTGCTGTACAGCACGTTTAATCCTTAGATTTAAAATTAATTTATAGGTCAAAATCATTCTCATTCTACATGCCTGGTAGAATTGAGGCTGAAACAAGGAAGAAATGACTGACCAATGTCATTTAACAACCTGAATTACCTTTCAAAGCCCAGCCCACAAAACTGCTCAGCTCAGCATCGTGACTAGTTCCTAATTTCCCCACTCAGTTCTATTACTCCTAAATTGATGTGAACTATCCATGTGATAAATCAAAGAAGTTTTGCCCATAACTGCAGTTTGACTGTTGCCATCAAGCATATTTCAGGATGTCATGTAGTGAAAATCAGCCGAGTTCCACTGAAATCAGTGGAGTTAATTTATACCCAGGTATAAATTAACTTATCTCACTGAAGTCAGAGGGAGCTTTTGCTGTTCCTTTCACTGACAGCAGGAGCAGGACAAAAGTGCCATTGTGATCTACTCGTGGTGCCTGGGATATGCAATATTTAATTTTTTTTATCTATTTTTAAATCTTCAAAAACCTGCACCTGTTCATATAAAAGTGAGCTCCGAGGATCTTTTAACTCAGCTGGCCCAGGACACTGGCCTTGTTAAAAGATGATCCTTCAGCAAGAATGATGCAGGTGACAAAAAGTTTGAAAAGTGGAAGCTTTGTGGCAAAAAAAAAAAAAAGAAGGGAAAGGTTCTATCTGGTGATCCAAAGCATGGATGTAAAACTATCCTGTCTGTCTCCAGGCTGTGCTGCTCCTCCAGTGATTCATATCGGGATCACCACCCATTTCTACAACTGCTTAAAGCAATCAAGAAATTACAGGGGAATCCTGTACTCAAAAAGATTGGGAAGTTGGGAAATTAAAGGGAATATTGAGGTCCTAAAAGGGTGTTTGTTGTGGTTTTGTTCAGCAAATCCAGGCTCAAAGGAGCCACTGCTTCCTTGAAATATTTTATACAGTATTTTACTATGAACTCCTGAGGATGCTGGTTGTTTGTTACTGAAATAGGCCTTTAGTATTGATTCAACAGAAAGTCTGATCCTGAGATTTACATTGTTTTATCCTGAGATTTACATTTCACATTGAGATAAAATGGCACGGCGTTTAATTTAAATTGTATTTTAATACACTACTGAAGTCTGCACTCTGCTCTGGTTCTTCATTTCAAACAGCTGCTGACTCATGTGCTACATAATTAATTTAAGTATCATTTGAGGTTACTTTAATACAATTTCCTCCTAAGTACATGAGTAATATCCTGGCTATTTAGAGTTCAATGCATTAATTGTAGACAAAAGTCAGTTGTCATGGTTTCTATCACAGCCAAGTGTGAAGGGTCACTTCATCCCCAAATTCATTAGAACCTCAAAGAGTTCAGCTCCCATTCTGTGCCTGTTCCAGACGGGGCTGGAATGAGTCACAGGAGTTAATCCCATTTAGATGGTTTTATGAAGCAGCATTGTCAAGTTATATGCTTTTAATTACAACAAAGGGTCCGAAAAGGAATGAACTCAGAATACCAAACCCTCGCTGTGAGCCATGCCCAGCCAGGCAGAAAGAACATTTTACCTCTCAATATGTTATGAGCAGTTGATATTTTAATTAAGCACAGGGGATATCCGTGGGGGAGGAGGGGGCAGCACAGCCACACTGTGCCCTCTGAGCCCAACCTGCCAGGGTGCCCAGCACTGGGGCACTGACAGGGTGGGCTGGTGAGGGTCTATCATCACACCAGCTGGAGGCAAAGCAAGAACTGTTGAGTTTACTTTGGGCATTCAGCAAGATTTTCTCTCATTTTTGAGTATTTATATTGTACTAGTCCTTCTTCAACACTCCCAAAGTGAGCTGGCTTTCAATGCAGCTCACCTGCTGGCTTGGGGCTCGGTGATGCTGTGGCCAAGAAATGTCTCTCCTGGATGTTGGTACCCAAGTAACAATCGTGGTTTTTCCTCAGTGTTACAGCTTAGACTATTTTGCAAAGCTGTTACCTGAATCCCACCTTTGTTATGATCCTGGAGTGTGTTGGTTCAAGGGCAGAACCACGTGTTGCTTAAAATTAAAGCATGTCCTAATGAAAAGCTCCTCAGTCACTTGTTCGTACAAATCAGTCCCGCTAGTTTTGGTAATTGGATCTCCTTTCTTGAAGAATTATGACACTGATATAGATTTATCAATCACAAACATGAAGAGTGGAACATTTTACCTGTGCTGCAGCTCATGAATGGCAGCAGACTTATTAGTTTCCATAGCAACACCATCTCCACTTTCCAAGGTCAAAAATTCCTCCCATCCAATCAGTGGAAGAAAGCAAAGTGTGTCTTCCTGTGACTACCTCGATATTCTGCAAAAACAGGAAGAGAATTGGGTAATTAAAGTAGACATTCAAAACAAAACCCACAAATTCCCCCGTGTAAAATCATGCTCTACTGCATCATTTGGAGACTCAGACACTAAAAATGCAATAAATAGTCTAGATAGGGTCATACCAGCACCAAAATAATCCCAAACTGGCACAAAGGTGTCAAGGAGAGGAAAGAAAATCCTAGGTGATGTGGAATTCCCCCCAGCCCCTCCATGTGGGACAGGAGGGAGTTTCTCCAAGTAGGAAAGGAAAATCTTCCTGTGATTTCTCTGCCAGATTTTGCTGGGGTAGAAGAAAAGCTGTTGGCAAAAATGGGCTCTTCTCAGCTCCTGAATGTTCCTCACACTCGATGATGCTTCTTGTCCCATCACAGGGCTGGAGCAGCTCTCCTATGGAGATGGGCTGGGAAAGCTGGGGCTGAGAAGGCTCCAGGGAGACCTGGGAGCCCCTTCCAGTGCCTAAAGGGGCTCCAGGAGAGCTGGAGAGGGACTTGGGACAAGGGATGGAGGGACAGGGCAAGGGGGGATGGCCTTAAGCTGAAGGAGGATAGATTTAGATAGGATATTTGGAAGGGATTCTCCCTGGGAGGGTGGGCAGGCCCTGGCACAGGGTGCCCAGAGAAGCTGGGGCTGCCCCTGGATCCCTGGGAGTGTCCCAGGCCAGGCTGGACAGGGTTTGGAGCACCCTGGGCTGGTGGGAGGTGTCCCTGCCATGGCAGGGGTGGCACTGGGTGGGCTTTAAAGTCTTTCCAACCCAACCCATCCTGTGATTCCATGATTCCATAGTGGTCTGGCTTCTGACCCCAGAAATGAGCCCTTGGTGAATGTGTTGCAAAGTGAGCAGATCCTGATGGACACTTGGACCTCACATGGGAGCAGAGGGTGACACAAGTCCTCTGTAAACCATGTGAAAAACCACCTTTCCTGTGCTAAGCTTTATTCTTCAGAAGTGACTCATCCCCCAGAAGGATTTACATAACAATTTCATTTAATTTCCTCTGACATTTCAGTCAACATATGATGAATTAAGGCAGGAAAAAGGATCTGTTTGGCCTATAGTCCCAAAGGGCAATGGAGTAATTTACTGTTGGGAATCAGTTCATAAAGCAGCTGAAACCAGAAATCACTTAATCAAATGAGTTTACAAAATTGTGAAATCATTCCAAACCTTTTAAGTGCTGAGAATTTTCCACTGAGAAATTACATTTATGGTCCACGTTTCCAGATCCATATTCTCTTCTCCCTTGTCTTATTTTTCATACCAGTGTGAAAAGCTCTCATACAAGATTGCCCTGAACCCTGTTGCTGACGGGAGTGAGGGAGATGTTTTTGGGAAGGTTAAGGAATTCAACTCTTTTGGAAGTCATCCCACTCCTCCAAGGGACCTAATTCTGTTCATATTTTTTATAAACTTCACCTGAAAATTGCAGGGGGTCTCAGGGGTGACACTTTTAATCTGAAAGCTGCCATTTCAGGGGAGGAATGATCCAACCTTGAGAAGCTTCAAAGTTTTTGAAATAAAGATTGAAAAAGCAGTTTCTTTAGCCTTTTGTGATGTCCTGCTTCCCACACATCTGGGGTCCACACATTCGCATCATTTATAAGTGTTTGAAAGGACAAGTATTCAAAAAGTACTAAATCAAAACTGTGTCCAAGCAGAATCAGAGAACAAGGAGCTGGAAGGTACCTCTACACAGCAGCCCTGCCCCGAGCAACAGTAACTGCACTTAAAATACCCTCAGTAAATATTTACTGGCTTTGTAATTCTTTTGGGTGGTTTGCTTTAATACTTGCATTCCGTTCAGGTTCCACTCTAACCCCTTCTTTAAACCACCTGACGATACTGAGGGTGGGCATTGATGATTCCTCCTTAAGTGTAAAACCTCGTGTTTTTCCTTATTGAATCCCATCATATTTATTTCACACCCTTTCTCTTGCTTGTCAATATTTGTCTCGACGCTGCTGTGCTCATCTCTGATATTTAAGACAAAAAAATCCACTTTACCTTTTTGCCCCTTGTCCTTCCTGAACTGAATGTATCTCTTCAGATCAAAATGTTAATTATTTACTTAGGTGTTAATTCATCCTATATTAATTTTTGTGATCTCCCAAACATGTCCTTTTTCTGGTGTGGGAATTATTTTGTGCACACCACCTGAAATCCTTTTTAAGAGTTTCCAAGGAAAATGATGGCTCAAAGGAAATTGTTTACACCCCTCAGGATTACTCATGTACTTCCCGGGGGGAATAATCTGGACAACAGAAAATAACCAATAAAAGCCAATTGACTGGCCATATCCAGAGTGTTCCACGATATTTTCAGTCTCTTGCAGGGACAGATCCTTTGAAAACATCCTTGTTTCCTATTCTGTTCTCCTTGGGTTATAGATGAGCCTTTTGAAACCAAGAAGCTTCTGCCAATATCCAGAATATATAACCCCAAGCCTTTGTATTCATACAAGGTATTGATCAATCCTCAGGACTGTAATTCTCCTGCTTCTAGGACTGCAAATTATGGGGCATTACTGTAAATATACATATATATATATATATACACACACACATATTTCCTTTAAGTGACCCAACTGTTTTACTCCTTGCTCTCTGACAAGCACAAGGACCTAACTGGCAAGCAGGCACTTAATAATTTTTACAATGTCTTTCCAACAGCAGCTTCCATGGGATTATTTACTGTCAAACTAAATCAAGAATAAATGAAAAAACTGAAATATTTATAGCATAAGAAAAATCTGGTTCCGACCAGAAATCCCAGCCTGGCATTAAATCAAGAAATGTAACAAGATAAATTCTGCCATCATACCCTTTGTTTTCTGGATGTGCTGCTATCACTTATTCTAATTGTTGTGCCACAGTTTGAGCAGAGAGATGGATGGAAAACAAAATATGTTAAATATGATCATGGGGGAAACATCACATTTCCCCCTAAAATTACTGATTGCACGTCCATTTGTCAACGGGATGTAATTTATACAAATATATTCGTTACAGGAGGAGCCAACATCATTTTGTGTTGTTTTTCCATTAGAGAAAACAAATCCAGAGGCAAGAAGTCAAGGCTCAGATAGTTTACACCTGTGGTTTTCCCTTCTTTCCTGGGGGGGCAGGATGGATATCTGTCCCTGAGACATCCAGACGTGACGTGTGGGACACGCAGGGCTGTGCACGAGCTGAAGTGATGGAAGCAAAGGGGCTGAAACACAGCATGGAGGGCTTGTGCAGCATCTGCCTCTCACTGCAAACACTCTGCAAAGTGTTACTGCAAAGCAAGGACACAAAAGTATTCCTTTCCTCGTGTCTGGATATCTGGAATATTGAAAAATTCCATCTAAACGTGGCATTTGAGTAGGTGTATTGACTTAGTGGCATTGCACTTAGCACAGAAAGGGAAAGGTTTCTAGCGGCGTGGCTGAAGTTTGCAGTTGTGTTGCTGCTTTCCTTGCCAATGCAATCAGAAAGAGATGTTTTTATGGATTCATTTCTTAATTAGAATGATCTGACATCTATTCCGTGCATTAACATATGTGCCAATGCTTCGTTCTCTACCGAGCTGAGGCTCAACCTGCTTGGGTTGGGTTTTTCAAGACTTTTCCTCTCCACAACTGCTTACCTTTTGAGTAACAAATCACTTACAAGCTCAAATCTCCTGCAAAGGACAAAATGCTCTTGTGGTGCCACCTGAATTTTTGTGAAAATAGGCCCCATCTGCCATTTCTGCCACAACTGTGCTGGGTTCCTGAGACATCAGTTCAGGTGGGGATCTGACATTGAGCCGGGGTGGAACTTGTCAAGCATTGGGAGGGATGACATTTTGCTCTTGGCGAAATTCAAGCAAATTGACATTCTTACCCCCGGCAAAATGCAGCTGTGTTTGCAGAAACAGCAACTTTCTGAGCCGGTGGAAGGAACAATGCTTAGCAACAGGGATTTGGGGCTAAATTCCACAGTGGAGCTCCACTGCAGGGCTGGAGTATTAGCGTAGCCACCTATAGAATAAGGGCTGTTGAATGTATGTAGGAGGGAAGGAATAAAAAGGTGAAGAGGCAAAAGCCAGGCAATGCATGCACAGCTTCCCTATTCTGCAGCCTCAGCTTTCCCTCCTGCCTGCTTCCACACATCTATATTATCTTTTGCATTTGGCCTTCCACACTTTTGTATTCTTCATCTGCCAGGAAATAAGCTAAGTCTGTCCCAGCCAGGCTTGAATTCTTGGCACACCGCTGCTCCTGATCTCTATATTGTCTCCTGAGCACCTGATTTGAAGGCATCTAATGTGAATTTTCTCATGAATGCCAATGATATACGGCTACATTTTTCTTTTCAAACTTTTTTTTCATCCCTGAGGCGCTTTCCGCACTCAAACTCTTTTCCAGATATCCATAACAGACTGAATAGCAAACACTTGCAAACACTACCAGAGCAGGAGCAGAAGTGCCCAGTTTGCCAGGCTGCAGCAAGATTTACGTGTGCTGCTGCAGTGCTTGCTGCTTATTTAGAATTATTGAACCATATTTCGAGGCAGAAAAGCACCCCCGTGTTATTTAACAAAGCTTTCCGATACCGATCACTCCTGGTTTTCCTCTTTCACCAAAGGACTTGGCTTTTCATGTGGTTTTCACTCCTGGCTGCTGTCTGTTACTTTTCCAAGGGAAACACAAAATATTGTCGCTTATTTGCAATTCAAATTCCACACATGGAGCCTTCGGGGAGGGTTTAAATCTTGTGTTTCCAAAACGTTTTCCTAAAGCCAAACAAACAGCTCGTTGTGTTTCAGGTGACATTGAGGCTCATTTGTGGTGGGACACTGGAGAGGTTTTTGTTTCTGGAAGTCCCCAAATTAAGGGCATTGAGTGGCCCTGGCACAGGGTGCCCAGAGAAGCTGGGGCTGCCCCATCCCTGGCAGTGCCCAAGGCCAGGTTGGATGGGTTTTGGAGCACCCTGGGCTGGTGGAAGGTGTCCCTGCCCATGGCAGGGGTGGCACTGAATGGTTTTAAGGCCCCTTCCAACCCAAACCATGCTAAGGATCCTGCTGAGAAGTCCCACCTTCTCCTAACAGCCAAAAGACACAAGGATTTTAGTATCTTAAAAATAATGTTGATTATTTCCCCCATGGTTTTACTTTCATAGCAACAGAGAGCTTAAAGTAGAAAGCCAGCATTGAGATAGGAAAGGTCTGACAAAAAGGCTTCAAAGCTTTGGCTGAAGAGTAAGTGTGGATCAATTTTCAGTTCAATACATTATCAAATACATTTTCTGAAGAGATCTGAAAGTGTTTAATTTACCAAACCTGCCAGTATAACCTGTAAACTCATTATCACATTCCTTTTAATGTGTTCACAGACACTAAAGCTGCTTGTCTTGATGGTACCCAAACATTGCGAGTAAAGAGCAGCCATTATTCTTCACAGATGAAAAGTTTAATATCTGCTTCATATCTGTGAGTAAAAGCCTAAGAACTCTAGAAAACCTCCTCCCAAGTATTATCAGTGTAATAATGATAAAAAAATGGTCCCATCTCATCTGAAGTTAGTAGCAAAATTCCCATTTCTTCAATAAAACAGGATCAAAATTAGAATGTCATCAAAAGACAGTGTGCAGGTTCCTTCAAGGATATGGATGTTCATAAAGGAACTGCTGATAAACCTTCACAATGGTATCTTGAAGACTCCATCTCTTTCAAGATCTCACTTGCAGCAGTTGTTTCAATATGAGCCTCATATCACAGCAGTGCTTTAATTTGGGCCACCCTAAAGTCTGCTATTCAGTGTTTTCACTTTAATCTTTCGCTTGCTCCGCATTTAATATCCCAGATCTTTTTATTAAATCCATATTAAATGTATTGTGATCTCTTTATGGTCCTCTCCTTTCAAATGAAACAATATCCTTGGTAACAAAGCTCTTCCTCCTGCATCTCTTACACGTCTGCTCCTCCAGCTGGTGGCAATCAGAGCACGGAGGGTTGGGGCTCCCAGGTCACCTCCCCTGGTACCTTCAGTCCCAGCCAGGGTCAACCTGCTGTGCACCTGAAAAGCCTAGTAATGAGCCTCTGTCCTTCTCAGCAAGAGACACCAGCTGATGTTTTACCTGGCACTCAAAAATGCTTTATCTGGCACCCAGCTGATGCCTTTGCCTGGCACCCAGTCACTGAACTAATGGGCAAGGGCATTCCCTGCAATGCCTCACACATCTCCTTCGGTGACCTTTCACCATTTTCTGAGAGACTTTTCATTGCTCTTGGCTTGTTGAGAAATTATACATTTCACAGCACAGAACCTCCTTTGTGGTTTATTGCTCTAAACACCTGAAAAGGTGGAAGCCCAGCGTGGATTGGGCTGAAGGAAGGATTTCTGCACAGAAAGGGGGATTAGATATCGGAAGGGGCTGCCCAGAGAGGTGGTGGAGCCCCCAGCCCTGGAGGGGTTTAGGGCACAGCTGGACATGGCACTTGGTGCCAAGGTCTGGTTGACAAGATGTTGTTGGGCTGTTGATTAGATCTGAGCATCTCAGAGGTCTTTTCCAACCTAAATGGTTCTCTGACCTCAAAGACCATTTTGTTCCAGCCCTGCCTTCAACCCCTCACTGGTGGAGTCCAGTTATCAAGAGCTGGAGAAAGGCTCTTTTCAACCAGAGGGTTCAAATCGTGGAGAAACACCTTCAGAAGGGGACCAGGGTGTCCACCTGCCACTCCTGACTCAGAAATTCATGGATCAAAATTAACATTTGCTTACACAAAAACAAACAAACAAAAAAAAGTGAAACCCAAGCTAATTTTTCACAGGAACCTGGAAATCTGCCTAATTATTAACAACTGGGCTTCAGCCTGGCAGGAAATATTAACAGCACCATGAAAGGAAATTATTAACTGCAGATTTCCCCCAGGAAATATTTAGATTTTTTTTAATAGCCACACATTGCTGAGCAGCAATAAATAAAGAGGCTGGGACTAGTTGTGGGCTGACCTAGGTGGATGTGGATTTAAACCATCTGGCAGTGAGATTAGGTTGAGTACTAACTAATAAAAGTAGGAACAAGCAGGACTGCGATGCCAGGGTGACTTTCAGATTAGCTGAACCCCACGTGACCATTATTTTTGCCTGAGATGAAGTCTCTAATCATTTTATTTGCATATGTGCATGCATGGGTGTCAGGAGGGAAAGTTAATTTCAAGGTTTATTGTTTAACAAGTAAATGATTCAGTGTGAAATGATGATCGTTCCCTTCCTCCTTGGTGATGCTACTGCTGTTTATTGCTATCATTTAGAATCTCTCCGATAATGAGGAAAAGAAGAAAATAATCAGTTGCTTTCTGGATGAAATTGGACTTAATTCAGCATAATCTATGTATTTTAGGAGAGGGGATATAGCCAAGTGGAATAATCAGTGCAGCAAACAGATTGCTTTAGTGTCTAGACAGGTTTCAAGATGATCTGGAGATGGGAGCAGGCATACAAATGATTTAGCTCCTCTGCTCCAGCCCCATGTCTGCATGCTGGGGGAAGAGAGAAGGAAGAAGTCCTTTAAAGAAAAGCCAAGGGGAAAAGTGCTGGAGTTCCTAAAGGCTTCACCAGCAAATCCCTTAGGGACAGGAGGGGTTTGAGTGACACCAGAGAGGGGCAGAGGTTTCCTCGGAGCACCTGGAGGATGGGGATGCCACCTGAGGGCTGGGTGTGCCAAGCCAGACAGCAGGGAGAGCAAGGAGCTGCAATTTGGGGGTGCTTCCCTGCCCAGGAGAGCCTGAAAAGAAGGATCCCAATTCCACCCAAAAGCTCTGATAATAAATGATTTATTAGGGCATAATAAATAATTATGTCTGTCTTTAACAACTCTAAAAACATTAAACAGTGTTTTGATTTTTAGAGGGTGATGGTATTTCAAGTCATAGAATAACATCTTTTTTGCTATTTAAGTTGGTAATTTGAAAAGAAGATTTAGTAGTGAGCTGTGTGTTTGAATATGTATGGAAAAGCACATTTTAATGTGATCTAAATATAAGCATTACTTTAGAGATTTTTTTATTACAGAGAACAATTTGGCACATTTAGAAATATTTGTTTTCCTTTTCCTATAATTAACTGTGTTTTTATGTTCCCAAGGAACATCTAAGTTCCTTCAAAGTCACGTCAAAATCAGATCACAAAACATCTATCAATTATGTCAAGTTGCTTGGAAATTATGGTGTAATTCCAGGCCTGAAATTATTTGGGGTTTGATTGTTTATTTGTGGTTTATTAATTTTTTTCCCTGCCTTTCCTGCTGTTTCCCAGGATTTGGGTACGGGCTCTTTGCTCCTTCAGAAGTCAAACCTTTACCGACGGGCAAAAGAAAGATAAGCACTAATACATTTTATGACATTAATTGCTGTCAGAATCCTGCTTTGCACATGGCAGAGGATTTGTTAGATGTTGATTAGATTTCTTGATAGTCATCCTGAAGTCCAGACAAGTCCCACATGCAGGTATTGATGCCTTTGCATCTGCTGGATAAGCAGGACAATTTATAGAGACTCAGAATGGGTTAGAAAAGCCACACGTTAGCTCGAATAATAACCAGTATTTATGGATGTTTTTCTCTTCCTGGGTTCACTAAAGAGCTTTGAGCTCGAAGTTGCTATTCTAGGGGTGTTCTGGGGGTGTTCTGGGTTTTTGGCAGGTAAACAGGTTGGTTGCCCCACTGCTGTGAGCAGGAAAATTTTGAGATTCATGGAAAAATGTTAATTCACACCAGCAAGCAACCAGGACCAAAGATATTTGAGGGGGAAAGCCTTTAAATTTATCTGGTTTATGATAAGAATAATAATTTTACTTGGGAGACAGATAATGTTTAGGCTGCCCTTATTTATGTATGCACTTATTTAAAATACATCAATTCTAAACTTTAAAAATGGGAAGGGCCATGAAAGGCCAGGACTGGATATAAATATTTAGCAAGAGATTTTTACTGGCATTGCAATTTTATTTCCAGAGGCAGAACATCCTTTTCATTTCTGCTTTGTTTTCTTACCCATTAGTCTGAACATTGCAAGCTAATAGGACTTTAACCTGCTTTTTTTTGTAACATCAATGCTCGGAGAAGCCTCTTTTACCCCCTTCTATTCAGTACTTTCATTTCGACTCCCTTTATGCACCAAAATATGTCGTTGCAATGCCAGAGAATAATCAAGAGGAAATTGCACGAAGCCAAATGATGTGTTGTGATACAAAAAAGAAATGGGAGGGAATGAAACCCTGCACTGTCTCCCTCAAGGCCCTTTGGAGGAGCTCTTAGGTGGCAAAGCACTCCTGCAAAGGATTCTGCTGATTGAATACCCCAAAATACGACTGGCTGCTGGGGAACTGTGCCCATCCCTCAGCACAGCTGGGCACCCAGGGCAGCTGCTCTGCCCTCAAGGCTGACAAGAGAAGGAGACAACCCTGAGCAGTGTGGTATGGCTGGAGTGTCATTTAAAGGAAGATGGTGAAAATTCACCTGCATGGTTCGCTGTTGTTCCCCCCTTTTCGCCTTCCTGATGTGTGTTTTCTATTCCAAGAATTTCTGTGCATTCTCAAACGGTTCTGCATTCTTAATCTGTCCATGGCCGTGGTTTTGGGGTGGTAGAATAAGTGAAAGGTTCTCTGGTTTCATCCCTGCATCAAACCGCTGTGAACTCGCGATTGTTGGTTTAACAGATTTGAAAATTATCTATAACTCTCTTTCCACATTAAAGGAGATGTTTTCTTATCCCCTTATCACTCTTTTATCCCTTATCAAAAGCAACTTTTGCCTCTTGGAGTCATTAGTAAAGCACAGGATTTCCCCAGACCTCTGAGAAAGATTGTCCTTTGGTTTAAGCCAAAGCAACTCCATTTAGAACGTGGACAAATGCTCTGTCACAATAAATCCGGGAGAGCATTTGTTAATAAGGAGTCACAGTTACATTTTCCACATCAATAAAACCAAAACAAGGCAACAGCCCCAATTTGCCCTACATTTTGTAAAAAGGTACCTGAGATGAATTGCCTTCCAAACTGGAGGCTGGCTCTTTCACACTGCTGATATTTCCAGCCAGAGGACATCAAGAGGAACAGAAGGAATTGTTCAAGGAAAACACTGAATTTAAGGGGTGTTTAGACTGTTCAGGGTCTGTCTAATGCCAGGTTTGTGGAATGGTTGCTCCACAGCGTCAGTATTTACTAATCAGCATATTTTCAGGCACATTCTTTGCTGTAGTTGTGGGACCACTCTCATATTAACTGCAAAAAATATGTATTTAGTTGTTTTGCTGAATTGGGACTACTTATTAAAATAAAATTCCTTTGAAATAGCAGTTTGATTGGTAAACCTGAACAGTCAATGTGCTGTGGTTATACAGCTCCTCCTTTGGGGAGTCTTTCCACGGGACAGGGATCCAAAAAATTCAAATAATGACTTTTCCATTTGAAGTCTTTCCATGTCCTTTCCTGAAGGCTCAGGAGACTTTACTGGTTGTGCCACCTTTAAGAAAGACTCAGACCAGTTCAGCTTCCATACCAACACTGGTACCAGTCCCAGCCTGCCTTGGGAGGGAGTTTTATCTTTGCCAACCCCAACCTGATGCTTCCCCAGGACTGTCAAATCCATCCCAATGACTGCAGAATAAATACTGCATGAGCACCATTTTCAGTCTCACATACCTGCAAAGCTGCTCTATCAACAAGTTTTGACACATTTCCCTGGAATTGCATCAGTAAAACCTCAAAATAGAGTCTGGTCTCTAATGGGCTTGAAAGTGCTTCTTGTTTTGAAGCATGAGGATCTCCAAGTGAAGCATCTGCAGTTCTGCAAGCTCATCATGCCTTCACGGGAGTTATGTCCTTAATAATGCAGATTGTTTCCTGGGATACTGCAGCTCTTCCCAGGCTTCTTGTCATCCCTGTGCCTGGTTGAGCTCCCAAATTGCCTGTGGGCACCAATAATTTCTGCTGCTGTGACCCTGCGTGTCACTCTGAGCCTTGGCTCGCCCTCCCTTCGAGTCCAGGGTGTGTTACAGGTTCAGCAAGAGTTTAGGAGGCTGAACAGACATGGTGACAATGAGATGGCCCTGCATTTCAGTCTTGAAAACACCAATTTACTGGTGATGATCTAAATAACGGACTAGCTCTTCTTTTTCTTGACATATAAAACAATGTTGTTGCTATAGAATGACACAAACCAAGCGTTTCAGCAGTTCTAGGCTAAGAGCAACAAACAGATCGATTATATTCCTTTTTTTGGTCTGCTCCTCTTACAAAACTCTGCCATCCTTTAGGGGAAACAGCAAGTTCTAGGTCTGAAGGGATGCACTGCCTTTAGCTTTTATTTCTGTGATGAGCAAATCAGTCCTCATCAGCGTGCAAGTTCATCAACACAAATTTCAACTGCTGTACCCAGCAGAATCCATCAGCACGACTGCATTACGGGGAGGGCAAATCACACAGTAATTAATGGAGCTAATAACAGCACACAAGGTCTGATTCAGTCTTGTAAAAGAGCAACACATCCCACTGATTTCGGACAGATTTAGATCCCATTTCTAAAAAGTGGGATCTTCACTGAGCTGAAGATACAGCAGTTGCAGTAAATAGGCTTTTACTCTCCATGTATCTACAGGTCAGTGCACTTGTATTTCAAGCAGGACCTCCTGAGTAAAAGCTTCTTTTATGTTTGTGTGTCTGGCTCAAAAAAAATTACAACTTAAAAAAGCAAAAATCCTATTTGCTCCCAAGTTTTGCTCCTTTTTGCTTTGAAATTACACTGGGAAAACGATGCTGTGTACAGGCCAAAGTCTAATGCAAAGAGGGAAGCTGCATGAGAGAAGCACATCTTAGTCATAAGCACAACACATTGCAGTGCGTTTCCTGGCCGTGCTGGGAATCGTTCTTTGTGAGAGGCTTTCCAACCCTCTGGATCCAAACCACCAAAGCCATGATGATCTCTGTCTGAGCACCTTCAGGCTGGGCTGGGGAAATGAGGGATTGAGTTTTTCTTGCCTTCCCTCCCTTGGTCACATTGAGCAGAAAGTTCCCAAACACAGCTACCCCAGAACATCCCCACACTCGCACCCTGTGACACGGGATTCAGGGGGAAAACCCCCTCTCACCAGCTTTACAGGCTCATCCTTTCCTTGGATGATTGTTCAGAGCATTAGCCACTCTGATATTATGATATTATCCACTGTCTCATCCTTGTGGCCAACCTGAGGAGCTACAGGCAAAAAGCTGATGGAAATAAAAGTTGTCCCTTCAAGAAAATTTCAGGCAGTTTGTTTGTGTTTCCCTGGGTCTCATTAGGCTGCCACTACAAGATAAATGGTTTGGGTTAAGGGTAATTTAGTTTATGGCACAATAGGTATGAAAGGTTATTCCTTCTTCTGCCCTCCTCACATAAAATCTACCTTAAAAAAAGGAAAGCCTTTATGTCTCAATAAACTGAAGCCACATAGAGATTGTGTAACAAATTACATATTGGATAACCATCTATAAAATTTTAGTGGCTTATGAGGTTTGCATTGATTTGAATTTTACCCAAAGCATTACAACTCCTCCAAAACACTGAAGTAAAGGGAAAACAGAAATATCCATTCCGGTGTTTTTTACCAGTGTAACCACCAGAAATACCTCTGAAAGTGCAGATTCCTGGAAACAGCCTAGAGACCGTGTTGTACCTTCCCTGGGAGTGACATAAAACATTGCAGAGCAGCTCCAGAGAGGAGCTCAGCTCCATCTTTCACCACACAAGGTTTTCCAAGCCCCATCCAGCCTGGCCTTGGACACTCCCAGGGATCCAGGGGTAGCCCCAGCTTCTCTGGGCACCCTGTGCCAGGGCCTGCC
>JAWWMP010000023.1:2499253-2509282 GCA_035047865.1 Dendrocincla tyrannina
GCTCCAACCTGGCCTTGGACACTTCCAGGGATGGGGCAGCCACAGCTTCCCTGGGCACCCCGTGCCAGGGCCTGCCCACCCTCCCAGGGAAGGATTTCTTCCCAAAATCCCATCTAAATCCACCCTCCTTCTGTTTAAGGCCATTTCTCTTGTCCTATCATTGCATGTCCTTGGGAAAAGTCTCTCTCCATCCTTCTTTTAGGCACAGGCAGGAAAGCTTCATCCAGAGAAGGGCCATTGATTGGATTCATAGTAATGTTTGCATCTGACTGAATTTTGAGATAATTGTCTTGAAAATAGAAAAGTTTTACATACATAAATTAGAAGGGCTGTAGAGCTACTTATTTTTTACGGAGATGAGCAATAAACACTACTGATCCTTAAAGCAGGGAGGTGAGGCACAAACAAGTCTGTTACTCCTGGTATTAATTAGAATTATTCTATTCAGAAGTGTCCAAGGCCAGGTTGGACGGGGCTTGGAGCAACCTGGGACACGGAAGGTGTCCCTGCCCATGGCAGGAGGTGGCCCTGGATGGGCTTTAAGGTCCCTTCCAACCCAAACCACTCTGTGATTTTATGATTTTACAATCTCACAAACAATTTCTAACTTGCTTTTTATTCTCTCAAAATATTTCCTTTATCTCTGTGGATTCAAGTGAGAGATTTGTATGACTTACTCACACTCCACTGAACTTAACAGGCCCCCTGGTTAGTCAGGGCTTGGGCTTTATTTTTGGGTATTGCTGCTGGTGCTCTGCCTGCTTGACCCACCCCCTCAGCATTGTCAAACAAAGTGGTTTCCTGCTAATTCCTTTCAGGGCTTAGATGGATTTTGAATCAATCTTGCTGAGAAAGTCAGCCAGACAAAGAGGGAAAATCGTGACAGGGTTAGTCATTTCTATTTTGCCTGAATCAGTGAGTAGGGTGTTTTTTGTCTGTTCTTGCACTTCAAACAGAACTTTTATTCTCCTAATTTTTGACAGAAGTTTGGGTATCTCTTACCTATGTCTTCCAAATCAATCCTCTGAATCCCTAACCCAAAGTTTAATATCATCCATTATTCAACACCTGCTATAAGACTAACTTTAAAAGTAGTAATCTCTCAGTAAAGCTGAGCAATAAATGCTGGAATACCTCAAGTACAGAATACTACCAAACAGCACTACCCAGAGCATCCCCCAATGCCAGCAGCATGCCCTGAAGTCTTGGTTACCAAGATTTCTAGAAGATACAGTGGTAGATCCTGGCTCACCTTCGTGGGCATTTTTGCATTAAAATGCAAAAGCTTTTCCTTGCAAATTTAACTCCACATCAGCTCACAATGCACCCATTTCATGGCAGATTTGAACGACCTAAATGCACCTCCACAGCTGCTTCTTGCACCGAGCTTTGCCCACTTTGCTCTGTCATTTCATCCCCTCTTTAATTTGCCCTATCAATTATTCTGTAGG
Source organism: Dendrocincla tyrannina (assembly GCA_035047865.1). Classification (NCBI taxonomy): domain Eukaryota; kingdom Metazoa; phylum Chordata; class Aves; order Passeriformes; family Dendrocolaptidae; genus Dendrocincla; species Dendrocincla tyrannina. The sequence goes on from JAWWMP010000023.1 coordinate 2,500,705, forward strand.
TGCTGGTGCCCAGCCTGAGCTGGCAGGAGGGTGATGGGGAGCACCCACCATGGGGATCCCAGCACCAACCACAGCCCCACCTCACCCCCACTGTGGAAGGGGAGTTTGACACACTTCAGGTTTTTTTGTGGGATTTTTTGGGGCTGCCTTAGGAACAAAGCTTTTGCTTTGGATGGCTTTGCACTCTTTGTAGCTGCAGCAGTACAGGTTTGATTGGAAAACTTCCCATTTACTACAACCCAAAGAGGTCATTATAGTTTAACTGTGTTCACCGCTGTTCTTCTTTCCTTCCCCTCTCTTTCCAGCTGCTTTCCCAAGTTAGCCAGTGTACCCCAGGCTCACTTATCCCTCCTTGCACCAGATAGAGCACAGTTCTGTTTCTTCCCCCAAGCTCAGTGTCCTCAGAGGAGTATTTAGGTTAAGAACAGTTTATTCCTGGCTGGAACTGCAGCAACTGTGAGCAGGTTCATAAGCCAGGATTGTCCTTTGCTTCAGGCACCTACTAAAAGCCAAGGTGATGTTGCAGACGGAACCAAAACCTGAGAGGTGGAACAGTGGGGGACGGAACGTCCCTGTCACTGCAGCAAGGACGGTCCCTGCGGCACTGGTGGCCCACACTGGTGCTTGGGGCATGGCAGCAGCACAGGGGGGGAATAATCCTCTTAGCAGGCAGAAAAACATGTGGCAAGTGGCCAAATGGTGCAGGAACCCTTTAGCTCAGCTGCCCCAGCAAGCAGGGGGAAGCAAGGCTTGTGTGACAGCTGAGGGTGCTGGAGGAAAAGCAGGAACGCACCGAGGATACACCATGGACTCAGTCACAGCTCTGTTATCTGCTCCTCAGGGAGCCCCACCCGAGAAAGGTGCCTTTCACTGAATCATGGGAAGATTCAGGTTGGAAAAGCCCTCCCAGCCCACGGAGCCCACGCTGTGCCCGATGCCCACCTTGTCCCCCAGCCCAGAGCTCTGAGTGCCACGGCCAGTCCTGCCTTGGGCACCTCCAGGGCTGGGCACTCCACCAGCTCATCATTTCTAACCACACTTCCACTTATCAGCATCCCACACCTCCTGCCTGGGACAGGGATGTTTGCACAGGGACCAGCCTGGCCTTTTCCTGGTCAGAGCTGCTTGGCACTTAAAAAGCAATGACAACAAATATTCACAGAATTTTTAGGTCTACCAGAATTCTGTCCTTGAAAAACTACTCCGTTTGTTTGCTTATTTTATGGAAGGTTTTCCATAGAGTCACAGAATGGCTTGGGTTGGAAGGGACCATAAAGAACATCCAGTTCCAACCCCTCCATGGGCAGGGAAACCTTGCACTAGCCCAGGGTTTTGCAAATAATGCATTAATAACTGATCCTATTCCAATTAAGTAGGACAAAGATTTTCCCCTGACAAGTTTTTGTGACGATGCCCTCGCCAAAAAGATGCATATGCAGCTGGTCAGGCACTACGCAGTTAAATAGTTAGTCAATATTGTAATTTAGTCTGGATTTTTGGGTGGGAAAATCGAGCTGGGACTGAAAATACAGTTGAACAGAGGGACCAAAGTGGGTTTAGGTCAGTGAAATTAGACCTGCACCTCCAGCACCTTCAGAGTGAGTAATACTGGCAAGGAGAAGGTTAAAAAGATATATATATATATCTGGCTTTTAGCTTGGTGTGATAGCTCCAGGAAGGGCTGGGTGACCTCTGTGGAGAGGCTTCAGCAATATGTCATCACTAATGATATCAGTGCTGAGGGAAAGGTGGCAGTTTAAGTGAGTATAACAGGGGTAAAACCTCTAACCCGCTGTGCAGCCCAAGAGCTCTCGCTAAAGCTCAGACAAAACAATTCCTGGGAGCGACATTTCCTCACCACCCAGATCCCTGGCACTGCACAGCTTCCCTGCGATTGCCAAGCTGAGCAAAACAAAGCCCCTGGGGGCTAAGTGGCTGAATTCAGGAAATTAGCACAGTGTCATCAGGCTGGGGAGAGCTGAAATGCTGCAGGACCAGGCACAGGCCACAGTGCCAGGTGTAAACCAGTCCCCAGCAGGCACCAGCCGGGGTTCAGCCGGCTCTAAAGCACCAGAAATGATTGTAATAGTGGCTGCTAACAGGCTTGCCAAGGAGCTGAGGCTCGAGGGAGGATCAGCAGCAGCGCTGGAGGTCAGCCTGGATGCCCAGCGTGGCTCTCCAAAGGCTGCGTGTGCTGGCTCTGCCAAGAACAGCCCCACAGTGAGAACTGGATGCTTGGTTTCCTTGTTTGATTCAAGGACAGACTCCTTGGAATCACAGAATCTTTGCGTTGGAAGAGATCTTAAAGCTCCTGTCATTCCAACACCCTGCCATGGGCAGGGACACCTTCCACCAGCCCAGGGTGCTCCAAACCCCATCCAGCCTAGCCTTGGACACTCCCACTTCACCAACCTCACAGTAAAGGATTTCTTCCTAATATCCAGTGTAAACCTACTCTCTTTCAGTTTGAACCCATTTTGCCTTGTCCTGTCACTCCAGTTCCTGATGAAATGTTCCTCCCCAGCTTTCTTGGAGATTCCTTTCAATGGACACTGGGAAAAGCCAGGATGGACCACAGATCCATTGCACACAAGGCCAGAATCTGTTTTAGCAGCATCACTGGGTGCTGGAGAGCCCATGTGACACAGCTGTCTAATTTAGGTGATAAAAATCGACACTTTATCTGGATTCCTTTACAAGTGGAGGAAGCACAATTTGCAGTGAGGTTTGCTCTGGTCCCGCTGGTTTTGTAATTTCATGGTAGGATTATCAGCAAGTGCTCGAAGAGATGAAGTTGCAGAAACTTCAGTGCTTTTAATCCCTATTTTCTCAGCAAAGGTACCACTTGTGTGCTGTGTACACCAAGCTCAGTGTATGCACTGCTGGAGAGGGAACGGCTGGGAGAAGTGGATTTGAAGTGGTGGAGGATAGAGTGCACCAGGGTTTCAGAAACTGTGACAAGCATTTTGTGGTCCAGCCAGGCCTATTTGTAGTGGACTGACTTCATAACAGACAAGGCAGTGGGACAGGATGAAGCTTAAAATGCACAGAAAGAAATGATGTGCCTGAAGGGGAAATAATCACTAAACAGATGAAAATTCATTAATTTAACTGTAGGAAGCTTGGGTAGGAGCTTCATCCCAAACAGTTTCTTTGTTCCCAATATTCATCACAGGAATGGGAATCAAAAAAAGGTGCTGATCAAAGATAGTCTTCTCATACTTGCTGACCACCCAGCCTAGCAGGTCCTTTGCCCAAAACAGAGAGCATTTCCTTCATTAATCTTCTGAAATCCTCAGGTATCTCCCTGTGCCCAAGTCTCTGAGTGGTGGAGTTTGAGCAGTTGAACATCCACGGTCCATGGCGTGGTGTGGCAGCACCAAATCTCATGCTCAACACCCAACAAGATGTCCTGCCATCAAAGCCCAGCCTCTCCAGAAGCACTCCAGCTCCAGCAACGTTTTCAGTGGGAATGATTCTTAAATAGATTGGGAAACTGCTGGAGCAATGGTCCAGAATGAGCAGGAGTTCAGGCACAAGGTTATGGGTTCTACCTAAATGGCAATCTCCTGTAGCCCTGGAGTGCCCTAATCCCAGAGTGCTGGCTGCTGTGGGCAGCCCTACCCCAGCTTTTGATCGTTTAGACTCTGGAAAAACCCTCATGAGAAAGGGTTTGATCTACCCAAGGCAGCGTTGCAAATGAACCTCTGATCTTTTTTATTTTTCTACATCAAAAGTGGACAGAGATGAGATGAGATGAGAGCCCTGACTGCTGGAGCCCCAGCCCCTGTGGCACAGGCTACTTCAGCCCCTTCCAGGCTGGAATGGGAATGGATAAAATTACACCACTTTTTAGAGCAGGGTTGCCCAGCCAACCTTTCCCCATTTAATAAGAGATAAGTTCAATAAGAGATTTTTGGTGAGTTTAATAAGAGATTCCTTGCAGGCATCACCACAGAGAGAGACTTGGGATCCTCATGCTTTGGTTACAGCCATGGGAGAGTATAATTAATTACCAAATGTGAAACAGCTCTCATATTTCTTTCTGAGGAGTCTTTTATATAAAATAGATCCTATTGGTGCTCACATTAAGGTGGACTGAAAAAAGTGAGGGCTTAGTTTATAAAAATAAGGCAGCCTGTTTTAATTTGTTTGAGAAGCCTCTGGTGGGAGCTGTGATGGGAGCACAGGGAGGGTTGTTGTGTACCTGGGCAGCTGGGTCACTTCTGTTTGTACAGGGCTAATAAAAACAGTTTTCGGGAAGCCAATTATACTCGTTCCCATATTTATTATGTTGTGTAAAGAGCAAGGACATCATACTGTTTCCCTCGTCTTTCTGATGTTTTCCATCTCTTTTAACAAGAGCCTTACAGCAGATGCTGTCAAGAATTTTAATAAAACAAACTGCCTTTCTGACTGACTCGATGCATTTCTTCTTGTCTTTGTAGGCTAAAAATACATTAGAGGGTCTGAGGGAGGGAAATTCTTCTTCTCTCCAACTCCCTTTCCCACATCCACCTCTCTCAGTCCTCCCCAGCACTGAAGGCTGTGGAGCTTTTCTTCTTGAAGGAAACCCAAAACACAAAGACCCCCAAAATGAATGAAAACATGAGATCATAGCATGATAAAATGGTTTGGGTGGGAGGGATCTAAAAGGTCAGCTCATTCCATCCCCTGCCACACCTTCCGCCAGCCCAGGGTGCTCCAAGCCCCATCCAACCTGGCCGTGGACATTTCCAGGGATCCAGGGGCAGCCACAGCTTCTCTGCCCAACCTGTGCCAGGGCCTGCCCACCCTCCCAGGGAGGAATTCCTTCCAAATATCCCATCTAACACTGCCCTCTGGCAGTGAAAAGCCATTCCTTCTTGTCCTGTCACTCTATGCCTTCATCCAAAGCCCCCCTCCTGCTCTCCCAGAGCCCCTTTAGGTACTGGAAGGCTGGGATAAGTTGGCACAATTATATTTGCAATCCCAGACCAAGTGGTTGGAAACACCTTCTTCCCACTCAAGAATAAAAGCAGCAGGAAATGCTGACTGGCTGCATCTGATCCAGCAGGTAGTACCATGGATAGTGGTGCTGCTGCAGCTGGGCTGGGAGAGGGGACAGAGCTGGGAGCAGAAAGGTGTGGAACCACTCAAGCTGTTCCTCTCCACCTCTCTCCAGAGCTCTTAGAGCCTTTGGGGTGTGTGACTCCCCATGTTTGCTTTAGTGCAGAAACATCTTGCTGGTTCTTTGTGGGCTGTTTGGAACTCCCCCAGCATTATGGTGGCATCTTCCATACCTCTGATGCTCTGTCTCACATTAGTTTTGGGTGGTTTTTCTCCAAAGGATGGGGAACTGCTAAGTACAATGTCCTGATATATTTGGCTTGGGTTTATTTTTATTCTTTGTGAACAAGCTGCTCAAAAGCACTTGGCTCTCTTTTTAATGGTGTCATGTTTTTTCCTTGCACATTCTGCACTTGCAGACAGACTTTGTGTAAATAAGAGAGATTTGTGAACTCTCTTAATTCCTGAATGGCAATAAGGTCACCTAATCATCTAAATACTCGTGTGTTGCTGCAGAGCAGGGGTTTAGTGTCCCAGAGATGGTTTTTACCACACAGGGACTTGTAGTTGTAAAACTGTGCCTGAAGTTCTTTGTGTCTTTGCTTCTCGGAGACACTTTGCCTCTTACATGGGAGATTTAGGCTACAAATTCTCCCTTTCATGTATTTATGATCAGTTTGGAGGGCAGGCTTTGGGAAGAAGGAATAAAGGGCTTTTTGAGCCAGACTTCTTGGTGTTGCTGCTCTGCCAGAGCATTCCCTGGGAGTCTGGTCCTTCCCAGGGACCAGGAGGGGTCTGGCCCACCCAGGGAGGCACCACTGAAAGGTTTTGGTGTCTTCCAGTGAAAATTTTCTGTCCAAACACAAATAGTGCTTTGTACCCACAGAATGCAAACACGTAGCTTCATGTCTCAGGTCCCCTTGGGGACCCTGGCAGTTTGTTCTGTGATGGAAATATTTGCTTCAATGGCAAGAAATTAATTTTAAAGTAGCTTATTATGCCCCACAAACCATTTTAATAGTGATCATAAAGCTGGGAGAAAAGGGAAAGAGACATGTGTCCTGTTTGATTTAAAGCACTTAAGTTGTTCTCTATTATTTATCATTTTATCCCCAGCATGGAAGGTAAAACTTGTAATCCGTGGCCATCAGCACCTCAGCAGCATTTGAGAACTACAGCTGCATACATTGGTGTGGTTTATTTTTCTTTTTTCCACAATGAAATGTGATCTATGGTTGTTGCTAACTTCATACAGGTACTGATTTGGGACTTTTGAGCGTCATAAAACCTCTGAAGCAGAGACTCAGGGAATGTGAAACACTGACACAGTGCCTCTGGAGCACCAAAGCCAAAGCTGGCTGATGAAGATGCGTTATTTGTGGGCAGGTGGTGCCTGGAATTGCAAACACTGCAGGCTTTACTCGCGCACACAGAAAAGTTCGGAAAGTTCAGAGAATTTCCGAAACGCTGGGTGTGGAAGTGAAAGTCTCCTGTCTTCGGGGGGGGTGGAATAAAAAGAGGGGAGAAAAGGAAATGGTACTTCAGAGGAGTAAATACACTGATTTTTAACTCATCATATTTATCTGCAAGTGGTTGCAGCGCTGCCAAAAGGCCAACGAGCTGCTGTTTACACAGGCTGCAGGGTGTTTGCATCCTCTTTAATCGTTCAGCTCCCTAAGTGCTGCAGGAAATTGTTAACATGGAGCTGCTTGTGCAAAAGCTGCTGGAGGAGCCCCTTTCCACCTGCAGCAACTGTGTGAATCCAGGGATTCACCCAAAAGGCACTATGGGAATATACCATTTCACATAAAGCACTCGTCAAGCAGTTGCTTCTGGAACCACAGACTTCCAAAACTTTTTATCAAGTATTACTTTTCCTTCCAAGCTGCGTCATGCAGTGGAAATAAATAACAATATCAAAACTGACACTCCTGCAAACCTTCAGCTACAAACCCAAAGTTCCATACAAGCTGTGAACTCGCTTGGAATTTTTCGCTAATGGCTAAAATGAGCAACAGGGAGAACTTTCTTTTTTTTAGGACTTACCTAAATTTTCCTGAAGATTTATGCTTATTGCCTTTGCACCTTCAGCTGGCAGGAACTAGGTTAGGCTCTCATTACCCACTTCATCTTTGAATATGCTGGAGAAAGTCATAGGAAAGTGCCAAAATTAGCAGTGTCATCCTCGCTGCGTGTTGCCCGTTTTACTGCAGCACCGAGCTGAGAGAGACTCCACCAATATACCTGTGCTGTCTGTTGCTGCACAGTCTCTCTGTTTGCCTCACACCCCACATGAATACAAATTCATTACATAGCTTTTTTTTTCCTCCCGAGAACGCACACATTCGGAGCATCAGCCATTTACAGACACGCAGCATAAATAAAGCAGTGAATTGCCTTCCTTCCTTCCTTCTCTCCCCCTCCTGCTCCTGAAAATTCCCGGGGAAGGAGGAAAAGCCCCCCCAGCCCAGGCAGCTCCCCAGCACTATTCCCATTGCAGCACCGTTCTGTACTTACGCAGCTGAGCAGGGACACGTCTCAGGATCTTGGCAATTTCCTGCAGGACTGTTGGAAGCTCTCAGCGAGGCACAGCGTTCAGCGAGGCAGAACGCAGCCGTCTGGAAGGTCTATGCAGCTGGGAGATAATGGAACTGTTTTCCCAGCTGGGACTACAAGCCTTTTATCCACTGAGCATTGCGTGGCTCTTCCCTGGACTGAACCGTGAGACACGCAGCTTTCCCGGGGTGCTCCAGCCAGCACCCACACGATAGTGCTTCAGGCACTAAGGAACAGCTGCCACAGCTTGTGCGTATTCCTGGCTGGAATTTTGGGGAGGATAAAAAGGAGCTGTGCCTTGCTCATCCTTCGAGGAAGCTGAGCGAGCGAAAGCGCAGCTATCGGACCAGGAGCAGGAAAGATTAAATGTGCTCTCGCTATTCTTCTCCTACAAATACGAGCTCCTGTCAGGTAATCACAAGCCTCGCTCCCAAAAAACTGGGTCAGGACTTGGTACTAGGTCTGGAACAGGAATGGGAATAATTTTGTTTAGTCCTGGCTCTCACAATCGCCCCCTGAGCTGTGTAAGATTTCGCTCACAGAGTCGTCACTCAGATTACACCCCAGCACTGACTGACCTCGTGAAACATTAACTACCCCTCCAGATTTTACATATTTAAAGTGGGAAAAAGGGGGAGACTTGCTTGTCTAGAGTGGCACAGACATAAATTCTGATAACATGTGAACTTCAAAACTTCTTGAATCCCCATTTTAACTCTTGGGGGTGTTTCAGCAGAGACCAAATGCAGAGTTCAGGCAAGGAAACATCCTTCTGTTAGTAAGAAAGTTATTTGTATTCATCATGGAGTCACGGGATGGTCTGGATTGGAAGGGATCTTAAAAGTCATCCAATGCCACCCCTGCCATGGACAGGGACACCTTCTACCAGCCCAGGGTGCCCCAAGCCCCGTCCAACCTGGCCTTGGACACTCCCAGGGATCCAGGGGCAGCCACAGCTTCTCTGGGCACCCTG
>JAWWMP010000023.1:2509382-2536616 GCA_035047865.1 Dendrocincla tyrannina
GGATCCAGGGGCAGCCACAGCTTCTCTGGGCACCCTGTGCCAGGGCCTGCCCACCCTCCCAGGGAGGAATTCCTTCCTAATATTGGGAAACAGCAGTTTTTGGAATGTCTCTGTTGTGAAAGGTGCAGTTATGCCATGGGAATTCCTTCACATGTTTTTGTGCAATCCTAGGGTAAATTCCTTAGTTTGTGGTGGGATTAATTGCCTGCCTGTCCAAGCAATGCTGAGTGGAAAGGATGTGGAAAGGAGGTGGTGAAAACACTGAGGGATGCCTGGAATGGTCCAAAAAACAATTCAATCCACAGAAAAGGAGCGTGCAACACTTTTAACTTGACATTCCCCCACCTATAAACTGGGAGCACATTTGTGCCTCCCTTTAGTTTCCAACACAGCCACTGAGTGTGGAGCCCTTCGCTCAGGAGGTGGGTGGTGTCTCCTCAAAGGCTCTGCCACGCTACCAATCCTTTCAGCATGGAAGGGGCTGCCCAGGGAGGTTTGGAGTCCCCACCCATGGAGGTGTCCGAGGCAGGACCAGCTGTGGCACTCAGTGCTCTGGGCTGGGGGACAAGGTGGACTTGATGGGCTGCAAGATCTTTTCCAACCTCCATGATTCTGGAATTCTGGGCAACTTCCTCCATCCCCCTCTGGATGTGATGAGATGACTGAACCTCTGTGTCCTGTATGAGCCCACGTGAAGGCAACGCTGAGGTTGCTCCTACCTGAGATGGCTGTTGAAGAAGACTCCTTTGAAGAAAGATGAAGTAACAGCAGCAGGACAGAGGGTGAGAATGATGTTCGACCTGAGAGGAGAGGAAGAGGCTTCTCTTTGAAGAGGAGGATGGTTCACTGCCCCTGATTTACATGATCTGGATTCAAGCCAAGCTCCTTGAAGGACCTTGGAAGAACCTCAGCTGTCCTGGTGTGATGTTCCTCTGTAAAATGGGGACAAGGGGACTGTGGGATCTCCTGGGCTGTGCCCAGAAGTGCCAAGCAGCCCATCCCACCGTGGTGGGCAGTGCCCCCCTCCCCATCCAGAGCTCTCATAGCCATCCTCCTGATTTACATAAACAATTTTACACTTCCATCCTGTGAGCTTCTCAAATGAGCTTTACCGACAATTAATTAAGCCTTGCAGCACCTTCTAAAGGAGATAGGCATTATAATTAGCAGTTCTATTTTTAATTAGGAATGAAATTTAAAATGGAATTTTAGGTATTTCCTCATTAAAATTTTCTTTTAAACAATTACAGGGCTTTTCCTAAGTGGTATCAAGAGTAAATAGACAAAAAGTTGCAACAGATTAACCTGAGCTGCTCATAACCAATTTTAAAGTTTTTCTTTTTAAAATCTAGATTGTTTGTTTGGTCTACATTATTTTGCTTATGCATTTCTTATCTAACAAGACTGAGAAGAGAATTTCTCAACTGTTAAAGAAATTAATGCTGTTAAAACTTTTCCATTTCCAGCTGAGAATGGAACAAAGTATATTAAAACTGCATCTTCAAAAGGTAAATTGTTCATTTCCAGATCTCTGTGAAGGCAGACTGAGAGAGTTAGGCTTGTTCAGCCTGGAGAAGGTTGCAGGGAGACCTGAGTACCCCTTCCAGTGCCTAAAGGGGGTCCAGGAGAGCTGGAGAGGGACCTGGGACAAGGGATGGAGGGACAGGACAAGTGGGAATGGCCTTAAGCTGAAAGAGGGGAGATTTACATTGGATATTACAAAGAAATTGTTTTCTGGGAGGGTGGGCAGGCCCTGGCACAGGGTGCCCAGAGAAGCTGTGGTGCCCCATCCCTGGGAGTGTCCAAGACCAGGTTGGAGCAACCTGGGATAATGGAAGGTGGAACAGGATAGTCTTTAATGTCCCTTCCAACCCAAACCCTTCTGTAATTCTGTGACTCAAAACTCTGGAGTAACCCAAAGCCTATGCATGGTCTAAATGCCAAAAAGTAATTTATGTTGGTTAATGAATAAATTTGGGAGCAGAAGGTGGCACTGACTGAGCAAAGCACCTCATGGGATATGATCCCATTCCTTTGTTCAAAGACATGTCACCTTGGGCCACAAATTTTGCCTTTGTGGTTGCAAGGCCTTGCTTGAGGGCAAGTTGCCATTTGATCACAACAGAAAGAGTCGAGATCATTTTATTGTTTGATCTAATTCAGGCTAAAATTTTGATACAAACTTCTTGGGTTTATCTACTCTGTCTGAAGGAGGGACAGAAGAAGGGACACAGCACAAGAAGCCAGCGGAGATCTGGAACACTCCATCTCCTAAGGCACAGTGACAGCTCTTACAAAAGCCCACACGCATCACTTGAAGGCATCTCCAATTTTTACAGAGGAAACAGAGGAGAAAGTGGTTTACAGACCTTTCCTCGGCAGAGATTTTGCAGGAAACCCCTTGACTCAACTCCTGCTAATTCCCTTCTGTCTCCCAGGCTGTGCTCCCACTTCTCTCTGCTTTACAGACCAGATCCTACCTCCCAGTTATTTTTAGCCTACAACAGTGTCCTGAAAGGTGCACAAGGACATTGTTCACTTCATTCTGAGCCAGGGAAACTTCTGCCACTCTGGGGCCAACTTTTGAGGAGGCTGGAGGTCCATCCCAGACTGCTGAGGTTGCTCAAGCTTCACCCCAGATTCCTTTGAAGCACAGCAGAAGTTGTCCATGTTTTGACAAAGAGGAGCAGCAAGAAGCCTTAGTGGTGGAAAAGGTTTGCTTAAGGGGCTTCTGAGTCCTTGGTTTTTTTTTTTGAATATGTGTTAGTTTTGGGGTTTTTTAATATTTTATATTTGTTAGGTTTTTTCAGTGAAAAACCCACCTGAGAAAATGGCACCTGTGAGTTTCCAGATCTATGGGGTTGTGTTTGTGGTTGTACCTTCCTGGATGTGAAATACCAGATCAATGGGTCACATTTCACTTTGACTTTCCTTAAGGGAGAGGAGAGAAGCACCAAGTCTGGGAATTGCCATGAACTTCCATTGCTTCACCTCCCAGTTGTGCTAAATGGCCAGTGGATCAATGTCCACCCTCTGTGCTGTGTGGAGGAGAAGACTACAAAAACATCATGGCTCTAAGTACGGGCTACCGGATGTCACCTAATGGGCATCAGCTGCAAGGAGTCATTCAGCTGTGAGTTAAAGAGCTCAGCAAACCAGCCTAAAATAGAATAATTCAGCAAAGCTCTCCGTTTACAGGAGCTGGTGTAGCTGCACATTAAGTTAGTCCTTTCAATCATGATTTTCTTTTATCTAATACTTGGCAGGTTGTTAGAGGGAAGAGACAGAGGGAGAGGGAATGGCCTCTGGCTGCGCCAGGGCAGGGGCAGGTGGGACAGCAGGAGGAATTTCTCCATGGAAAGGGTGGTCAGGCCTTGGAAGGAGCTGTCCAGGGAGGGTTGGGGTGCCCAGCCCTGGAGGTGCCCAAGGCAGGACTGGCCGTGGCACTCAGAGCTCTGGGCTGGGGGACAAGGTGGGCATCGGGCACAGCGTGGGCTCCGTGGGCTGGGAGGGCTTTTCCAGCCTCAGGGATCCTGTGCAGGATCATGTTTCACAAAGTGCTTGCTGATGTCTCCTATTCCCTCTGCAGAGCCATGTCTGGACTGATACTGGTGCAAGCAGGAGGCCATCTCCTGGTGGCACTGCCATTCTGCGTGATCCACGTTTTCCATCATTTTCATGAAGTCGCTGCAGCTTTTATAACACTGACTAATACCATTTGTTTTCCATGTATTTATTTTCCCTTGTGTGTTTGTGTTCCTGCAAGTCCCCAGTGGCTCTGCATCATTATTGGATTTCTCTGGTCAACAGACAGATATTCCCAGACCTTTGGGAAAACCAAATGTCAGTCGGTAACACCACCTTCTCTTCAACAGAATCCTATAAAACTCACTTATTATACTTTTAGGAGACCTTCTTAACTCTCCATCATCATCCATTTTGCATTTTCCATATTACATGCCATTATCACAATGTAAGAAGTTGTAAGTAATTTCTGTTCTAATACAGAGCATTAATTCTGGAATTAATAAAACAGGGGAAAGGATGTGCAATTCCTGCCAAGCTGCCTTAGGACACCCTGCTCCATTTATTCCTCAGCACTTTCTGCAGCCCTGCTCCACTTGTACTTTGAATTCCATGGGGCATTTCAAATATCATATATTAGACACTTCTGCCAGACATTCTTCGCCCAGCTTCCATTTTGCACCAATTTGACTTTGGAAAGCAGTGGTTTTCTGTGGGAAACTGGGAGAAAGGAGCCATTTCTGGCACCGTTCAGCCTTCACCACCTTTGGATCTAATTGAAAATATTAACAGTGAAGTGTCCATGGTAAAAGACTCACTGTAATAGTGGCTCTTCTTGTAGCTAACCAGTATATAAAATCCACTTATTAAAAATGTATGCATGAGAACAGTGGGTGAAATTTTATAGCTCTGGCTTTACTGCAGAAAATGTGGTTATTTGGACATCCCATAAGCTGTAAAGCTGTACCTGGGTTTTTACAGCACTGAGTGAGCTTAGATGAATTAAAACACAGCACTTTCCTGCATCCTTCTTTGGATTATGGTTGAAGGCATTTTTCATTTGAGTTATTATATTTTTAATTTCAAATGGCAAACAGGAAATATTCCTCTTTCTAGTTGTAGATAAATGTAATGAGGAATATAATATTCAGACAGGGATGGTCTGTACAGAGTCACTCGCGAGATGCTTTGTGTAGAAATATCCTCGTGTTTTGACACACTGATTTCTTGTTTTCTGACAGTGGTATAATTTGCTTTAAGAATTGTTTCAGTCGCTTCCCAAATATTTCTCATGCAGCGGTGGAAAGAAATAATTGAATTTTGGAAAGTTATACCAACTCCCATTACGATGAAAAAAGAGCTCTCTTTATGTAATCCCATCAACTTCCTCCTCAAAGATCAGCTTAATTAAAACTGCTCTCTTAAAACAGACCATCACTTATGATTATTATGAAGTTAAATGCAAACTAACTAATGCAGGTTAGTTTTGGTATAGTAAGTGATAATTTCTTGGTGCTGTTGCCCCACAGAACTGCAATAAGAGGTGCTGTAATCAAGGACCAGTCTGGCTTTCTGTTGGAAACCCCTAATCAGGGGTGCATAGAAGTCTACAAGGATAAATCTGGTAAAGGCAACCCCAAGATCACCAGGTCCAACCTTTTCAACATGCCCACTAAAGCTTATCACCAAATGTATTTTTAGAATGCACTTTCAGACTCCCCTTTCAGAAGTGGATATTTCAGGAAGATATTGAACCATCTGATTTCCATGGACTCCTCAAAACCACAGTATTTAGCCTGTTCTATTCATCTCTCAAACTGTCCCCAGCAGTTTGAATCCCATCACTCTTCCCCCATCACTCTTCCCATAACCCAGCCACTAGTGTAGATCTTTGTAGGGACAGTGCTTTCCACTATCCAAATCTTTATGCATCTTTTGACTGTGCAAAGGATTTTATCAGACTATTAAAAATAAATTATGCAGGCTTCCTGCCACACAATCAAATCTCTGCTTGTTAAGCATTTAGTGCCAGTGATCAAACCCCCTAAATGTCAGCGAGGTCAGAGCCTTGCTGTGTTCCCTGAATGAAAGAAAAGCTTGTCTGGTGGGCTGATGTGCATTTTCATGTACTGAAGGCTTCTGAATAAAACAATTAGGGGAAATAGTCAGAAATTGTGGTGCTTCTTCCTTAAAGGTGCAGGTGCAACTATGAGGCAAAACCTGTCTAGGGAAAGGGTGGATTTGCTGAGCTCAGTGGTCTTTTCCAATCTTAATGATCCTATGAAAGGAGAGGAATTTGGTCCTTTTATAGGATATTTACTAATCCAGGGTTGATTCTCGACCTTTCCTTTTGATTTCGACATCACTGAAATCCAAAGATCCATATCATTGAACAGACTGTCCCTCCTATTCTAAAAAGGTGGTTGCCAGATTTCCCTGATTTCATGAAATTTTACATTTTGAAGGAGTCAACCCTGCCCGTGGTCTATTAAAGCAAAATTTGCAACTTCAACTTGAAGAGCCCCTGGCTGGGGCTGGTCTAGTGGGAGGTGTCCCTGTCCATGGTGGAGGGTTGGAACTGGATGGTCTCTAAGGTCCCTTCCAACCCAAACCATTCTATCACAATCTGAAATGACACAAAGACTTATTACCCACAATTAAACCCAACACATTGATTTAACTTAGGCCAGTGCAGCTAATCCTGGACAAGATCTCCCACCCAAAATCTTCAAGAGAAGACAGGAATGATTTACCAGGACCTCTTTCTACACAGAGATCTGTATATTACATTTAGTTGCACCCATCCCCTTGACACCACTTATTTCAACTTACTTATGGCAATTGTTGCACCATTTTCTCCCCTCTTGGTGTGTAAACTGTAGTGAAAAAGCAAACATCTCAAATTAACTTGCCAGTAGCTCATGTTAATTTTGTCTTGCGCTGTGAGAGGGCTGATAACCTAAATCAGCCTGATTGTTATTTCAGCCAGTAAACAGGATAGATTATGTTCTACATATCTCTGTAATAGCTCCTGCCCGATCCTTTAGGCTCTGTATTCATCTAATAATTTATTTATTAATGCTGTCCTGGTTGAAGCAACAGAGGAACACAGAATGTCAGAATGGTTTGGATTGGGAGGACCCCAAAGCCCACCCAGTGCCACCCCCTGCCATGGTCAGAGACACCTTCCACCAGCCCAGGGTGCTCTAAACCCCATCCAAACTGGCCTTGAACACTTCCGGGGATGGGGCAGCCACAGCTTCTCTGGGCTGTCTAAAGGTACCAAGAGGAGGTAGAACAAGAGAGGTCCCTGTACAGCCCATGGGTCAAAATCCCTCATTAAGAACACACCAGGTGATTATGGCTAAACTCAGGGGAAATGATCACTCAGTTTACCATTGGGTAAAACTTCTTACTTTAACTCTACTTAAACTAAAATGTTAATATTTCCTGATGTGAAGAATGGAACGAAGAAGCGTAAGACTAAAATTATCTCAGGTAGAGGAGTGTGTATACCGTGACTTTTCAGCAGCAAAACACTCTTTAAACAGAGAACTGGTATCATTGTTTTGGGCGTGGTATGGGCAGGGCAAAGAAATGTTAGTAGCAGTGGCACACACAGAAGGAGAATCAGAGATTTCCAAAGATTTAGATAAGAAAATCCCTTGGAGGTCACAGCTCTTGGAGAGAATTTGTGTGACCCTTGCCAGAGACTCCCTCCTCCAGCTTCCCACGTTCTGCCTCCCTCCAGCCACAGCTCTGTAAGTCACTGGCCAAGGCTTCACCAGATCCCCTTGCAGAGATTTGTGTGCATAAAAGATAAACTATTATTACCAGAAGTAATGGATTTACTCCTTAATCTCTAGTAATAAATGGCTGTAATTTGGATCTGTGATTAAAACCTTGTCCTGAAAAAGGTCAGTATTAAGGAGGTCATAACTGTCACCACAAAAGCAATCCTGGTGTGGAGCCTTTGGCTAAAATTGATGAGTATTTTCAGTATTGCCTCAATGAAAATGAGGGAATTGCCCCAGATTTGTACCAAAGCAGTACATCCTTCTGTTCCCTGGAAGCAGTGCATCTCTTGGCTACTCAAACTTCCCCTGACACCAGCTGAACATTTTAACTAAATATCTGACAGTGGAATTCAACCTATTTTCTCAATGTTGCTGAGGACAGAAAGGTTTCTGTTGTTTTGCATTGGAGAGAATAAAGACAAAGTTGAAACCCCAGTCTGACTGTCAGTAATGGTGGGCCAGAGAGCAATTGGAACTGGTAATACTGGGAGAGAAGGTTTTGGGCTATTCTGTGGAATATGAATGGACAGAAGTAGGAGGGAAACGTGTGTCTGTAAATGTGTGTCTGTATTATTGCCTTGTTCATGCAATTACATTAATTATTCTCCATGGGTTTTCCAGGAACAAGTGTGTCTAACCATCAGACCTGTGTGCAGGTCAGTGATCAGCTCCAGGCAGGACTAAAGCCTGGGAAATACCCCATAAGGATGGAGATGGAGCCTTTTGTGAGTCCGGAGTGCACAGATCTGCAGCTGAACAAAGATGTGTACTCATTGTGCCCAAAGGGCTTGTCATCAATAGGTTTTATCATTCTCGATACCCCAGGGAAAAAACCCCAACAAATGTGTCTGTTGATGGTGTGAAAAGCGACCTGTTTGAAATCCAGGCCATAACCAGGCTGGAGTTCCAACCAGCTCAGTGATGTGTGCCACGGGACTCCACCAGGCTGGCTCTTCCCTTCCCTGGGCTCCAGATCCCAGGTTCTCAGGAGCTGGGCTGGTTCCCAGGATAAAACCCCCCACCCCACTCCTGAGGTGGTTGCTTTAGGGCCAGCTCTGCAGGCTCTGTGGAGGGATCCAGATGTAGGACACCACATGCCCAGGGAGCCGTGCTGGCTCTCTTCTGCCAGGAGCACTGCAGAGATGTTGGGTGATGGTTGTCAACCACCACGGAAAGCCCTTGGCAGCCAGGTCTGCTCCCTGGGGATCATCCTGCTGCCAGGGAGCTGCCAGCTGTGCCATCTGCACGCTGGTGACGTCGTAGGAAAATGAAACAAGACTGCCAGAGGCTCCCCAGATGCCCAGGACTTGATCTTACTTATGTCACTGACAAGTGTGATGAATCAAGAGGTTTCAAGGTCAAAATACTGAATAAAAATCCGAACTCTCTGAGTCTCACACGTTGCCTCGGATTTTCAAATCTTGGCTCAGCGCCTTTTGGGATCATTGATAATGCTGTGGTCTTAGAGAGGTCAAGAGTACTTGTGAAATGTTGATTAAAAAGTTGATTAGTTGGCTGATTAGATGTGAGGTTTAGATGTGGATTATATTTAAGTATCAGCAGCAGTTATGGGAAATTTATAGCACGTACTAAGCATCTCAGTCATAGGAGTTAATGATATTTCAGTAATAAAACCTTCCTTTCAGGTGATGGTCCTCACCATTATAACAAAAGTTTAATCAAAGGATTTAAGACTCCTTCTTCTTGGTTTACAATCTTCAATTCTTTTTCCCTCTGGAAACCTTAAAAGGAACTGCAAAAAATATAAATTTTAGGCAAGGAAATCAAACTCCAGTTTTAATTCCAATAAAATTACTGAGAGCATTCCACAGACTTTATAAATGAGGACATCAAAACACCTTGTAAGTGTATTTATCTTCATGACATGCCCACAAAACAGGGATATTTCAGTCTCAATTTGCCAGGAGAAACCCACGGAGTAGCCAGGGCTGGTTTCACATGGCTCTTCTCTGCCCTCAACTGTGGTGTTTCCCACCACCACCAGATCCTAAAATCACCTCCATTCCATGGGGAGCTCAGAGTTTAGCATTGAAATTTTCCCACCTCTTCAAAATTAAGACTTCATCAGGTGCGAGTTTTGGGTCTCAACCTGCCTGTCCTTGAACAGACTGCACAAAACAAGGGGAAGCAACTTGGAGCTGCTCTTTAATGTTCCCAGGGACAAATCCATGCCCCATTTAACATAAAACTTACACCAGCCGTGGGCACTGGTGGCCCATAGTGCTGGGTGGGCATCTGGGCATCCTGGGCAAAGATAGAACAGGTCAAGCTCTGCCCAGAAAAGTGGCTTTTTCTCCTGGATGCCCAATAGCTGAACCATAATATTGGCCTAGTTTAAAAGAGATCCTCTCTGGGACGAGGAAAACATGAATTGGAATGTTCTGTAAAATGACTTGTTCCCTAGTGCCTGGGCTGTCCTGCTTTTCCAATCAAACCTGAGGCATGTTTTAGACCTAACCACACCCACTGCCCTGGAAAAGGCCACTTACACAGCCAGGGCTTGTTTTCCCTGGTGAAAAACTCTGGGCTTGGGTCTTTAAGAGGCTTTTTTTACCAAAATAACAAGGGCAAAGTGTAACCCACCCACTGCCTGTTTTCCCATTGTGGTTTGGGAGAGTTCCAGTCTCAACATGTAATTCCTGTGTCTGCTCTGAGCCCATGGATTATTTCCTCCTCCATAAAGACCAGTAGCTGTTTAAAACCCCTTGATGAATATTGAAGATAAAACAGAGTGAAAGTTGTAAGAGGTTACCTGTAAACAAATTCCCACTGATGTTCAAGAGTTGATTTAGGTACAATCTGGTTTTCACTCCAGCAGAGCATCGTTTCCCTCTCAATAACCTTAAATAATGTATATGTACATCAAAATGTCTGTTGCCATGTGGAATAACCATCCTGTTAGTGGAAATGGGCACAGTGCTGAGTTTTGAGGACCCTGGTAGAGGAAAATCCATTTCGATTCTTTTACTGCAAGTCTAAATTTCCCTTTTTATTGTTGCAGTATCATATAACTTCATCACTCAGAACCAAGTGCTGTGATATGCAACAGGAGTTGCCTTCTTCTGCACTTGAAATTATAAACCACCTACATTTGGGTGGGGTTTTGGTTTTATTTCTGCTATAGGTATTATGCTACATGCATAATTCATAGCTTTAAATGCAGTTACTGGCAATTTTTGCAATAGCACTTAATCCCCTCTCTACCTTAAAGGAGATATTTGATCTTTAGAGGGATTTGTTTCCTGAGACAACTACAGGAGTATTTAATTATTTCTGTTTCAAATCAAGCAAACTTCACAGACAACATTTTTTTTTTATTAACCTCAGTGGATTTGCTTTTAATAGCATAAAAGAAGTGTGGCTCATGACAAGACTCGAATTCTTCTATTTTAATCCTTTTCTGACCTTCTTGTCTTCTGTGATCTTTGGTACCTGTACCAAAAAAAATGTTTCCTCAGTTTCTTCTTCTATAATAAAGAAAGTACTACTTTTTCACCCAGATTACAGTGATTTTGCTGCCCAGCCTGCCAGATACCTCCGTTTCTGATTGCCATTCACCTCAGCAGTAACAAAAACCATTTAAATGTCTGCACATCCAGCCTGGGCTGTTTTAGATTACAGGCAGCACATTATGCAGACCACAGTTTACCCATCACTTCCTCTGTGCAATTATGATTTAAAAATACCCAAATTCATTGAACAGCTTAGGCACGAATTAGGCAGGAGAGGTGCTGATTTCCTTGGAAAAGGAGGAGTTCATTGACTGCTTTCGGTGGAATCCCAGCTCTGTTGACACTGCAGGCAAAGTTTCTCCCTGTGCATATTTAACTTGAAATTGTCTCTTTGCAGTGGCAAAACAGCCCTCCTCACTTATTGATGGTTGTGGGATCATAATGACACCCGTGTAAAAGTCGTAATTGCTGCCTTTTAAAATAAGTGATAAACACCAATGCAGTGATCACAGGTGTCATGACTAGTTTAAGTGCATGTGGGAACAAAGCCAGAATAAAGTGATTTAGGATTGATTCATTATAATATATTCCTTCTAAAAAGTGTGATTCATGTTTACATTATTCCCCATAATTGCAATACAAACAGGCACAATACATTCCCAAAATCCAATTCTTGAGGACCTCAAAAGCTGATTCTTTCTCCCCGTTTACTCATTTCTATTCAATAAACCTTCTCAGCAAAGTACTCAAAGAGCCCAGAAAAATCGGTACCGTTTTATTTCAAACAAAGGAAGAAAACAAACCCGTGCTGAAAGCCTGGATTTCCTCCTGTTTCCAGCTCTCCTTTGTTTTGCTTTGGCTCTTTCAGTGCACCCTTTCCCAGGGGGGAGGAAAAATCCATATTGTCCAATTGTCTTTCCGTTCAAATCCTCGACAAACTCCCGCAGCTTTATAGAGGAGCAGGATCAAGGGAGGAATATTTGTCCAGATATTGATCCCTCCTGCAGGGTATCATGGCTATGCTGGGGTTGGGTGTCTTCCATCACTTCTGATCCCGGGGTTTCCACTCCCAGGGAATGTGTGGCAGGAGGAGATTGCTGCTTTTTGTCTGGCTAATTGCCTTCAAGATTTAGGTCTAGATTTTAATCTCAGAAGGGCGATGCATCTGAGAAAGAGAAGGAAAAAAAATGGTGCTAATGGGGATGCTGGAAGCCTGGCAGCTTTTCCATGGAATGAGCATCACAGGACATGGACCTGAATTAGGATCTGGGAGTCAGGAGATGTAGATGGAGAGCCTTGCAAGGAGCTCCTCACAGTTTCCCTGCCATTGGCCCAAATCTGTCATATAATAATCTCAATAACTCTTTAAATATATCAGCTTGGGGAACTACAAACCCTTTCACACCTAAATCCAGGTCGTACCTTTATTCCTTTCCCCAAAAATGTAAAATTATTTTGTATTTCCTCAACAGCAATTTGTACCTCACAGAGCCCAACTCTGGAGTTTTGTTGCCTGGTTTTATTTCTCGTGCCATTGACTCAGATTTAGTTGTGGTCCAGTGGTCTCATGGAAGGTGTTTAAGGTCCCTTCCAACCCAAACTATTCTAGGAGTCTATAAAATGGCACTGGGAGAAAAAAGTCCTTAAAATGCTAATTGTGACTAAGAGGGGATCTGCCCTCCCCACACACGGTCTAGATATTGCAAAACTTTGAAGGCACCGGAAAGATTTGTGAGCCTGCATTTGAATTCACTGTTTCAGGGCAGGGTTTGGTTTGGTTTGGTTGGTTTAGGTTTTGGCGTGGTGGGTTTTTTGAGGGTTTGTTTGTTTTGTTTTGCTTTTGTTTTGCTTTTACAGTCATTCCACAGAAAACAAGATAATTCCACTTCTTTTCCTGGAGTGCTTATTATGATCTGTCAGCTAAATACACTCCCTTGTCTCTTCCATTGATTACTGATCCAATCCAAGGGTAATATACTCCTGATGCCCTGCCTGGCACAAGGGGAAATCCCTCAGGAACTGTCAGACTTGTGATTCTGGACTACAATTTATATTTTAAAACATAAATTTATAATTCCTATTTTAAAAGACACATTTGTAATTTATATTTTAACCCCTCAGAACATATTGCCTGTAGGTAGGTGTCGTTTCACTTCTAGCTCTGCAGTGTTGGATGGGCAATGCATGGCATTGTTTCCTGTCATCTTTTGGTGTCTTTATTGCATTATTTGGCTTGAAACATCTTTTTATCCATATATATAATATAATTATCCCTAATTTGGTTAAAGCAGAGAGCACAGGTAGAGGTGAGGCTCTTTTGGCAGCTTTCAGTGTTCTCACAAGGCCACCAAATATTCCACCCCTGTGGCTGTGCTGCAATTTGAAGGATGCACCAACATCTTCACCAGTATTATGGAAACCCAGGATGGTTTGGGTGGGAAGGGACCTCAAAGCCCACCCAGTGCCACCCCTGCCATGGGCAGGGGCACCTCCCACCAGCCCAGGGTGCTCCAAGCCCCATCCAACCTGGCCTGGGACACTTCCAGGGATCCAGGGGCAGCCCCAGCTTCTCTGCCCAACCTGTGCCAGGGCTGCCCACCCTCCCAGGGAAGGATTCCTTCCCAGTATCCACCCTAAGTTTCCCCTCTTTGAATCCATTATTCCCTGTCCTGTCACTGCAGTTCCTCATGGCCCCTTCAGGTTCTGGAAGGTGCTCTGAGGTTCCCACACAACCTTCTCTGAAGAGCCCCAACTTTCTCAGCCTGTCCTCACAGTTGTGTTTGGTTCCCCCATGTCATCATATTGCATATAAAATTGGGACTTTAATAAAACCCCAAGATTTTGTGGAACCCACAATGTTAACAAGCCTGAAGAGATTTGATAAAAAAAATATTGGTTGCTTTGTATGATCACTAAAGCTTTTTCTTTTTTGTCGCCCAATTGTTGCTAGTGAAGTCAGAGAGTGTTTGAAGATCTGAAACTTTGAGTCTGAGGGAAAAGTTGCTTCTTGTTCTTTTCCTCATGCTGTGTTGACATGTTTTCATCAGCTACATCGTGTTACCTCTTCTACATTAAAGCCTAATCACAGACTTGGAGTTTGCAGTTACCAGCTACAAATAGACAGATTTCTCCCTCGGAGACCACAGCATTCCTCAAGCAATTTTCCACCTTTATGCAGGGGTTTTGTTTCGTTTCATCAAGGTTTGCTTTTTCAGTTTTTGTTTCTTACCATCTGCCTGGCAATTAAGCTGTTTAAGAGTCCCCACATCAAAGCAGTGCTCTGGTTCTCTACAAATAGACCTCAGTGCTGCACTGCAGAAGGAACAAAAATAATCTCCTCAGGGCCAGCGTTTGTAATGGTGAAATCAATATTTTTCCCTGGTATTTTTTTGTTCTTACCAAATAAAATAATTCTTTACTGGAGAAAGCACAGTTGGACAATGCAAATCCATCCAGCAGCATCTGTATTTTTGGTAAGTCTTTTTCTGCATAGAGAAATGGTATTATAAAATTCATGGTGATCTTTATATTTCCTGTGTTGTTTCAACTTCTTTGTTGAATTCATTGCTTCTATTTAAACCAGGATGATGTAATTACATTTATATTTATTTATGTTTTATATTTATTATATTAGGAATGTAAATGGAATTTTTATATATTTATTTTTATACTTATTCCATATTTATTTTTAATATTTATTCCATATTTATACCTATACTACATTTATACTTATTTTTCATGGAGAAAGCTAATTGTGGTCTGAATGTTATTTTTAGGGCTCAGGTTTTATGGACTGTGGAGAACAGGAAGCTTTGAAGGAGGAGGTGGAAGATGAAGGTTGAGGAGCAACCTTTCGAGTGCTGAGCCAGCCAATCCTTCACTTTGATTGTTGGGTAAGGGTGTTGTGGGGAAGAGGATCCTCTTCAGAGGTTGCACTGCTTGAACAACAATGTCCTACTGTCCTAGGTTGTTCTTAAACCAGGAATGAGCGGAGACTGGAGAGGCAAAGCCAAAACCCTCTGCTCTCCTTTCCTGACTGAGTGACAACACCATTTCTTTCCACCTGAAGATTTGTTAGGGAGCTTTAACCATCCTTTGCTTTCTAATTTAAATTCCCCAGGCTGCATTCACACACAGCTCTCCAGAATTTGCCCTGATTTATCTAAAGGAGCAAAGGAATTATTCTGCACCAATGTTTCTACCCAGCAATTAAAATTTCTGCCATCCCTCTGCAAGACGAGTTCAGGGGCCTTTTGACCCTGAGAGCAAAACTTCAGCCTTAGAAGTCATTTAAAAATCTTCAACTTCCTACACGTTTAACTGCTCTTTTTTATTTTCTATACATCTCAAAAACTTCAGCTCTTTTCTGTACCCCCCAGGTGTGAAGTCAGGGATCTGCAGTGCTCATCCCTCCCCCTGCTCCTGGGATCAATCCAGAGTTACCACCATGTCGCTCCCTGATGGAAATCACATTTTCCTTCCTTTGCAGTGGCTGAACAGAGATCAGTCACTGCATGGAACTGCAGCATGTGCTGTTGGGAGGGATTTTATCCAGCTTTATCCAGCTGGTGTGGGTGGTCCCTTAGGACCCAAGCCAGTTGGAATCACCATTCCTGGGGATATGACTCACTTTGGATTTTTGCATTTCCAGGGACATTTCACCCAAAAGGTACCACCTCTGAAGAAGTTAGAACAGAGGATTTGTAATTTATTACCAGTTTTGCCTTGTTACACTTTCCCCATTTTGCTTTCGTTGCAGTGATTGCGAGTTACCAAATTTCAATTAATTGTCACCTTTTGAGAGAATTAGGCTGAGTGTTTTCAAAGCAATGTCAGGGCTGTGGCAGTCACTTTGTTGCTGTGTGGTGGCTGTCTCAGCAGCTTCCCTGAGATGCAACTTCCATGCAAATGAAGGAGCTGGTGTTTGAAGAGCTCTGTGAAAGCTCCGATCAGAGGTGCTGTCTCTGTGCTCTTCTCATCTGATGTCACTTCACAATGAATTTGTTTTCACACATCACTTTCCCTTGGATTTCTCCTTTTTACTCCAGGCTTGATCCAAAGCTTATTTCAAGCAGTAGAAAGATTTCTACTGATTTCAGGGGAACTTGTCTCCATATGAAGGAAGAGGAGTCAAAGGGCTGTTCCTGTTAGTGCTGTGCTCCTGTCCTGTCCCATCAGCCTGCCTGGCTCCCCCACCATGAATGATGCTCCCTCCTCTGCTCTGAGCTCTCCTCTTCTTAAGGAATGCCCTCTTCCCTTTAGAAGGGGCTTATAAAAAAGAGGAGGAGTGATGTTTTACATAGGAGAGGCTTAGATGGGATATTGGGAAGGAAATCCTTTTCTGGCACAGGGTGCCCAGAGAAGCTGGGACTGCCCCTGGATCCCTGGGAGTGTCCAAGGCCAGAGCACCCTGGGCTGGTGGGAGGTGTCCATGGCAGAAGGTGGAACTAGACAGTCTTTAAGGTCCCTTCCGACCCAAACCTTTCTATGATTCTTCTCCAGAAATCTCTATTTTGCAGTTTCTCTCCCCAAAACAAAGCTTTGGTCTTTGAACCTTGTGCTGTTTTATTTGCCTCAAATTGTATCCAATAAAAAGAAAAACAAACACAAACTATCCATTCAGTGTCACGTAACTCTCACATAACAGCAAAAAGAAAGATATTTTACCCTCTGTACTAATAAAATTGCAGAGTAACATTCTCATTTGAAGTCAATGGGGCTGAAATCTGGGGAGCTGGAAGGGTGGAAGCAAGTGCAGGGTTTGCTCCACTGGTGCCTGTGATACACTGGCCATCTGAGGTGAATCCTCACATCTCCTTTAGCAAAGTTTTACAAAATTGCAAGTAAAGGTTGTCAGGATGAGGACCATAAAGTTTAGCAGCTCTGAATAATGTAAATGAGCACATATCTTAAAATAGTATTATGTCTAAAAAGCCATGTAGCCTCACCATGGCTCAGTGCTGGCCTCCTGATATTCTTTTCAAGTGTTAAGGAGGGAAGTTGTTCTTCAGAGGAGCCCTCCAGGGCTGCATTTATTACAGGGACCAGCAGTATGGAGCTGAAAGTATAAAACTGTGAGCAACACTTGCAATTCACCCAAAAAATCTTCTGAAAGAAAGCAAAATACTCAGAGTGAGCTCTGCAGTGCCTCTATGTTGCCTTGTAATGTGGACTTTAATAGGCAGGTGTTAATGAGCAAGATCTAAAGACTGATTTGTTCTCTCAAGATAGTGGGTGCTCCAGAAATAAAACCTTTTAACCTAAACAGAGTGAAAAAAACCCTTAAATCTTGACTGCATGTGGAACTGCAGCCTGGCTGGGGAAGAACAAACCCAGAGAGCAGCCCAGTGCTGAAAGTTTAATGCAGAAGGCAGGAGCTGCTGGGGCTGGGGAACATCACAGTTCTGCTGAGGTTACTAATGAACTGAGTTGGTCACTTCCTACCAGGTGAGCTCAGACAGTCAGGACAGGACCTGAAGGGAGCCTGCAGGAAAAGTGGGGAGACACCATTGCCAAGGGCCTGGAGGGACAGGACAAGGGGAATGGCTTCAAACTGCCAGAGGGCAGGTTAGATGGGATTTTGGGAAGGAATTCCTCCCTGGGAGGGTGGGCAGGCCCTGGCACAGGGTGCCCAGAGAAGCTGGGGCTGCCCCTGGGTCCCTGGGAGTGCCCAAGGCCAGGATGGACCACCCTGGGCTGGTGGAAGGTGTCCCTGCCCATGGCAGGGGGTGGCACGGGATGATCCTTAAAAGTCCCTTCCAACCCAGACCATTCCGTGACTCTGTGATTGATCAGATAGACGTAGGTTGTGGTGGTTTGACTTTTCTTTCAAGGTTAATTTTGACTCCAAATATATAAAGCTCATTTTCACCTAACTGCTTCAAAAATGAACCACTGCAAATCCCCAATGCACATGGCTCCAGCAGAGCTTGAGCAGGTGGAGCAGCAGCCACAATTCATCAGGAAAAGCAGGTGTGAAAGGCATAGAAAAAGTATAATCAAAATGAAAAATGACCAGGGTTTGTTAGGAAAACTCTTATTACTAATTTAATCAAAACATTATATTTTTATGCACATTTTTACATGGGTTCTTCTAATGTGCCCCTTTAGAAATCTGAGTTTTCTGAAGAAATACTGGATCCCCTAGACTGTAGTAATAACTGACACAATATATCTTCCATCTGTGGAGTCTCTGCAAGGATTCTCAGGAGATTCATCAACTTTACAAACCAGATATAAACGAATCCTATACAAATTACATTTCCCTGGGCTATCCCTTCTGTCCCTGATCACATCCTACCAAAGAAAGAAATCCCTGCCTTTCCAATAGAAAGCCTTAAAGTCGAAATTTCTGAATGCCCAAGGTCTGCCTGAGCAAAGGGTTAATAAAATACATTGCAGTGCAGAGATAGACAGCAAGAGTGCAGGCAGAGCTGCCTTCCTTCCATGATAATGGAATAAACAAGTGATTTCAGCACAACTAATTGTCAGAGATAAGAACCAAATGTCAAGCAGGGAGGTGAATCCGGAGCTCTGACACATGTTAAACACCTTCTGAGCTGCTCCTTCGCTCCAACCAGATCAGGAGAGAGAGATTAAAGCTCATTTGCTTAGAGAAGGGATGTGGGTTGTATTGAAAATTGTCCTTCAACATCCCTTTCCCCACCAGGTTTGCCTGTTTTGGAAGAAGCCTTTTCCCAGCTCCAGAATCAATCAGAGGGCTGTGTAAATAAAGCCTCCACAAAAGTATGTTTTCTATCATTAGCCAAACCACTCTTTGTTGCAAGTATTCCTTGGAGGACCATTTTATCCCAGCCCCAGCAACATGTTTGTACTACACAAAGTACTTATTAAAGTCAACTATGGAATGTGTTAAGTGGAAACCATTTATAAATAGAACCTGAGAGTTAAATGCCATTAGTCATTTTGAAAGTATTGATAGAGCCTTTTATTACAATGATTAGAAATATTACTTACCCAGCCACTCACTGAGGAGTGAGAGGGAGTGATGGAGCAGAGCTGGTGCTGCTGTGCTCCCTGAAATATTTACTAGGACACCAAATTTGTCTACAAGCAGGTTTTGACTCCATGAGAATATTCCCAACGTGTTCAGTGCAGGCAGAGTGAGCCCAGGTATAGCTGTGGCTTAGATGGTTCATCCAGGACATCCAGGAAACATGGAATCCTTTAGGTGGGAAAAGATCTCCAGGATCATCCACTCTGTGCCCGATGCCCACCTTGTCCCCCAGCCCAGAGCACTGAGTGCCACAGTCAGTCCTACCTTGGCCACCTCCAGGGATGGGGAAGCCAGAACTCCCTGGGCAGCCCCTTCCAAGGCCAGCCCATCCTTCTTCCCGAATTTCTTCATGGAAATGCTGGAGAATCACTGCATTTCCCTGCACTTTATTTACACACCTCACAGGCTGCCTGGGAAGGTTGAAATATTATAAGTGAGCAATGTGTGAAGTGAAAATAATTCTCATTTTTAAGGATGCATCTGCCTGTTCCAAGGCTGACTGCTGTCAGGCAGGGAGGAAGACAGTATTTTCTTGAGCAGAATTCTTCTTCAAGTGCAAGGGAAAGTAAGAGAAGGTTAAAATCAAAGTTATAAGAAAGCACAGCACAGCAGGACCGGGAGGAGCAGGGCAGCAAACAGCAATTCCCTCTGGACTATGAAATGAAAAAGGCTTACTAATTCATAAACTAAAGGTGTCTGAGCTTTAAAAGAGGGAACTTGTGGGACCAGAGCTTCGATTTTTCCATTTTATTAACCATATGATGTGCTGTAGGCATGTAATTTCCCGAGTTTGGAATTCACTCACTTCCTCAGCTCTGTCTTACAATACCTGCCAGCACCTTGAAATAAGAGCCTTCCCCAGCAACAATATCCACGGGCAGAGGCTCCAGCTTGGGGGGAAAATCCATTCCATGTGCTGCAGGGCTGGCAGGGAGGGCAGGAGCAAGGAAAGGCAAAGTGATGAAAAGGGAAGAAAAGCGTTTTTTGTCAATACTCCACTGATTGTCTTTTCTTTTTCAAGAGGTGTTATTAGTGATACTGCTATTGTTACACTGGGTTGGAAGAGCAGCATCCTGCCACAATCCTTGAGGAGCTCAGCAAGGTGCTCTCCATCCACCTGCGCCTTCTGTATCCTGAGAGCGGGGTTTGGAAATAGAAAAAAACATCTACCTGGACTAGAGGAAGTGTTCTTATCAGCTGTCTGCAGACAGAAACAGTGAAATAGGTGCCCAGAGAATAAGGAAAGAGTGGGAGCAGCACGGATCAGCTTCATGTCTCCTGGGTCAGAGTCTTGATGCTTTCCTTATGACAGCTCAAAGGGGACAAAATTTGCCAGTGATGATTTTCAAGAGGAGGAAGGATTATTCTCTACCTGTCATGTTATTAAATCCTTCCATAATCATCACTGCCACGGAGCAGAATCTTACTAAATATATCCTTAGCCTGGCCAGCTGCAGCTGTTCTCATGTCCTTAATATTTTTTAAGTGACATCAGAAATGAGATATTTCTCTCTGTTTGAATCCTTACTAATTTTTAACCCTTTCAAGCAGACCACAAAATGAGATTATGAAGTGTTTTAATTATTTGGATTCTGCTCTCTAATTTGTGTGTGAGGTATCACCATGGAGTGTTGCATCTCTGCTGAAGAGGAACTTTGCACAGGGTAGGACTGGCAACAGCTCCAGGTGATCCCTCCCTTCTTCAGAAGGTGATTTATGGAGCCTTCTGGCCAAAGTAGTGTTAGCAGTAAAAAAAAGCTCTCAGGGGAAGAGTAAAGCCAGAGCAGATTGTGGGGAATTGAAAGACACAGTAAAGAAAGATTATTTCACTTAATTATTCTTCTCAGTTCTAGGCCTGGCTCCCTGCACTGATGGCAGAACTCCTGCCTTGGAGAGCAGGGAGAGGGCCACACAGGGCACCTGCGGTGAGGAATATACCCTGAGAAAACCTTCTTTAGAAGTTGGCACCCTGAGATGGTGCCTTTTGGAAAGGTGACCTGTGGTCTGGCTGATGTGGGAATTGCCAGGTGCAATCAACCCACAAACAAGTGGAGATGGTGGAGAAGTGTTTTGGGGACACTCAGCTCCAAATGTACCCGCCAAAGCAAGACCTCTGTGTGTTTAGACTGTCCCAAAATATGCAAGACCCTCAGTAGAGCATTTTCAGCCCTTCATGCCTCATTATCTGCACTATCCCAGTGGGGTCAGTTCTGGCGTAAGGAACTGCTCCATAGGAAAAGGATACCCTGGAGGATATTGCCCTGCTGATCATAAAATCCCAGGATGGGTTGGGTTGGAAGGGACTTTAAAGACCATCTCATTCCAATGGGCAGGGACACTTTCCCTTAGACCAGGTTGCTCCAAGCCCTGTCCAACCTGGCCTTGGATTTACTGTTTTCATTTTGGAGAGTGTGAATTTAAAGCCTTAGACAAATCACATGGCACCAAAGTTTAGACAACAAGTTCAATAATTGCATTGCCAATTAGAAATATTTTTTAAGTATTTTCATTCATTGTCTTGCCTGATTAAACATTGCTGTGACATTTAAAACTGTTAATGTGTGCTGTTTGTAAAAGTTTGCCAGTTAAATGGAAATGGAGACCTTCAGGCTGAATTGTAACTAATTATTCAAAATATTGCTATTAGTAGGCAAGGGGAAATTATATGAAAAGGCAAATGTGGCTCAGATGTCTAAATTCCATGCTGTACAAGTGCAGCTCTCAGAGATTTCCATGAACATGAATTTACAGCAGTGAATATTGCTGGATATAGTGAGATTTTGCAGGGCTGACGTTCCTCTTGCTGGCAGCAGAGGAGCAATAAACCCCACGGATTTCAGGCGGTCGGATTTGCCACGTAACATCCCCTTGGTCAATAAAGGGGGAATTTTGTGCCCTGTGCTGTGGTGGGGAGAGAGGGAAAGAGCCTTCATCCTGATTTTATGGGGCTGGATCAGTCTCTAAGTACCATCAAAGCTCCTTGCAAGGTTGACCTAAGAACTTCAGACCAGGCTATGGAAAAAGCAGTTTCACTACGAGGAGCAGCTGCAGCTTTAATGTAACTCTAAGACAGCCGTCTAGAGATGGATTTATGGCGTTTCAAACCTGACCTTGAGTGTGTATTTAATCTGCAGCACTTCTTTTCACTCTGTGAAGCACAGTCACCTTTCCAGTGGCCAACAAACTCATGGCCCAGTGGCTTTGAATGGCTAAGGGAATGCAGCAGAAATTGGGCTGAAGTCACCAAAGGTGAGATTTAACTGAGTTTAGTAAAAAAACACCAAACATATATATAAAAGAAATAACTCTCTCAAGCACCTTAACATTTCCAATTCCAAATAGCTGAAAAGACAATCCTTGAAACCATTTTGAAATGCCCCTGAAAATATTCAAGAGGCTGTGAACTCTTCAGTTAAGAGAGTTTGAAAAGGCATCACCTTTCAGATTTCCTTAGTTGAGACAGATTTGACTCCGTATATATCTATAAGGAAACAGGGGGTTCTGTATGAAGACACAAGCCAATATTTATGTGTCAACAGCAAAGGCAGGCGAAGTCTAATTAGGAGAGAAATTTGAGTGATTTCCATATGTTAATGGCAAATCCTTGCTTTTTGCAGTACGAACTGTCATAATCCAATTTTGTATGAGGAGCTGTCTTATAATTTTAGAAAAAACAACATTTACTAATCTGTTAAGTCACTGATATGATAAAAATTATGCTTAATATGATAAGACTTCCTTTTGCATTAAAGTCTCCCCTGTCACACAGGGGAATTCCAGGCTCACTAACACTCTCAGAAGCCTCATGATTTAAATGACTTCAGGTTAAATAAAACAAGATATGCTTTATTTTCCAGCCATTGCAGCATAAGTGCTGTCAGTCAGTTGTCCTCAGCAAAGAGGGAATTGCTCAGAGAATGTGCTCAGCTAAGGAGCAGGACAAGAGCTAAACCATGATGAGGGTGGGAAGGTGGAACTCAGGGAATCTCTCTCAGCATCCCTTGACCTTCCGCTCGACTTCCCCGGCGAGCTGAGGTGAAGTCCCTTAAAAAGATTAATTGTCCCCTGTGGTTTTAAGGTAAAGACAAGCAGAACATAATGGAGCTGAGCTTGCCTTGAAATGTGGAAAGTTTTTATAACCAGAACCCAGGGCAATAATGTCAAGGTATTAAGAGGCGGTTTGTGCTGGTGTTTTCCACCCCTGACAAATGGGATGTGTGATGGGACATGAGTTTGCTGTGGCACTATTGCCAGGCTTTTTCTTGTGTAGATATAGGAATTCATTTCCTTCAGATCCATAGTCTTTTATTTCCACATTTGCTCTTTGACAAGGAGCTGGCACTGTGTGCTTTGGGAAGAAGTAGATGTCTGCAACGTGCCAATTGGGGCTGTTAGGCACTCCATCTTCATTCATAATCATTAAAGAGGGGGCTCTGGAGCCAGATGCAGGAGGCTTCGTGTCTCTTGTACATTTTCTAGCTAGATATGCTCTAAATATACCCATGTCTTTTTATTAAAGCACAAAAAGATGAAATAGTGTCATTATATGCTGGACACTTCTGCTAAGCCTGTCAATGACTGGCTTTTAGAATCCATCTACATTTTTTGCATCAATTAATTTCACTGACTAATCAGGCGCCACATGGAAACAGTTCCTTTTGATCCACTTGGGTTATGTCACTGTTCCATGATCCCTCTTTTTTTACAGCCTGAGATGATGAGAACATCCCTCTGCCGTGCACTGTTTGATATCATTCCCCCACTCTTTCTGTATCCAAAGTGAACAGCCTTGCTTTTCCAAAGGCCTTGCTAATTCCTAATCCCTTCATGCCCAAGTTTCTTCCCTGACTAAAACAGAAATGTCAGCAAGTGGTCAGCAAACCTTTATTCCAAGCAGTTGCTGGATTAGTCAGCACCTTTTCCAATAAATTTATGTCATATTGAAAATTTCTCTTAGGCCTTCCCCTACATATCCTTCTCATATGATTCCCCTTGGGGTGGCTTCAGTAAATATCCTGTTGGAGAGATGAGGAGGGATACTCATCTAGGATGAGGAGGATGATAAGAAGAAGAAGATTAACAAGAAGAAGAAAAATAAGGATAAGGATTATAATAATGATAATAGTAATTATTAAATTAATGAAACCTCAGGCAGGCAAAAGGAGAGTTTTCCTTTGAATTCTGACACGGGACCAGAAACACCACTCCTACCCCAAGCACGAGCAGCTGGGAGCTGTCAAAGCCTTCAGCATCTCTCCCAGAGCCCGTGCCAGAGCTGGGATCCTGCTGTACCAACCCAGAGGATGAAAGCAGAGGGGAAGGTTTCTCCAAACTCCCATCCAGGAAAGGCAGATGCCACCAAGCTGTGCCCGTGACATATGTCTTGTAGGTGCCTGTCAAACAAAGCTGATGAGAATTGTGAAGGTTATGTCAGATTAGGAAGATGAGATGGGAGATAGTAGTCACTCTGTCACATAATAAGTCATAATTCCTCCAAGAGAAAGGAGTCTAAGAATAACTCAACCTAGAGCTTAGAAAGGGAAATGCTAATGAGTTTAAATCAAAGCTCATTTGCATGTGAAAATGCAAACTCTTTAAGGAGTAGCTTTGTAAGCTGCACAATAACCTCTGGGAGACACGGAGGTTGTGCCTGGTGTCAGGGGGAGATGATGGGCTGCCAGCCCTGGAGCCTCAAGGCTGTTTGCTCAGAGCAACGGTGCCACATCAAGGATTCATTAAGCTTGGAAAAGACCTCCAAGAAGATCAAGTCCAACTTTTGACCGAATCCCACCATGGCCACTAAACCGTGTCCAAAGTACCTCTTTCTCTGAGCACTTCCAGGCATGGTGACTCCACCACGGCACCCTCAGGCTGGAGCGGTGCTGGTGCCCCCTCAGACCTGGTGCCTCCTCCTGTATTTACTGCAGCCCACCCTGGTCTCTGCCATCTGTTTACCCTTGGATTGTGCCCTCCCTCCTCGGTATGCATTTTTAATTAGGTGCACTCCAGCTCTTTCCCTGCTTGCTCGCACTTTAATTTGGGAAGCCCAGTTTCCATTAGCTCTGCAAATATCCCCTGTTCTTTGCAAAGTCAAATCTATTACTTGCAAAATAACCTTGCTTAGCCCTGGTTATCAGTTATCCCAATAACGCCGTGCTCTCTAATTAGTCCAGCTGTTAACTGTTCAAATTCTCAGGGCTTAGTTGCATTAGGCAGCTCTGCGTGCACATGATCAACGCTGGCACTTGACAGATATTTCCTCGCAGAGAAAAGTGGCTTTTCCAAGCTCCTGGAAAAGGTACAGGTTTGGGGTTTTGCTTTATATTTCAGCACGATTTCCTCTTGCAGTCTGCACTTTCCCTCGTAATCCCACTGTAATGTACTGCCTGTTCCTAATGCCTCTAAACCTGCCACCGAGAGCTGAGGATTTCCCTGGCTTCACGACCTCTTCAGAACTACTCCCTTCCAAGGGAAAACAGGAGAGCTCCAATATTCCCTTCCAGTCCAGAGGCACGTCCAGCTCCTCCCTGAGGGATTCAGGTGGCTCCATTTCCTGCCAGGGATTCCCTGGCTCCTGACCCCCCATAATGACCAGAGGCTCGTGGGTGTATTGGGGGGATCAGGGGGTTGTGATTTCTGGCCCCAAGAGCTTGGCAAGGGTAGAGCAAGAAAAGGAATCCCTTTTCTGCTGGAAACTTGGGATACACTGATGAAGGGCTCAGTCTTTCACAATCACAAGGTTTTATATTTCTAAGAGCATTCTCAGAAATCAGTCTTTTGTGTTTCCTTCTCTACCCTCAGCATCAAAGAGCACTGAAACCTCTCTGATGGGCCATTCAAAAATCTCACAGACTGTTTAAAACCTGAATTTTTTATTAAACTACTAATTTTGGTGAGATTGATTCAATCAAAAGAAACTGGGGTGAAAAAACCCCAAACCAGTAAAACACCAGGTGTGTCCATACTCTCTGCAATGAATGCAACATGATTTTTTAATTCTTAGCTCCAGTGTTTACTTCCTAAATGTATTTTCATCTCATTTGTAGATGTTTAAGCAAGTTTCAAGCAGAGAAGGGCACTTAATTTTGGATCTGAATGGAACATTCTGTTCAACCTGGAGAGAAAGCTTAATCATTATTTTTAATAAATAAAAACTTAAGACAAATTTTCATGTCATGTTGACTGAGATTTTATTTTTATTTTTTTTTTTATAAAATGGAAATAAACTCCCAAATCTCTTCCCAAGCTGTACCTACAGTTGTTCTTTGCAGTCAGAACTTAGAAGCAGTGTGTGTGTGCACAGGGGGGTTCATTCTCCTCCCTCTCCCACCCTCGTATGGTCTCACAGATTGAGAACAGACCCACCAGCCTGAGCAGAACCTGGTCACTGGAGGAGTGTCCCTCTCAGCAAACATATGCTCAGCATTTGTTCCCAAAGAAGTAAACTCTCCAAAATGAAGGCACAGGCAGCTTCTGCTGCTGCTTCCAGAAGAACAGGGTGGATTGGGAACTCCTGAGCAGAACCAGGACTGGGGGAAGGCCAGGAGATGTAGAAAGATGTAGAAAGCTGCAAATGGGAATTCAGTTATTTGCAGGTAATGTATAGATTTTTTATGAGGGATCCTAATAAGCCCTTTTAACTTTGAACAGGCAGAAGTGTGGGCATTTTTATCAAGGAAATCAAATGGGGGAAAGGAGAGTCATTTGATTGCACCTGGTGGGAGACCCTTGGACATGGAAGGGGCAGCTCCTGCTCCTCCTACCTGCTCTGCCTCGGAGGAGACTGCAGGAGCCACTGTGAGGCTTTTCCTAGAATCAGTCTTCAAAGCTGGAAAAGCCTCTGAGAACACCAAGTCCACTCATTCCCCCAGCACTGCCAAGCCCAGCACTGAACCATGTCCATGTCACAATACAACCCTGCTATGGAATTCTTACTAGAAAGAAGGAAAAGAGGCACCTGAAGGTCAGGCACTCCCTGCATCTTTTAGGCACAGACGATCCCTGTGCATCTGCTGGCAGCACTGAGGATCTGGCACCTGACTGCTGGGCAGAAAATGCCCCAAACAAACAGGCTCAGCATGTCCACAGGGAAATCTGAGTGTGTCAGAGCAAAGTCCCAGCTCCAGGCCCTGCGATGGCACAGTCAGGGCTGCAGTGAAAGTGATGGTTGGACTCATCCTAAATGGTGCCAGGAAAGCCTCTTTTGAAACAGGGCCTTTCTTTAAGCACCACTTGGTGGGGGGACAAACCTTTTAGCAGGGCCTGTTGAAGCGTGACAAGGGTTAATGGTTTTGAACTAAAAAAGGGTTGATTTAGGTGAGTTATTCAAGGTTTTTACAATGATTGTGGGCAGGCCCTGGCACAGGGTGCCCAGAGAAGCTGGGGCTGCCCCTGGATCCCTGGGAGTGCCCAAGGCCAGGTT
>JAWWMP010000023.1:2537314-2572678 GCA_035047865.1 Dendrocincla tyrannina
CCAAGGCCAGGTTGGATGGGGCTTGGAGCACCCTGGGCTGGTGGGAGGTGTCCCTGCCCATGGCAGGGGGTGGGACTGGGTGGGCTTTGAGGTCCCCTCCAACTCAAACCATGGTATCATTCTATGACCTTCATCCCAGGCTCCTTCTGCTTGGTGTGAACATGCATTGGAGTGTCATTGACAGCCTTTTGTGGCTCTCAGGTCATCATTCCATCACTGGAAACAGGCCATTAATTAAAAAAGATCCATCTGGGATGTTTTTTTCTGTTGCCACGTTGAAAGCTGTCCCCAGATCTCCTGCCTAGGGCAATCCTGCAACCCTGAGAGCATAGGAGTGTCTGAGACACAAACCCAAAGCTGTCCCTACTGGTGCTAAACATTCCTGGGGAAAGAATTCCTTATCAAAATCAAGCTCCGTGGTGGCAAAACGTGGGCACTTTCCAAACTGGTATCTAAGGCTGGAGTGAGGAAGATGCCACAAGCTGTAGGATTTGGGGCAGCAGCTTTTAGGATTGGTGCTGGATACACCCCACCATGAGGAGGGAGAGGAGCTGGGCACAACCAGCAAACAGCTCAAAGGAGTCAGTGCAGAGATTTTTATTTTTTTCTTGAAGAGATATCTTTGCTTTTCATATCCACCCACACAGAAGCAAAATGCCAGCAGGGACAAGTTGTATTTCTCTTTTATGTAAGATAGATGCTACTGTGGTCCCTGTTACCTAAGAGCCTGAGCACCTCCTAAATCTGTCATTTATTGCACAGTACTATATTAAATTGATATTATGGGGTGTGGATGTGCCAAGGGACTGAAGAGCACAAACAAGTCTGCACAGGGGGTCTGCAGTCCCCGGAGCAGGGAATTGGTCCTTCATTTTCTTCATTTCCTGACTATCTGAAAATGCTTCCCTCTGTGTTTTCATCCTTCTCCCAAGATCAGATCAGCTCCTGCAAAAGCACAAATGCTTCAATTTCTTCCTGCTATTTTCTCTGAACACTTCAAATTTTATCCATGAGCTTCACAGATTT
This sequence comes from Dendrocincla tyrannina, assembly GCA_035047865.1. NCBI lineage: Eukaryota > Metazoa > Chordata > Aves > Passeriformes > Dendrocolaptidae > Dendrocincla > Dendrocincla tyrannina. The sequence continues at coordinate 2,538,341 of JAWWMP010000023.1, forward strand.
GAAGTTTATTTGCTCCAGAGTGCCAGGATTGTGGGCTTCTTTTTTTCCTGCACCTCGTGACCATGAAAGCAAAGCCTTTTGCTTTGCCATTAATTTATCATATTGTTACCCAGAAATTCATCAGTGTTTCATTAATAATAAAACATGGCAAAGGGTTAATTTAAATGCCTTGTATCCTCCCAAGTGACAATACACCCAAGGAATAAAGTGATAAAGCCTTTAGGCTTCACCAGTGTCCATGATTTGGTACTTTATGGGATGTAGTGTGGAGACAGCCCTTTTCCTTCAGAAGAGATCTCCTCTGTGATGCTCTTTGCAGAAGGAAACAGTGGTTAGCGAGGGCCCTTTTGCTGTGCTGCCCCAGGGAGGGCATCAGCCTGGCCTTCTGAAATACATCTCCAGCCAGCCCTGTGCTCACTCCTAAAACAAGGGGTTATAAATACCCAAAGCTTTCCCTCTGTTCCAGCCTCTGGAACACGACACTCTGTCAGTGAGTTGTGGAATAAACCTGAGAGTATCATGCCTAAAAGCTGTTTGTGTTCTCTCCAGACAGCCCTGGGGATGAGGCACAGCAGTCTGACACATTTTACTCCTCCTTTTTTGGGGACACAGCCCCGTCCCACCTGCAGACACACAGGGCAGCACTGCCATTAAACACGGGTGCTGTGTTGGGGCAGCTCCAAGGGCTGAGGACATGGGTGTGATGGCCAAGGATTTTAGTGCATTTTGTACATTTTTAGACTTGTATGGGTTCAAGGGATGTTCCTGGCTTGCTCACTTTTTTTAGGTGGTGTTTGGAGGTCACTGGGCACATTCTCACACATTTCTGAGTTGTGCCAAGGACACAGGGATTTGAAGAAGCAGCTGCAAGAGAGCTTGAAGACAGAATAGAAGAGAAGGCTCAAAGCCCTTGGAGAGGCTCCAAGGGGCAGTTCTGAGCTTCCTGAGGGTGGGCACCAGGGCAAATGGGTACCATGGCTGGTTTGAGATACCATATAGTCTAATTACTGGAACTTATAAAACTGTAACATCACTGAACCACACGTGCTCATACTTCTGGTGTGCACCTGGAAGCTTCCAAATTAAGGGACTTCTCTATCTATCTCCACCCATGCTGTTTTGAGCCTTTCCCCAGGAATTTCAGCAGCAGGTGAACAAAAAGCAAGATGCAGGAGGTGTTTGCAGGAGTGAGGGTGAAGGGGCCCTGAGCAGAGCGTGGCTTCATTGCTGCTGGCCCTCTTGGGGGGCTCTGACTCTAAAACATGGGGCTCAGGGTTGATCTGACTACCCTTTTCACCAAATATTCCAAGGCAAAGCCCACTTCAATGTCCAGAGCCCGTAAGCCTGAAAGGAACTCGCCATAAGGCTTATTCTTCTCCCGGGAATTTTCTTTTTGCTCCCCTAAAGGCAGAAGTTTATTGGTTTTGTGGCAGTGCTGGAGGAAAGGATCCTGCACAAAATACTTGCTAAGAGCTAGGCTGCTCTCATGCTGCTCTGGAGGGCTTTATTTTATTAATTTTTTTGTTGTTCTTTGTTGGGTTTTTTAATGTGAACTTTGCAGAACATGTTTCTGCAGTCCCAGATCTACTTTTCTTTGTGTAATTGAATTATTAACCTGCTAGATGGTCAGCAGAATGGCTGATTTCTCTAACAGTACAGCCCAAATCCTGTATCATTATTCACATTGAGAAGCACCATGCTCAGCATGAGGCCTCACTGAAGGATCTACCTGCAAAGTGTGCTGCTGCTGCTGCTGCTGCTGCTGGGAATTAAATTAGTAGTCCCTAATAAATGGAATCACAGCACAGGCTGCAGAAAATCAGGAGGGGTAATACAAGCCTGGACTGATGTAAAAAATCCAGGTGCAATGGGACACAAGTGACTCCAAGCTTTGCTGATTCAAAAAGAATAAACCAAAAGGAAAACCAGACACCAAAAACCAGCTTTTGGAAAACCTCTAATCCTCCTCGGATGGACTGAGTTCCTGGGCATTAATAGAATCCCTTTTCTGTTTCAAATTCCTGCTGCAAATCTTTTGCAACCCAGAATGAAATTCTTCACTTCCTAAAAGTGAATATTTCGGTTCCCAGCACTGAAACCTGTTGAAACTTCAGGTGTGCTTTAATAGAAGACGATTCCCTGTAATGCATCTTCCTCTGCACAGTTTTTTTGTTGCAATCCTGGTTCTTTACACATTCTGGGTTTTCTTCATGCTCTGTTCTTCAAAGAAAGAGAATTTATTATCGAGTCTCTGCAGCCTTTTGCCCACAAATATAAAAGAAATAATGCTGAAGGAAATAACCGATGTCAGTTGCTGTCATTGTGTTACTTTGAGATGAGAAATGCAGTGTTACCAAGAGAGTTCACAAGTCCTGTGAGCTAGAGGGCAATTAAGCATTGCTAATCAGATGTGTTTAGTAATCAAGCAAAGAACAAACTAACGAAAATATGGAAACAAAAAGCACATTTCATGCACTCACCTGGAGCTCCCTAAGACCTGAAAGCTGTCCCTGACAGAAGTTTGTCCTGTGGAAAGTAAATATCCACATTGCTAGAATCCAAAGCAACACTGCATGGTGCAGGTGGAACTTATTCTGGCACATTGCAGAAAAATGTGGAATTTGGGCCCCTGGCTCGAGTGTTTCAGCTTCCCTTGTAGTCCTTGGAAGCAAAGAGTTGTCCTCCAAGGATGCAGTGAAATATCCCTCTCCACCTAAGGGTCTGTACTTCAGGAAAGGAAATCTTTGAAGGCTTTTATTTCTTTCCTCTGACTCTAACTTTGGCATGAATAATATTCAGAGTTGGCAGCCTGTACCTTACTCCCAGTTTACTCCCTGGAATGGGAATTGGAGGCTGTGTGTTAGTCAGGCTGCCTAAAACACCACTAAGGGATGTTCAACCTCCCTCATGATGCTGGTGGTAAAAATCCAGCTACTGGATTTGTCTGACAAACCTCTTACACTGGGAAATGTTGATATGTCACAAATACTGCCGACATTATTATTATTATTATTATTATTATAATTTTCATTAGTGTTGTTACTAATGCTATTCATTAGTTTTGTTGGGGGTGGTTTTTTTCTCTGTTACATCCCAAGGAGAAACAGGGAATAGTTTTCATTTAAAAACGTTTTCTGAATGTAGAAATCCTTCTCCGTTGTGCTCTGTCTCTCTGGCTTGGAGTTGCTGGCCGGGAGGGGCTTTCCTCCTGAGGAGGAACATTTTGGGATGGGTATCCCAGGAGTGTGGCCCCTCTGGAAGTGGCCACAGCACCTGCTGCGTGGTGGGGGCTGTGGCAGTGAAGTGCTACATAATCCAGTTCAAGAACCAAGCACTGAAGTGCTCTGAATTTCTTTTTGATATCCTTCGAAGGAATTCTGACATGTGGAAAGAATTCTCAAACAAAAAAACCTGCCCAATGACTTTTGTGGAGTTTCCTGGGTTTGGAAGTTTTGCTCTACCTTGAAAATAATTACAGCATTCCGAGTCTCCTGCTGGATTCCCTCCCCATTCAGCGTAGGTACAGCCACGGAACGAGCAATTAAACCAAGCTGAGAGGAAGAGCAACGTGGGCTCTGTGTGTGGGATGGTTTCCAGGTGGGATGGCTTTCATAAGTGCCTTAAAAAACATTCTGCCACATGGTTCTTTAGAGGCCTCCCCACAGAAGCAGCTCAATTATTCATTCAGAGCAGAAACTGTTTTATTACATGTCTTGTAGTTCGAATGGTTAGACTGAAATGTGGGACACTCTGCTCTCAACAAGGTTCTGGTATTTGCATTTGTACTTGCACTTGTCCTGTGGAGCAGTAAAAGAGTTGCCAACACCAGCTGGGAGATAGGAATATCATTAGCACATATTTTGTTTTGTATCTTCAAGGTTAGTACAAATCACAAAACCTCTGCAGCTGAAAGAGAGGGGGGGAAAAAACCCACAGCTCTGGAATGAAACTGGACAAGTTTTAAGAGACGATGGAACATTTGCCTTTGGCCCAGGGGAAGATCACTGTTGTGTGGCACCATCTCATCCTTGCTTGAAAACTGTTCTTTCTGCCCCAAAACATGTATTTCCCACTCTCAGATGGGCAGTCAGTGCTCCAGTCTTGGTGTCCCTCTTCTCTCTCTCCCCAGACAGGGGGATTTGAGGACTTGAACTCAGGGTGGGTCCTCCTGGCCAGTGTGGGTTCCCCACCACACACCACCAGCTTTATATCCAGCTTTATTTTTCTGAGAGCTGGGGGATTTAAAGCTGCTTTGGGTTAAAAGAAAAAATATATATAAATCCCCCCAAATTTTAAAAAATAGCATTTTTCTAGGTGAAGAAAAGTGCAGTTTCCCCCTTCACAGCCAGCACGAAGTTGTGTGGGCTCATATTCATCTCGTGCCATAAAGGTGCAGGGCTGGACAGGGGGCTGTGTGGTGCCACTGCATTAGCAGGGAATGATTCTCCAAGATTTTCCTTGAACTAACATTGACTTAATTGTGTAACACATTCTATATTACCATATGTACACATTACCAAGGCTCTTGATTATTTTCTAATTTGAATTTCTCCAGCGATTCTCTAAAGGGCACTAACTCAGCATCACTGGGAGAATGGAAGCTCCTCAGCACCACGATGCCCACCTGGAACCATCCAAGCGAGCCAGATATCCCCCCATCCCTCCCCAAAGTGGGGAATGCCTTGTTCATTGTGGGCAGTGTTTGCACAGCCAAGGAGCGTGATTTCAGATTGTTCTGCTCGCTTTTAACACTGGATTGGCTCATGATTCTTCATAAAGCCACTGCATTTGGCCAAGCCCGTTTGTTAGCACTCCAGAGACATCTAAAGCAGCAAATGAACCCTCTCATCAGACAGAGAAATTAATTGTGCCAGTCCATGAGCTGGGGCATCTCCTGCAGACAGGCTGAACCCTTTGTCTCAGAGGGCAGGACCAAGCCTAGAAGCCCTGCCAGCAGGACATGGTGATTCCCAGATGGGATAACACCACAGGGAGACACATCCTTGTGGGCACAGAGCTCCTGGAGCAGCTGGAGATTTGCTGCTGTGCTTTGTACCCCTGGGAAAGAGTTCTTCCAGCTCTGAGACAGCATAACATCTGCCTTCTCCCATGTTTCAGAGCTGGAGAAACAGAGGAAATGACTAATCCTGCTTTGCCAACAGAGAGTTGCCTCTAGCACGACTCCCTGCCCTTCCTACTATCCCAAACCTCGGGATTCTGGAGATTTAAGAAGCTGTGCCTGTTCTGCTCCATTATTCTGGTTTATTCCCCAGTGTTTGCTCTGAGTATCTAAAGTTTTAGAAACATTTTGTGCAACCCAAAGAATCCACAAACAGAATGCAAGTACTCATCTCAAAGGGCAAGACTGAGCCTAGAAGTTCTGCCAGCAGGACATGGTGATTCCCAGGTGGGATAACACCACATGGAGACACATCCTTGTGGGCACAGAGCTCCTGGAGCAGGAGTAAGTTCACTGCTGCATTATGTGCCAATTTATACCCCTGGGAAAGAGTTCTTCCAGCTCTGAGACAGTATAACATCTACTTTCTCCCATGTTTCAGAGCTGGAGAAACAGGGGAAATCCCTAATCCTGCTGCCCAGCATGGAGTTCCCACCAGCAGGACTCCCTGCCCCTCATCCCAAACCTGGGGATTCACATTTAGGAAGCTGTGCCTGTTCTGCTCTGTTATTCTGGTTTCTTCCCCGGTGTTTGCCAGGAGGATCAGACCCTTCAGAAACTCTTCATGCTACCCAAAGAATTCCCAAACAGGACATGAGCAGCAGTGAGAGGCTTTCTGCCCTGACCCTGGCAGCTGGGGGTCTCCACGTTTGTGAATCCCATTGTCCCACCTGATCCCCCAAAAATTCCCTTCCACTCACTGATCTGCTCTTGAGGAGGCCAGAGGGGTGTCAGTGTATGTAATTCAGGGGGCAGTTTTATTAGAAACAGAGAGGTGCCTCGTTGTGCACATCATCTCAGGAGCAATGGGATCTTTTGCACACCAGCACCACAAAATAATAGTGAATTAACACGGCGTCACCCCAGAGATCCTTGAACCTGCGGGAGTTTTTCCAAAGAGAGTGGCCTGAGGTTTTAATTTATGATCTAATCCGAGCTCAGACAAAGTGCAGCTTCATGATTTCATGCCCAGCATGAGAGCACTGCAGTCACCACACATTTAATGAATATGCTAATAGGTAAATTCAGGGTAGGAAGGGAAAAATGGGAAACTTTTGGCTAAAAGCAGCTCAGAATTGAGATTCCCCCTTCCCTGGCTGTGCTGACACACACCTTTCCTGCCACTCTTTCCATTCCCAGTTTGGATCAATCTTAATGGAATAAAATAAGTGTGAATTACAATATAGATGAAGAGCTGAACAACTTCAAGAAACTCCAGATCCCAATTTAGATTAAAGACACGGGCAGTCCCTCCCTGGGGGGAGGTGACAGCTACATCCCCCTGAACGTGACTGAACTTCCCCTCTCCACAGTCTCCTGTCCTGCCTGGACATGGTGGCAATTGCAAAGAGAAGGCTCAGGGAATACAGTTTAAATGAAGACACAAAGATACATATAGATGGAAACATGATTATTTAGCCATGTCAGGCACCCAACCTCAACTGACCTCATAAAATTCCTACAGGAAAAATGGCTCCTGCCTGAAATTCCAGGTCCTGTTATCCTTTTCCAACATTTCTATTGTATTGTGTAGTGGAATGTTCTCCTGTAACTAAAACATACTGCATGAAGTCTCTCAGAAATACATTACTTTTTGAAACACTTTGCTTGCTTGTTATACAAGTGTTTTGAAACCCTGCTGAATATGAGTTTAAATACTACAAGTGAGACATGAATGTTTGGTCTGGAGCGCATTTATAGTCTTCGGTGTCTGGAATGAGTTTATCCAGAGGATTCTGTTCATACAGGAGAAATTGCTGTGATCAATCACTGCATAGCCAGGGATGAGAGAAATGCTGAATCAAGGGCTGGGTCTCAATTTAACCCCTCACTGAAAGCAAGGAGACACTCCAAGGGACCTGCTGGATATCCTCATGGAATCTACAGTGGATTTTAGCTATTCCTTAGGTATTCCTTCCTTTCCACACACCCTGAGTCCATCCAAATGGTATGAAAACATACACGTTTGTTTTATTCTTTCCTTCACATTAAGTGACAAGCCAAAGGCTGCTGGCTTTGGGTCCCTCTCCCTCCTTGTGCTCATGGAAATCAAATACAGCAAGAGGCATTTTTTTCCTTGTTTTGCCCAAATTTCTGTCCTTTCCTAGGGAATAAGTTAAAGAAAGCTGCAGAATAATCCAAATACACATGATTTTGTGTTCTTAGATTCTTCACTGAGCAAATAATACTTGTCTCACCTTCCTTTCCATGTGCCAGGTAATAGCTGTTCCTTGAAAGGTTATAACACATATTGGAGCCCAAATTGAAGTGTCAGCCAAGAGGGAAAAGCTCAAGCTCTGTTCTGTGTTCATCCTGGTGGTACCTACAGATCCCTCAAAGGCTTTTGCACCTCTGAGTTCATGGAAATCCGAGCTTCTCGTTCTTATAATCCACTGAAAGGAATAATCCTATCAGATCTGTGCATCAAACCCAAAATTTCCAGGTCTGATGTTGTCCAAACCTCCCTATTAGCCTGGTTTGCATGAAATTTAGGCTGATGACAGATCTAGCTGGATCAATCTCCTTTCCCTAAATTGTTGCACCATGTCATACCTTTTGCAGTGCCATCATTCCCTCCTCCAGAATTGTTTGGCTTTGACATCAGGTGGAAAGTGGGGCTACATCCATAGAGAATCTGGATAGAGACACAGGTCCTGTCACCTTTTTGAGTAGGACAGCTGCATGATAGAGGAAAAGTGGGTGTGAAATCCCTGTTCCCCAGCACAGATGTGGTGCCTGTGGGAGGAAGTGATGGGCATCTCTCCCTTGGAGCTGGCAGGGGCTGCCTCTGGGATGCCACCATGGTGCATGGAGGCTGCCTGAGACATTCTCCAGGCTGCATTTCAGCTTGGCCCGGGGCCAGATGCCACCACCAGCAGAGCATCACATGGTCCTGCACCCAGGTCCTGCCTCCAGCACCGCTCTGAGGAGCAGGGGCTGCGCTCAGCCAGGTGGAAGCAGCACTTGTGCTGGATGAGAGGGCAAGAACTGGAAGGGGAAGGAGTCTCCCCAACCCTCAAGAAGAAATGGCTTCAAATCATCTCATTGCAGCCACTCTGACAGGTGAAACTCCCTGGCATCTCACAGAGAGCAGAGGAGGGGAGTGTAAAACACCCCCACTGTCACAGGGCACTGGGGAAAAGCCCTCAAGGAGGAGAAACTCTGGAGCTCTGGTCCTGTAGCACCAGTTTTAAATGCCTGAAGTCTTTAGTGAAGAAATACAAGCCCTGTGGGCCCTCAGAGCTCCAGAAAGCACCGTCCCCTTTAGTCCCAGGCTGGGGTGTTGTTTCTCAGCAGACTCCTGTCCTGCAGTCCCTACATCCCACAAGGACAACACGTTGGGTGTTATCAAGCACTGACAGTGCAGATCTGTCAATATAAAATATTGATTATATTAGCTATTTTTGCCACTCATGAAGCAGTATTTTTATTAAAATTCACGGTACAGGTGCAAGTGTACTCAAACCCCCTGGTCCAACATGGGGTGTATCCCTACCCTGTAACTCTGTCCCGAGGACAAGCAGACCCTGCTGGAGAGCAGAAGGCTGCAAAAAGCCCCAGCTCTGCTTTGCCCCCACTGGGACAATTTCCTGAACTAAATTAATGCTGCAGATGTCTGTAACTGTGAGGCAGGAGAGGCTCAGGCACATCCCCAGAGTGTGGGCACTGCACCACTTTAAAATTAAAATATTTTTAATTTGTAGCTCTCCAGGCACAAAGGTTGTAATTAACCCCAAATATCCCCTGTTACCTGATCCTTATTGTCACAACAGCATCCAGCACTTCAGTCCACCAGAGAGATGCTCCTGCTATTACTCTAAACCCAAAGCCTGATTTTACAACTGGTTATTCCAGAGGAACATAGTCCAAAGAATGACTACAAGGACATAAAGTGAAGGTTCTGCTTTTTTTTTGCTAAAATATTTCATTTTTTCTATGTAACAAGCAGCAATTCTCATCGAGGCCATCAAGTGGACAGGAAGGAAACAAGAGAAGGGAATTCTTTCCCACACTTATTTATAACTTCCTCCCATGGAGCATCTTGCTGGGGAGGGAGAGAAACCCTGACATTATATCACTCCATGTGGCAATGCAGATATGGAAATGAAGACATCTCCCAGCAGAGGAATGCAGCATTAATAAGGATACTGCTGGAATTGTCAGGGAGAGGCCTCGGGAGGTGAAAAGACTGTAGGATTAACTGCTTTGTTGTTCAGGTTCTCTTTCTCCACCTGGGTGATGAAACCGCGACCATAAGAGGGAATGTTTTGTGCAGATTAATTTGGTGTCCCAGGCTGGGTAAGAGTGGTAGAAACAAGGAAAATTTATTAACTGGCAGCTCCAAACAAAAGTTTCTCACTGCCTTGTCCCCAGTGTGGGCTAATTAATCAGCTTCATGGAGACCCCAGGATCCTCTTCCAGTGAGCACAGGATTTCCACACAAGTACAAATGCATCAGGGACAAAGTTATGGCACAATTCCTAATACAGACATGATTTTGGGAGTAGGAATCCTGTGAGCGATTTTTCACCTTGGCTTGGTTTTTAGCAATTTTTGAGGTATCAGTTTGGCTTGGGGATGTGACTCCTTATGCACAAGTCGAGCAAGTTTAACCTACGGAATCCAGAATTCCCATTTAGTCAGGGTTTTTACCTATTCCTTGAATTCCAAATTCTCACTTTGGGATGTTTTTAGCTTCTGATGTATCAAGACAGTGCTAAATGTCTGAAACTGGGGCTTTCTGGTCTGGTCATCCCTCCTGGATGAGCAGGTTCAGGCCCAGCAGAACACACCAAGGTGAATTAACTTCTCCTGTCCTCTCACCCACCTCCACTCCAGAGACTGATGCACTGAAACATTTTATCACAGACTGCAATGTATGCAGAAAGACTCCATTTGTTTTATGCAGGTGATGAGATGCAGCAAAATGTATTATTGATACAATCTTTGAGACTAGTGGGACATCCCCCAAAAAAATATGAATTTATATTCCTCCAACAGCCACCTCTTCTACACTGGCCCCAAAGAGAAGGGAGACCTTAGAGGCACATCCTGTACCTGAAAGGGCTCCAGGAGAACTGGAGAGGGACTTTGGATAAGGGCATGGAGTGACAGGACAAAGGGGAATGGCTTCCCACTGCCAGAGGGCAGGGTTGGATGGGATATTGGGAAGAAATAAAGGTGGGCAGGCCCTGGCACAGGGTGCCCAGAGAAGCTGGGGCTGCCCCTGGATCCCTGGAAATGTCCAAGGTCAGGTTGGATGGGGCTTGGAGCACCCTGGGCTGGTGGAAGGTGTCCCTGCCCATGGCAGGGGTGGCACTGGATGGTCCTCAAGGTCCCTTCCAACCCAAATCATTCTTTGATAAAATAAAGTGTGAGTTTGGGAACTGAGGGGATCCTACAGAAAATATGACCATAAATTTTTAAAACAAGGAGAATGAGGGAAGGAATCATGACAAGCATTTCACAGTCCAAGTGCTGGGTGCCAGCACCCTCTGTGACCCCTCTCATGGGCACCTGGTGCTGCCAGGGATGGTGTGATCCCCATGGGCAGGGCCACCAACCTCCTCCAGCCCCACTGAGGGACCACAGCAGCCCTGAGGGGGCAAAAGATGCACAGTGGAAGTGTTTTAAATGTAAAAAACCAACCAACCAACCAAAAATATTTTTATTTTTTAGTGGAGCAGAAAGAAAAGGCACAGGTTTGGCTCATGGGGATGTCTGTAAGTCCTCCCTGCATTCCATCAAAACTCTATGAACCCTTAATGAACCTAAAACATAAAGTGATTATACCCATTGCAGCTTATTTCATGTCTGCACCCCCATCCCTGCTGCGCATTTCCAACAAAGCATTTAAATGACAGTCACAGTTCCAAGCTATGACTGGAGCCAAGAGCCAGTGGCCCTGTCTGGGCCATTCCCAGCCCTCCACTGGTGTCCAAATTTGCAGCAGACTCGGAGCTTTGAATATTGCCTGGCTATCTGGTGGTGCTCTAAGACTGCTCATGAATGATTCATGTAGTACAGCTCCACACGGGAGGTTTTACAAGAAAGAAAACAACAAAAAATAACTCCCAAATTAACCCCAAAAATGAGCTTTGCGACGTTGTTGGTTGTGTTTTCCACGTGCTGTGGTGCAGGGGGGATGCTTGGAGAGCACCCCCTGAACTGGGCTTGTCAACTCCTGAAATTAAAATAAAAAGAGGGCTTTGATGAGCAGAGCAGCAGGAGCCATCTCCCAGCTCTGGGGCCATATGTGCCTCCTGCACAATCCTGCTGGAACTCCAGTGCTCGGGAGCAGTTGGATCATCTCAATTTCTGGCTGTGGGAGCAAGTGTTGTGGCCAAGGATGTGATTTCCCAGCCATGGGCACTGGCTGCCCCCTCCTGCCCAGCCCCAAAGCTGGAAGCTGCAGTTCCCACCAGCCCCCAAGCTGCTCATAAAAACTCCCAGCACTCCAGGAGCTGTAATATGGATTTTGGCTGCACCAAGATGTTCAGTGAGAGGGTCAGGAGTTGTTTGATGTCACTGAGGACCCGGTGGCACATGAGGAACACAATGAGAGAGAGAAGGTCAGGGAAATTTGAGTTTCCCTGGGGATTTAATTTACCTGTCTTACAACTCAGGCTCTTAAAAGCAGAAAAACTGTCCAGAAGTCTTAATTAATATGCCAGGAGATGACTGCTAAATTAAGCACTTTAGGATGCTATCTGAACCTTATCTCATGTTGTAGCAGCAGCTAAAGGGCAGTGAGCTCTTGGAAGGGAAATCCAGCCTCCTTCTTTCCAAAGGCAGCAAGGTCAGGGTTATTTAGCAATTTGCTGGCTGCTGGTGAGATGATACATCACTAAACCTTCTTTGTGGGAGTGAGTGCTGCTGTCTGGTGCCACCAGAAAGGAAGGTCCTTCATCTCTCATGGGTTTTGCTGTTGAAATTCATGATTTTTAATTATACAAAGCATTTCTATGTCCCACTGTCGCATGACATCGAAAGTTCTTTGCACATATGCCTTTGCTTAAGACTCAAGTCACACTGTTGTCTGTGTGTGTTCCCTTCTTCCCACCCAGTCCTACAGCTGGAATATCACAGTTGCATTTCAAGGTCCTGACCAGGAATGGGTCCCTGTTGTGCTGGATGCTGCACAAACAGAGATAAAGAGAAGCACCTGCTTTGGAGAGATAAACTGCCCACTCAGGCAGGATTTGTACCCTCCAGGTGGGGTGTGTTCCTGCAGGGGGGCCGTGGAGAGGTGAATCCATCACCAGCAGAGCCACGTGGATCCAGGAGATGGAAATCCAGTCTCCTGAGACTTTGGTGGGGACAAAGAGCCAAAGCTTTGCCTTGTTTATCATCCTCTAGTTCCAGGTTAAGCTCAGCCTTAATCCTAATGGAGCGAGATAAGCACAACTTTTATTCTCATGCAAGTGATTAAACCAATAATGCATCTGCCTCCCCTGATCTATTTAGCTACAGAGGTTAAAAACAATCTGTGGTTTGCTTCACAAGAGTTTTATATTAAAATATACTTCGGGACACTGTGAGGCTTCCAGAGCCTCTGGGTTCCACTCGTGCAGATCCGCTGCTGCTTTTCTTTGTGTATAAATCTGCTGTGGAAGGGGGCTGTGAATTGTTGTGTTGCTTTGGTGCTCACTGAGCACAGGCTCCGGTTCACCTGCCTGGGGATGTTTAAGAGGCTGCTGAAGAGCCTTGGAGGGTGAAAGGTGCTTTGCAGTTGGACTCTGGGCAAGGTATTGCAAATCTGGGTCTTGCCGAGTTCTGGAGGTGCAAGTTCGGTCCTTTTGGCTATTAAGGCGTTTAATTAGAAAATGTGAGAACAGACAGTGCTGTGTGTCATGTATGTCGTGCTATTATTTTTATTTTTTAATTACTTAGAGTGCATTCTTTGGATTAGCATTGCAGTCTTGATGATTACAGTGTGTTGGGTGCAGAGCTTGTTTGCAGGGATGCTTTAAAAGGCTTTAATAGATGAAAACCTTTGGTGTTGGCACTAAAAGCGCTTCTGGGGAGATGCTGAATCAGGGACAAGTTTGCCTTTATGTTCTACATCATCTTTATATAAGAACTGCTGCTCGTGCCCGAGTTCCATCTCATGCCAGTCACTGGTGGGACAGCAAAGTCCTCCTTCATGGAGCAGTTAGGTGAGACTTAAGGAGGTCAGGGTGCAGAGCTTGTCATCACATTTCAGGGTGAAAGGCTTTGAAAGCTTCACCTGGGGTGGGTTTCTTGCTCCTCCCGGGGAAGGTTTGCCCTGGAAGGAGAAGGGCAGAGCTCTCCTGTCCTCCCTGAAAGCCAAAATCCTGCTGTACACCTCCTTTGATGGCACAAACCTGGCTGTGCAACCCCCCTGCTCGCTGCCTGGCTTTATTTTTAGGTGGATATTTAGGTGCTGGCTGAATAAATCCTGCTTAAAGATATTTTAGCAAATTAAAACGTCATCTCTGTGTAAGCCTGTTATCCTGCTCTGGCGCTTCTCAGATTAATTATTGCATAAACAGGGGGCTGGGCTGGGGTTGCTGCTCCTCTGCTGCCTCAGGTGACCTCAGGAGTCAAAACTGAATCGTTAAGAAGGACAATGATTCATGGTTTTCATCTAAAACAAATAACCCCTCGTTTTAATTTAGGCAAAAGGGAATCTGCACCTTCTCCCAAGCTCTAAAGTCACCGTGGGAATTCTAAACCAAAGGTGCTTTTGCCAAAAACCTCATGGAAATTGGAAGTTTTGGGGACAATCCATCCCACCGATTTTCAACTCGTATTTTTTTAGATTTTCAGCTAATTAAGTGTTTTGATTGGAATTCATTGAGGTTGTACAAGTTTAACACACCCAGAACTACAGACGTCTCTCTAATTCTCTCATAACATGAGGTCTCATAATAGGGGGGAATGTTGCAACTATTTTAATCAGCATTTCATCTCTTTATTTAGAAAGGTACCCAAGGAAAACCTAATTCCAGCAGCCCAAAACACTGTGCTAGAGGAGATGGCAAAGTGGGCTGAACCCCAGAGATGTCCCCTGAAGTTCTTCCAAGGCACTTCTGTTGGTTACAAAGATTATATATTTCTATGGATTTGAAACACATTTTTGCTGCAAGCATTCAGAAAAATCATCCCTCCAAATTAAAAACCAAAGCCAACATTAGATAATACACTATTTTTAGGGTTTCTCCTCTGAAGAACAGATGCTACAGTGATAGAAAGAGACCAAAGTACATTCTTTGTCTTCAAAGACATTAAATAAAGGATGCTAAATGCCTTCATTTGTGCTCTCTCCTCATAATTACAGAAGTAATTCAAATTGCATGCCACCTGTATTTTCTTCTAACTCAGTTGCAAATATGGGGAGGGGGGGCACAATTTAACCTTTTATTCTTGAGCCAAATTAAGGTCAGCCCTGTGCAGCCTCAGCTGAGCTGGTAATTTGGTTTAGGAACCATAAGAAAAGGCACAAAGGGCACACAAAATCAAAAATAGGTGATCCCACAGGGCACTTTTATTTAGGATACACCCCCGTGTCGTCCAGGCACCTGTGGGATGCTGTCCTGGCTCCAAGTGTTGGGAAGCAGGAGAAAGGCTCCAAATGTTGTCACTGTCACCAGCAAAGTGTCCCCCTCGGGCTGGGGACTCTGTGCCTGCAGAAAGGCAGCTCCCAGTTTATCCACCCAGGGCACCTAGGAATGCTGGGGGACACTGGATTCATTCAGAATCAGACTCTCCAGGGCCCTGGTTTTTAGGATGTGTTTGATGTTCAGATCATGCAGGAAGGGGGTAGATGTGATCACATCGTATTAAAAATTGTTCCACTAAGAAAATCCCAGAGTTGAGTTCACTGCCGATAAAATCAGTCACTGAGATGTTCTAAAAAATATTTTATTTTGATTTTTTTTTCATGGACAGTACTTAATTTATTAAAGGAGGCGGGAAAAAAACCCTCTCCTGGTGCAGTTGTAGGAGCTTTTCTTGAGAAACACTTTTGGCCCCCTGAAATGCTGCTCAGAAATAGATATTTTTGGAGTCAGGTGAATAACCTGATGATTACAAAGCCCAGTTTAGCTCTTGGCAGCGTGTTCTGTCGTTATCCTGCCTCCCTTTGTCAGACACCCTGAGATGCTGGGAAAGCTCTGATGGGCTTCTTTATTTATTAAGCATTTATTAAAATGAAGCAGCTTGGCCGTTCAGAAGGTGTGTGGGAAAGGAAGAGGAGCAGCCTGTGTTTGCATCAGGGGAAGGGATAAAGCTACTGCAAAGAATTACTTCTCTAATTACTGCCTTGAGTGTTTACTACTTCTTTTTTTCACATCAGGTTGTTGTGTCAAACTGTTTCACTGCAGTTCCTCTGAGAAGGGCAAACTTGGAAAAAGAACTATTTCCAGAAAGCAGGAGGTGCCCCTGAGTGATTTTTTTTTTTTTCTGTTTAAATAAAACTACTTTCAATACTTCTTAGGGAAGAAAGGGGAGGGAAGAAGCAAAAAAAAAACAAAACAAGAAACCCACCAATACCAACCAATCAACCCCAAAAACCCCAAAAAATCACCAAAACCAACAACAAAAAAAAAAAAAAGCCCCAAACCCCATGTTTTTAAACAGTGTTTCTGTCAAGTAGAAAACATGACTGTGAGTAGCTCAGGTGAGCTCTCCCTGCTGCTAATTTGGTGGAGGCAAAATGTGCTTTATAAATATTGCATTTTGAAAAGAAAGTTTCCATTTCTTTTGTGAATAATGCCATTATTTTTATTCTGAAGCAAACCCGTAGTAAGAGTGAAGCAACACAGCCAGCAGGAGGGCCAGCCAGGAGGAGGTAAAAGAGGTAATAGATGCTTTAACTCAAAGAAAACTTCCAGCCTGTGATTCAGGGAATCAAAATAAATAGGATGGCTTATTTTATCTCATGTAGTTTGGGGGAACTGAGTGTTTTGATGGATTTTAAAAAACACTATCTATCTTTAATACCTGAACAAGAGTGAGCAGAATAATTCCCTTCCTGCAGCAAGGCTGCTTGGAATTGTTCTTCAGGGAAGTCAGAGAAGGCTTTAAGCTGAGAAAGAAAGTCATAGCATTGAATGAAATAGCTGTGACTTTTGTTTCTCAGGACAGAGTAGTGGAAACACTCACAGCCCCAAATCCTGATGGAATTCCAGGAAAATGGGTGCTGGGAGACCTCAGGGTGATGCTGGTGAGAGCCACTAGATCTGGCTTTGCTGTTTTGTTGGCTCGTTGTTGTAACTCTTCCCCAATCAACGTGATAATAATGACACAAAATTTCTAATCACTAAGATTTCCAAAGCTCAGAGTGAGGAGGAGCTAGAGCAATTGAGAAATTGCTTTTCCTATTTTATTTCAAATAAGAAATTCAGTGCTCAGAAGTGTCTTTGGTGGCTGTGGCTGAGCCTGAGGAGTGCCAAGCTCTGCCCTAGCCCAGGGAAATGGGATCACCAACACGGCTCACCAAGCAGGAATTGCGCGTGTCCTTGGTCTCTCTGGGCTTGCAAGGGTGTGTTGGGGAGTTCTGCTGGAGAAGGGGCTGCTTTTGCTACATAAACAAGATTTATCGCTGCAGTATTGGTAAAGAAATTTCCAGGCAAGGAGATTTCATTGACATGGATGTTTATTTTGTGACTCTCTTAATCTCTTCTGGTAACATCAGATAACACCCTTGTTTATGAGAACTTCAAAAGCTGCACAGGAGTCAGGATGGAATCTTGCTCCAAGATTTCATCCCTGAGGTGATAGATTTGTTATTTCTCCCTAGGTTTTCCTCCCTAGACTCCCAAAGAGCCTTTGAGTGTCCAAGGGTTGTACACAAGTGCAAACCCCAGCCCAACATTCCAGTGAAACCACTCCCACGTGCCAGTTAAGCACTTCAAGAAGTGTTTAATTTATCACTCTCTACATCACAGGACCACATCATATCGCCAAAATCCTGAAAAGTAATTACCATTGGAGCTGAAAGTGGCAGCAAATATATCAAATAACACTCTACAGTATTTCAGACAGAAAACATTCACATTGGCTGTACCAGGGTGATTTGTTTGCTATTTCTGTTTGTTGTTTTCTGGTTGTTACTCAGACAAATATCTGCCCAGCCGTTGAAACTGATGGGAGCAGAGCAGCTAAAAGTGAAATTCAAGTTAGGACTTCATTTTTGTCCACAGTGTATTTGTATTAAAATAAGATTTGTTTAGATTATCCTAGTACTCATTGTCTGCAGAGAGCAGGATGTTCTGGAAGGTGACCATATCTATTTATATGAGAATTCAGTATTCATTCTATTTTGACAAAAATTGCTGTGCTGGAAAACACAAATTCTACATGTCATTGAAGAGCCAGTGCTGCTCTGACAGTCAGTCACTCCATGACAGACACAGTCATGGAATTCTTTAGACTGGAAAACCCTCTAAGATCGAGTCGAATCATTCCCCCATCGCTGCCAAGGCCACCACTAACCCATGTCCCCAAGGGCCACATGCCCACAGCTTTGGGATCCCCGCAGGAGGATGAGGAAGATTCCTTGTTGTTAGGTGAGTTTGGACACTGCTGGTGGTTTCTGAATCCCTCGAGGAGCTTGAGGTGATGTTGGGGTACAGCAGCTTTGGGTGGCCTCTGGTTGGAGCAGCCCAAAAGTTCCTTTACACGATCCTTGGTCCCGAGATGTGTTCACCTTCTGCACTGTATTTATGCTCAGATATACCAGTAGGTACATTTTTATAACCTCCTAATATTCCCTAATTTAAAGAGCCACTTGAGAATGCTCATTAGCCTTTCAGTCCAGGAGGGACTGCCCTGCTATCAAGTGTTACCTGAAGGTCTGCAAGCTGTCATTCTCCCCAGGGTAGAAATGCTTCTTCAACTGGAATCTGAACACATAACTTGGCTTAAAAGATGGAGGGGTTATAGTTTCAGGAAATGAAAAATCCTAGACTACACTAATTAGCAATTCCTCGTAGCACTTCACTATAAGAAATGACATTGAATCTGAAAGCTTCCTAGTATTTAAATATATTTCATGCCAGAACACTGGCAGTGTTTAAAAGGTCTTGGGTGCTTTGAGTTCCTGATTGCCTTGACAGCTTGACAGTGATTTGTAAACCAAAGGTGTTGGCACAGCTTGCTCTGCTGTCGGAGCAGGTACAAAGTTCAGGCTCCAGCCCAGTCTCTGCTTGAACACAGAGATGAAAAATTGCTCTGATAAACATTTTCACTGTGGGGGAATCGAGCTGCTGCTCCTGAAAACAGCAAGAGCTCGTCCCAAAATGATTCAGACCAATGGAAAGGCTCCTATTGATTCTGGTGGCCTTTGAATCAATCACTTTTTTTTTTCACCCGTGTCCCATTTTATGGGGTGTGTTTGGGGTTTATCAGAGCACAGTGCAGAGCTAAAACACAGTGAGCCTACATCAAAATGAGAAGCTTCCCCAGCATCAAGGAGGGAAACAAGGCTTAAAAACTGAAGCAGGTAGAGAGCGATTTATAATCTGTAATCATATAAATTGAGCTCACCATCAGACTTGAATATCCTTTTCCTTCTTTCTCAATCTTCCTTCCAAACATCAGCTCATATTTTTCTCTTCATATCGAAATCTGAAAACAATTTATTTCCATTCTACTGAGGTTCCTCTTTCACACACCTGAAGCACAATTCTAGCTGGAACAGGACCACTTCCCATCGACATATCTGCAATTTTAAAGGAGAGAATCGAATTTCCAAAGATGGTTGATTTCATGATCTTCTACTGGGATCTCCACAAACCTAGATATAATTAAATGGGGCAGCTGAGCATGAAACACCACACCTGCACAGTTTGTTAGCCATGAAAACTCACAGTTGTTTCCATCGCTGTGCTGTATTTTACACATTAAGCTGAGCCCCTATTACGTTATGAAACCACAAATTTTCATGGCTTGCAAAGTTTGCAGGTGTGGTGTTCGATGCCCAATTGCACTGGTTAATTATTTGAGTGGGTTTTAGCATCCTTGTAGGACACTTGGAAGCTGCACATGTGGGCAGTAAAAGCCCTGCCCAGCCCTTGCTCAGGAAAAAGGCTCCGAGGTGGAAATATTTCAATTAAAATCATGGGTGGTTTTTATAGGGCTCTGTTTTTAGCTGAACCCTGGAAATGTTGGCAGGGTGGTGGTGTGGAGAAATCCTTTATAAGGGGAAAAGTGGTCAAGCACTGGAATTAAGAGGTGTTAAGAGCCACTCCATAACCTCAGCCATCTGCTTGGCTCCTGACTTGTGGAGAGGTGCTAGAACCACTCTCACAACTTCTCTCCATTCTCCTCCTCAAGTGTTTTCCCAGATTCATCCTGTTCCAGGGGTGTCCTTACCCAGAGAGCTCCCCAGCAATGACTGCTGAGCTGGGAAGGGCTCGTGGGAGATGCTCCCCAGCTCCAGGTACCTCTGAGCTACCAGTTCTCCAGAGGTCAATACAAGCCTAAGATTGGCTCATGATCAGCAGAATATCCTGGGAAAAACATGGGAAAATGGACCAAAATCACCTGCTGAGGTCCCTTCTCATTCAGCTCTGACACTGTCAGAGAGACAAAGGCCCAAACCAGACATTTTCAGCGTATAAACCACCTGACACAGTCAGATCCTGACTCCTGTACTTGCTGCAGATGCCCAAGTGTCACTAAGTTCATCTAGAACTCCATAACTATTTTTTCTCTCTCCATTTTTGAAGATAATAAAATTTAAGTACAATTTGTTCTATTTTGGCAGCCTGGGAAGCAGATGCCAAAAGAAAATCCATCCGTGTTCTCTCAGCATTAGCTGCAACATTTCAATTTATGTCAGTCATGTCCAATTTGATGTGATTTACCCACGGAGGCGCTCAGTGGCGCAAGTAAAAATAGAAGCAGGGTCCCGAATCTCAGCCCCATCTCTAGCCCTAATTTATTCAGCCTCAATAAGAGGGATGCTGAGCATTCAAGACCATGGCAAAGCTCGGAAACCACAGATTTTATGGTGACTGAGATGGAGAAGGTCATGGAAATGTGCCATATGGGGAAGGCTTTCCTTTGAGGGCTCGGTTCTGCTGCCTGCCACGTCCCTCAGCTCTCCATTAGGCTAATGGAGAACAATATTAATGAGGGGCCCAAGGTGTAATGTTCTTGCAAGAATGCTGACAGGAGGGAGCCCAAGTTTTAAGCAGGGATTGCTTGCTCTAGCATTATCTCTCTTGCTGTTAAACATGCTCTACATTTTCTGGGCAAATATCATTTGGAATTAATTGAATGGAAAGGAGGATGTTCGGAAAAGGCATCTTCAGGGTTGTTGGAGTATGACTTTTTAATCAAACTGAGTGATTGTAAACATAAATTAGTTCTTGTTCTTCCTGCTGACTTGGAAAGGGAGAAATGTGAACGTTTTGAGGTTAAAATCTTTTCCTCCTGAGTTTGCAGTTTCAAATCTTGTAGATGCTTTGCTGGTCTGGTTGAACCATTAAGGAATGATTATTATTTGAATGGTACTTGAAGTACACACTCTGTAGATACACTGATTTTTTTTATCACTTTTTAAAAAGTTTTTCCTATATTCCATTATTCTCCATGTTCCAAATATGTCATCTTATGGCAAAACTCTTCTTGTCCTTCCTACCTCCACCATTTCAAGGTGTCCTTAACAGCAATTTCTGATACCTTTTTTTTCCTAAGGAGTGACCTCAGGCTTTAGGACAACAGTGAGCTAAAACACCAAGTGTATAGTTTTTCCATGCACTTTTTTATAGTACATGAATAAAGCTTTGGAGTCTTGCAGGTCTTCAGCCTCCGTGGAGTTGTGAGGGAAAGAGAACACGACGTGGATGTTCTGGGGCTCCAACAGTCTAATTAGGTCTGAGCTGTAAAGCTGAATGATCTCATTTAATATCTACTGGATAGTCTGATTAGAGTTTGGTCTGCAGCTTGATGGGAGCAGAGGGAAATCTGAGTAGAAATGCCTTTAAGGGAGGAAGAAACAGCATCCCAGGCATATTCCAAGCCTTTATACTAAAGTGCACTTCCTTTTATTTGCAGAGTGCTAGTTACATAAAGGGGAATTAAAAGATCTTAAACATGTCACTGCTACCTTCACGGAACACTGTAAAACCCTCTTAAAGGTGTTTAAGCCCCTCCAGCCTGCAAGATACAGAAGGAATGTGCAAAATGTTAGTGGATAAAAATCACAGGAAAATCAAACATGATCTGTGGGCAGTTTCAAGTATTTGCTCTGCTGTGCCCTGAGTGACTCTGCAGGTGGTACACACTGAAATGTTCCTTCAAAGGGAGCAACAGCATCATTTGATTCAATAGAAAATAATTTTACTGAAGGTTCACAAGTCCACTCACTGCCCATTTTGATGGCGAGGTCTGTCTGAAGTTTAAGGGTTTCTTTAAACATGTAGTTTAGCCACAGTTATTTCCAAACTTATGAAGTGTAGGTGTACAAAAATGAATGCTTTTAAAGAAGAACTGGGGAGGGGGTGAGTTTTTTATATTTTTTTTTCTTAAAAATGGAAAAAAAATAGATCCTCCTTTCACCCATCCCGATGGAGAAATCAAATATGAGCTGGTCAGCAGCTGCAACCCCCCCAAAGGCTCTGCTCCTGCTGCAGTCTGAGTTAATGCTCATTATTTTGCTGTCTATGGGCTCCTAGAGATGTAACAAATGCTTGAGCTGTGGCAAAGGCTTGTGTCAAAAACTGCTCAGCAAATGCCAGTGGGAAATGTATTTCACCCTCCTTTAGGGGCTTAGTAAGAGCTGGTGTAACTGTTGCAGCACAGAATGTCCTGGCTCGAAGAATTCCCTGCAAGCCCTTAACTCTGCCCAGACAGTTCTGTGGGACCTCCTGACCCACATCTAATCCAGAAACTCATCTTGTGCAGAGTTCCACAAAGCTGGTAGGGGCTTCATGAAGTCAGAAGTAAATATTTCCAATTAACTTGAATTTGGGCTGTTCCTTGACGGAGTGAACTGTGGGATTTGCACTGGAACTAAGGGAAGGAATTATTTGGGAACGGAGAGGCAGCTGGTCCCTCTTCCAGCAGCACCAGTAGCTTGAGCTGGTTTAAATGTCACCCTGCTGCAAGTGCCTCTGTCACATTCTCACACTGGAGCACATGTCAGTACAGCAAGAGAGGTTTTCCTTCTGTTTAAAGTGTTAGAAAACTCTCTGCCTCAAAATAAAAGCCCTTCTGGCATGAGCAATGCACTGAAAATGTGAGTCTCTGCTAATTCATGTTTGTTTAAAATCATTAAAACCTGTCTGTGCTGCAGCTTAGTCTTCATTTTCCTGCCTTAATAAGCACTTTGTCCCAGTTTTACCATGCAAAGCATGAATTGATTAACCAGTAGCTGTGCCATGAAATGATATGGGAAGCACTGCAGCACTGATTTTTATTTATTTATTTGAATTATCTTAACATTGAACAGCATCAAAGTCAACAGGGACATGATGTGTTCATTACCTTCCTGAGATTTGGTAATAACTTGTGTAATTGGTGGCTTGGCAGGGCTGAGTTAATGGTTGGGCTCGATCTGAGAGGGCTTTTCCAGCTTTAATGATTCCATGATTTCCTGTTGCACCAGGGATTGGAGAGCCAGAAACTGTCTGAGGGCAGAAGCTGCCACTGTCCTTTGCCTTGCCTTTAGTCCCCACTTTGTAAAATCATTTTATCACAAAAATCACAAAATCACAGAACTCCCTCTCAGTCCTTTGTGTCCCAGGCTGAGCCCAGGTCACCTTCCAGCACTCTCTGGTGAGTGGGGTGTGTGGTGTTTCAAACACAAATGGCCTTTCTCTTTGTCCAGTCCTCATCCAGCCCCAAGGATATCACTCCAATCTTCTGGACAAGCATTCAGTGGGAGAATTGTGTGTCTCTCTGTGTCTGGCTGATGAGTGCCATGGCAGAGCGAGACAAAGCAGCAGAATATGCTGTTTGCTAACAAGTCAAAACGCCTTATTCTGTCTTCAGCAAAATCAATGTCTTCTCCCGGGTCCTGATCCTGATAAGAGAATACAAAAGTGAGGGACACTCGTGCAGTGCCTTCCATGGAAAGCTTTGAGAGATGCAGTTTATAAAGTTTTAAGCTACAAGCTGCTGGCACGCTCTGAGAAGGACGGGTGCAGTTTGGCTGGTTTAGGGCAGGAAATATTGTGGGTCCTTAAGAAAACCCCATTTACCCCTAATGCTCCTCCTGCCCCTTCCCACTGCACCACTGGGGATACCTTCACACCCTGAGACGTGGCAAATGGTCGTGGAAAAGCTCTAGTTTTACCTTCCCTAAAGAAATTACTCTGTGTCTCTAATTGATGGGTTTTAATCCCTGGGTAAATGCTTTTATTTGACCCTCCAGTATAGGAACTAAAATCCTATTACCTCTAACAAGAGCTGCAAGGCTAAAGGCCACATCTAAAATGAAGGTGATGTTTTTAACTCCTCTTTTCCTTCATTTTAGTGGAGATGAACATAAAAGTAAAGGAATCAGTGCAGGGAGGATCAGAAATTGGTGTTAGAGGGTCAGAGGGAAGAGCTGAGGGTACGGATTGACTCACTGAGGAGACAGCACATCCTAAAAACACTGAAGAACCTGAGAATCTTGGGGGTGAAGCAGCACAAGAACCTCCTTCAAAAAAGAAGAAGAGAAAATATTTGCCATTTTCCTGCATTAAAATGAAAAGGAATTGAACTGGAGTAATTTAGGAGTAAGTGGAGTAAATCGGGTTCCAGAGGCAGATCCAGTGAGGTTTAGTTTAAAAACACAAACTAATGGCAATTCAACTGTTAGTACAGAAACAATCAAGCCCTTCCTTCCTGCTTTCATTATTCCCAATAAATAATTCAGATTGTTTCAAATTCTGATCGTGAGTTTACTTTCAACAATTCACAGCACACCCTACTTTGGGTTTGCCTTTGATAGGGGAAATCATAAATTATCCTCTGCACTGGTAATGTCACACAGAACTAATCAGACATATAATCATGTATGATAGAAGTTCTCCTGTACTGAAATGATGTTAATTATGAGGATTTCATTTATTATTAATGTAGAAATATGTAGTTCTACTGTATAACTGGAATTAATGGACTGTAAATTTTGACAGCTTACGAACATCATCTTTTGTGTTTCTTAATTAGCCACATGTTGTTTCTTTTTTGGCTGGGAAAGCTTGTGCTGTGTTTGTATTACACTCTCTTTCTTGCCATAAATCAGAGCTAGGAGGTCAAAATGAAAGGCTTAGGGACAGAATTCATTCTTTTTTGGAGATCATCTTTCAAAGTCAAGAATTTCTCTTACTTCTACAGAAACCGAAAGTGGTAGGAGTTAGGCAAAGATGCATTATAATTTAATTTATTTTATAAAAAAGGAATGATTTGATTATTGATATTGCATGAAAGCCCTATAAAAACACCAAGCTGAAATATAAGGCTGGATTAAGAGCAATGAAAGCAAATTCTCAGTTATCAGGATTAATATTATCTTCTTTTTTCCCCCCTCCCTATGTTGAAAAAAAAAAGGAAATTAGACCGTGTCAGGATATATTTTTGTCTCACTTGGGTTCCTTCATAAAATCCCATTAGGCCCTTATCAGCATCTTCACATGCCTAATAACTCATGAAATTTGCTCTAAGTGGTTTGGCCAACGACACGCGGCTCATCTCTGGCATTAGCAGGAGATAAAGCCAAGAAAGTTCCCTGTTTCCTCACAAAACAACATCCATGAGATCTGGGATAATTCTTAAAGAAGGGGAAATGCTTCCCTGTGAGGGTGGGGAGACCCAGGTTGTTACTCCATGGGTGCCCATCCCTGGGAGTGTCCAAGGGCAGGTTGGATGGGGCGTGGAGTAACCTGGGCTGGTGGGCGGTGTCCCTGCCCATGGCAGGGGGTGGGATGAGATGATCTTTAAGTTCCCTTCCAACCCAAACCACACCAGGATTCCATGTACTGTTTTAGGTGGATATTAGGGATAAATTCCTCCCTGTGAGGGTGGGGAGGCCCAGGTTGTTATTCCATGGGTGCCCATTCCTGGAAGTGTCCAAGGCCAGCCCGGAGCACCCTGGGCTGGTTTAAGGTGTCCCTGCCCATGGCAGGGTGTGGAACAAGATGAGCTTTAAGGTCTCTTCCAACCCAAACCATCCTGTGATTCCACAGTTCTAAGAACACGGCCAAGACCACACCAAAGCCAAGTCTGTGACCATAATTCCCCCTGAAAGAAAAACTTTTATTAGGAGTAAAATTGCAAAGAATAACCAATTGCTGAATTAACAATGAACGAGAAACAGCAGCCAGGCAGGATGCTGGTTCTGCCCTGGAGCTCCTGTGGTGCCCAACAAACCCTGCCAGTCGTGTATATTAAACACTGTGAGCCACTGAAGTTGTCTTGGGCAAGGAAACAAGCCTTGGTGAAAGGAAAGTACAAAGTCATTACGATTTTCAAACTCCAAGTCAATCAATCCCCTCCCTGCTGCTTGACCTCATGCCAGGTACCAAGTTCCCCCATAGTGGAATTATACTTGTAATGGAACAAACCTTCAGGAAACGCTTGCCAAAATATGGAAACAAATCCCCCACTGTTTAAACGTCCTAAAAAGAGAAATAACATGGAGCAAAGTGGGGTTCTTGCCTTCCCTAAACCCTGTGTTCAGCAATGCTGGATATGGAAGCTTCCCAGAGATATCTGAATGTGAATTTTAGTTTTAAACACTGAGAAAGCGACAGCTCAGAAAAACAAATACAGTTTGGTACAGAATTGGATTGCCTTAAAGTGTCTTACCTGTTAATGGGACTTATGTTGTTGAATAATGTGAAGCAGAATGCATGAGGGATTTATTTGTTTATGGGATGCTTCTTCTTTTTACAGTCAAAAAGCAAAGGCTAAGTCCAAGGCAGTGGAGCTGCTGTCAGGAATTACTGATGTTGGGCCCTGTTTATTTGAGGGGCTGTGAACAGGAGCTCTCAGAACAGGCAAGCACAGCCCAGCCTGGGCTTTCCAAGGATTCCTGACACTGGAACACCCTTTTCCACAGCAGCTGCAGGAAAGCAGAGCAAACCATGAGCAAGTGGGGCTCAGGATTGCTCTCAGCAATCCCCCATTCCACGGGTGTGCAAGATTGGTACCCACGGAAACCAGAGGTGGGATTGCATGGAAACATCAGAGCCACGTTTCCCTATTCATGGTTCCCATTTCAGGGAGTTTCAGACCCATTTCCAGCTCTTGAGTTCCCACATTGGCAGTGTGCAATGGACCTGAAGAGCCACATGAAAGTCTGACTTGGGAAAAGTTTGGATTTGGATCATGATAGGAGTTTAATTTCCTCTTCTGAAAATGCTTCTGATGGAAAGGAGGGTTTTGTTGTAGGGCTTGGGGTCTGGGGTGAGATATTTCTCGCAGCAGAATTCTGCTCTTCTGCCCTAATATTTAGAATCACTCCCAAACCTGGTTCCAGTATATTTTTTGTAGCATTTCTGGCAGGGTTTTACCTCTGCTGGGAGCCTGCAGAAGGGAACGGACACCCTCGGCTGTTCATACAAGTGTGTTTCTTATGATAAAACCCTGAATTGAAGGGCTTTTCAAATGTTTTCCTTCCAAATTAGATTTCTATCTTCAATCAGGTTTTGACTAAATGAAAACTGAAGACAAATTGTGGTGGCAGCAAAAAATATTATTTTTTGAAAATTAAAAAAACAAAACAAAAGTGTTCATTTTAATGCTCTGACTGCTTCAAAGGAGAAGTGGCAAATTTAATTTGAGCTATGAATCATAGGATCTTTAAGGTTGAAAAATACCTCTGAAATCATCAAGTCCATGACTGGTAACCCATGAGTTCCCCATTATTTCATTTACAAGACTTGAGTCACACAATGTCTCCTCTGTTGAAACATGGGAAGAACAACCTAAAGCCAAGGAGCTCTTGGCCTCAAGGCCTTCTTCTGTGCCTTTGTTTGGGGAATGCTTTGTTGATAAGCTTTTCTCAATAATCATACCCTTCCATAGAAAAATTGGGTTTGGTTTTTCTCCTTGTCATATTCTACACAGAGCTGGGGGAGGAAATTCAAAGCCTGTAACCTGACTTATGGCTTTGGACTGCAGATAGGGTCTTTCATTGCAGAAGATGATTTTGGTGAAGGACTGGATGTTTTAATGGCTGGGGGAGTGAGTAGCGACAGCAAATCACTGATTTTAGCACAGTCAGGCTGTTTTCAGGGCTGGAACACTCTGACTGTGGGGGTTTTTTACCAACATATGGAATATTTGCAAACAGCCACAGTACAGACTAGAAAGCCAAAATAAACCTGTAGGATTTACTTTCTGTTTGAAACACACTCTGATCTCCCATTTCTACAGCCACCAATGAGGAAATAATTCTTAAATCCCTGTTGCAGGAGTGAGAACAAACACCAGAGTTACTGCTTGGTACTTAAGGCTTATGACAACATGCATCCCACAGCTCTGTGATTAAAGGTCTCCCACGTTTACAGAATTTGTGAGTCAGTCCACTGAAATCTGGCCCTTCCAAGGATGGTTTTAGTTATAACTGGAGTTGCTAAATTCTCGGGGACTTGGCTTTGACAAGGAACTACTCATCTTGAAAAAGCAAGCAACTCTTTCACTGCTGTGCTGGTTTTCCAGGGGTACTTTTCTTTCTTGGAGGAAAAAGAAAGCCCAGTAATGCAAAACCCAAGCCCTGCTCTGCTCGGGAGCTGAAAGCTCCTTATTCATCCAGTCTTTGGTCATGGAGGAGACCTGTGCATGGAGATTGTTTGGGGGTGGTGGGCTATGAAAACTCCTTCTGTCAGATGCCCCTCCTGTGCAATTTATGGAAAGAAATCAATCATGAGAGAAATGCATCAAAAACTTTTGAGCAAAAGAGTTGAGAGTGACAGATGGTCTGAGCCTGGAACATATGGATTTTGTCAGGCAACAGGCAAAAAATACATAAGATCATGTTGTGGAAAAGTAGGTGTAACCCCTGTGTGTGTACTCTGAGAGGGAAAGGAGGCGGTGGAGTGTTTCAAAACTTATCATTTTTCCTTTGACAACGATTTAGAGAAAAGTGGAAGAGAAAATACTTGGTCCTCCACCTTTCTAACCTCCCAAGGAAGGCTGGAGCCAGGGAAAACAGATGGCACTCAGGTGTCCTGTGGAATGAGAGTTATTCCACTCCCGCCAGATCTCTGTGGTGTGCAAAATATATGGTGTAAGTCACTAGCAGGAAACAAGTCATTAATTAATACCATCTCACTGCTCAAGGATCAGGCAGGTGAGGCAGGGAGGCAGCTGCCTCCAAGGAATCTGCCTGGCCAGGCAGGAGAGGGGGCACAGGAGGGATCGCTGGCCCCACCTCCTCTCCCTGCCACGTAGCCATCCATCATTACAAGTAATCAAGCCTTAAAATATTTGTCATCCCCAGGGCATGAAGCAGTTGGAGGTTCAGAGTATTAAAGAGAACATCAGGGAAACAACAAAACAATCTGTCAAGTCAAAAAAAAAAAAAAAAGGTGGAAAAAACAGATAGAATAACAGAAAAATTCTAATTAAATCCTTAACTGTAATTAAATTCAGTGTGACGAGACAAAGAGCACTTGCAGAATGATTTTTGCTGTTGAGGCATTTGCTGTATAATATATTTTTTTTCTTAATGGGTACAACACCAGTTCTCCTTCGGGGAGTCTCAAGCAGGAGTTACCCCAGGAGCACAAATGGCACCTTCCTTTCACTCCCAGATTTTACTGGGTGCAGTTCTACGGGTGGTCTGAACTCAGGGCTTTCCAGGGAAAACAGGACATTAATCAAACTAGAGCCCGAGACATTCATCATCATCTTCCTCACTCTTCCATTGTCACACATCAACACAGGCAGGGAACAGTGGGCTTGGCTGCAAACCAGCAATTTACTAATAACAGCATAATTAAAAGGAGAATTCCTTGAAGATCAGTTGAAAGCTACCTTTGGCAGTAACTGTTCCTAATTAAACTCAACAAGTCTATTGCATTTTTTGGCTTTAAACTAACAGAATGTAGGTTCTGATGGGATACTGGGAAGGAATTGTTGGCTGGGAGGGTGGTCAGACCCTGGCACAGGGTGCCCAGAGAAGCTGAGGCTGCCCCTGGATCCCTGGGACTGTCCAAGGCCAGGTTGGACGGGGCTGGGAGCAACCTGGGCTGGTGGAAGGTGTCCCTGGCAGGGGGTGGCACTGGGTGGTCCCTTCCAACCCAAACCATTCCATGAACTCCATGTTGGCTGAGATAGTCAGGATGGACTTAGAAGAATATTTGTTTAATAAGGAAACACTTTCAAGAGCGTGCAGAAATTAATTTCCCTTCATTTTGTTCAGCCTTAACCAGAAATTAAAACAACAGCGAGCACTCAAGAAATATCAGCTTGTTAGAGGGAACAGATGGCAGCTCCATGAAGATTGGTGTGAAGAAGATCACCAGTCCTTTTGTTTACAACACATACATGTCCTGTTTTGTTTTAATTATAGTGTTGTTTTTCCACCCAGGCTATTCACTTAACAAAACAACAAAAACAAACCCCTCCACCACTGTGTTTATGTCAGCACAGCTAATAAGCAACTCGCAAACTGGAACGGGGGAAGCGAATGCTCATGAATATTGAGGGCTTTCTGATAGATGTGGTGTCTGCCTGTGTTGTTGGGATCCATCTTGATGTCCCTTGTGAAGTCAAAGGAAGCAGGAAAGAAAATCATCTTCAATAGCTGTCTGGCCACGAGCTGGGTGCTTTGCAGCCTGGTTTTATGCTATGCTTTGTTAAATCCATTTAAGAGTCTTATGTTCATATGAGAGTGAAATGTATAGGGGAGGCAAAACCAAACGCTTTCCCTTTTGTCAGAGGTTGTAGGTTTAAGAGAGGATTTAACCGCTTTCTTACTCTTTTATTGTCTCCTATCCTTTACACTGCAAATGGCAACATTTAATTACAGGTAACAAACACAGAAGCCGCTAATAGGATTATCAACAGCAGCTTTGGGTACCTCGTGCTGCCTGGGAGAACAGGGAAAGGTGCAATCTGTGGCTGCAGCCTCGGCAGAGGTCACAGATGTGTGGGAATAACCACGGGAGGGGCTGGGGGCTGTGTTTGGGCAGCAAAAACCTATTGATTCAGCTCCCTCGGAGCCTCATTTGTAAGAACGTTCTGCTGCTTCCCATGGCTGGGACACCCTCTAGTGACACAGAATCTGTGATTCTGTGACTGAGCCAGAGCTGCTGTCCCAGTGCAGGGGACACCGTGGCTCCGTGCCACCAGTGCCACCAGTGTCACCAGTGCCACCAACCAGCACCCGGGGCTGAGCAGGCTTTGACATCTGAAAAATCAACCTAAAAGCTATCACCAGCATGCTCAAACTTGCACTAAATTTGGGAATAAATCCGGTGAAAACCACAGCTTTCCAGAACTTTAGTTTTCTGGGTTTTTTTTCTCGGTGCACAGTTCAGAAAAATTGTATCAATCCTCTCCTCTGTTCCTACCTTTTCTCAGTGTTTCGTACTAAACCCCCGAGCTGCTGCAGACTAGAAATACCCACGTTCTAATTGAGCTGCACCTCAGCTGTCAGTGCTAATACTCTTCAGTCAGTCAGAATTAAGCAAGGTTTAACAACGTTCTCTCCCATAAAAAAAGCCAAAGCAAATGACTAGTTACGTTTGGCTTAAATCAACATCCTCGCTGAAACAAAAATGGGAAGTCACCGCGTTCTTCCGATGATAAATTTCGGGCGGTACATTATATATTACTTCTATTAAAATAATTTAATGCTTCAGAGAAGCCCTGGGAGCCTGCAGAGCTGCAGAACTCGTTACTGTCAGCATTACTGTCACCACTATATACAAGGCACCGTGTGCACACCCTGTATTTCATGCCGGGCTTCTGCTTCTTTCAGGGAAAGTGCGGGACAGAGCTCGTAAAATTAACCGCTACTTACTCTAATCTGTGCCTCCAGACCTCGTGGAGGTTGTAATCTAAGGCCAAGGGCAACATTATTTGGTTTTCATCACCTTTCTGGCTGCTTTGCAGCAGTTTGGGGGTAGTACAAGTGCTGAGCTTGTTGAGGAAAGGTGTAGTGGGTGTGGAGATTCACGTTGCCCCCTTTTGCAGTTCCGAAACCCAGGCACAGGATTTCACATCGATGTCAAAAATACACTCCAGTTCTGATTACCAGTGGGGAAGGTTCATGAAATGATTATTTCAGACTATTTACCATTTCCCAGGGCTGTGGGAATCATTTTAGGCTGCTTCAGCTGCTCTGCTCCTGTGAAATACGGCGTCAGACATCAAGCTGGGAACACGTACAATACAGGGCATGTACTCAGAGCCCATCTTTCAAAACTTAGCTTCAGTGATTTCCTTGTCATCACACAGTTAATCTGAGCTCCTGCAGCTGCCTCCCTCCCACGGGCAACTTTCCTCCTCCTAAAATCCCTGCCTATCCTCTTCCTTTCTGCTAACTCCACAGAAAAACCAGTGGAGTGCTCCAGATGCTCTCTGTCTTCACCATGAGAGGAGTTTTGCTTAAAGACTCAGAGGAAAAGAAGGCAGAGAGAAGGTTGTTACAGATGCTACCGTTGTGTCCATCATAGATGGGCTAAGAGCCCCAAATCTGTGTTTCCTCTCTTCTGGTTGAAGCCTCCTCTGTGTTATCCTTTCAGTAACACTGTGTCTGGCCTCTGGGGTGTAATGGAAGTTCTCAGCTTGTTAGCAAAAAAAGCAGGATGACAAAAGACATGATGCAAAGCCAGCTCTTTCTTCTGTCTTCCCACTCCCAGCCTTTCATTCTCCTTCCCTCTGCTGTGGCTGGAGTCACCACTGCAGCATTCCAGTTATTTCACATAACCAAATGCAAGTTTAACAGAAATATTAACTTTTATTTTAGAAGAAACCTTCAGTGCATAAATGGGACAAGGGCCACGAGGACAGAAGTGATTTATAGACCATTGGATTTAAGATATCATTAAATCTGAGGAGTTATCAGCCTCATAGCACTACACATGTATTTCATTTCTCTGTCATAAGAAGCTTACTTGTGGTCCATGGGTCTATTAGTCTTTTGTGGGGGGAAACATAGCAAGTTGCTCTTCAAGTTGCTGTATCCCTTAACATTTTTTCTAAATTGTGAAAGAAATGTTTGGCTGTAAATATTGGTGACATGAACCTGAATTTTTCTGTCAGTGACTTTCAGTGGAGAATGGGGGATGCACAATTTATTTCTGCAGGGCAAGTGGCCCACAGGGGAACCAACAGAGAACATTCCTCATCCGAGGAGCTGGTTTTCCTTGCAGCTCAGCCAGTTACGCAGTTCAATCATCCCCCTGGCACTTCCCACAGGGAAAGCTTGAGGGTCATTTGGGGTTTTCTCCCCTTGGCTCCCAAAGCCTTCCCAGCCTGCCCGGGCCGCTGTTGTTTGCAGCATCAGGTGGAGGAAACTGGAGCTTTGGTGAAGTTCTTTCTCATTAAAGTGCTGGGTTTAGTCAAAGGCAATGAACACTTGACCTGCTTTATCCTCTCAGTTCCTCCCTTTACTCTCCTGCTTTGGTGAGTTTGTGTGAAGCCAACACACGAGGCTCGATAAGAGCAAACCATCCTAGGAGATCTCTATCAAAAATACCAGGAACTCCTATTAAAAAGTTGCTCAGCTCCATTTCTCCATAACAACTCACATCAGAGTCAGAGCTGCTGCTGTTCCATATCGATTTGTTTTACCTCAAAATGTGAGAACTGTGATTTCTCCTTGCCCGTCTGCTTTTATAGAGCCTCACATTCCTCTCTCTGATCCTGTAACATGATGGCAGCTAAGACTTAATAAACTGCTTGGTTAACCAGGCACAATAAGGAACTTGAGGTTTTGTAGCCAGGGACTCAACATGCCTCCAAAAAACCCAGATCAGACTGGCCTTTGAAATTTCACTGAGGTCTTGCAGCTCTCCTGTGCCCACCAGAGCTGTTGGAGGCAGCAGAAACACTCTCCTAAATGGACCAAAGGAGGAAAAATCACTGCATTTGATGACACAGCCCCGTTTCCATCAGCCGCTTAAAATAACTGGATGAAGCATGAATTAGCAGAGAAAATATTCAGTATTTTTAAAGCTTTCATTAAAAAAGGAAGAAAACAGATCGCTGTTTCCCAGTGTGGGATGATGGCTGTGGGATTAAGTGTGATTTGGGATGTTTGACACTTGCATGGAGCCATATGCACAGTTGGCTGGGCTGAGCCATGGAACTGCAGCAGTGCTGCTGAAGACAACAACAGTGTGTTGGAGACTAAAGCATCCTGTTCAACCTGCTACAGCCTGTTCTCACATGGGGAATTGGAACAGACTCCAGGAGGAGGGATTAGAAAATGCTCAAATAGGTATGGGAAGGCACAAGTTGCTGCTGTACTGATGCCTGTCCCTATTGACTGACTAATGTCACTGAAGCATTGGGAATAAATTGGGCCCAAAAATATTAGTGATTTGAAAGCTGATGTATTAAAATGGAGTTAAATGTTCATACCTAAGCCAGATATGTGCCCTCACAGCCCAGAGCCTCCTATGCCCTGGGCTGATCCCACAGTGTGGGCAGCAGAACAGGGGGGACTCTGCCCCCCCAGGTGAGACTCCACCTGCAGAGCTGCTCCAGCCCTGGGGTCCAGCACAGGGAGGACATGGAGCTGCTGGAGAGTCCAGAGGCGGCACCAGGGTGGTCAGGGGGATGGAGCAGCTCTGCTGGGAGGAAAGGATGGGAGAGCTGGGATTGTCCAGCTGGGAAGAGAAGCTTTGGAGTGACCTCATTGTGGCCTTGCAGGACCTGAAGGGGCTCCAAGAAAGATGGAGAGAAACTATTTACAAGGGCCTGGAGGGACAGGACACAGGGAATGGCTTCAAACTGCCAGAGGGCAAGGATAGATGGGATATTGGGAAGGAATTCCTCCCTGGGAGGATGGGCAGGCCCTGGCACAGGTTTGGCAGAGAAGCTGTGGCTGCCCCTGGATCCCTGGAAGTGTCCAAGGCCAGGTTGGAAGAGGCTTGGAGCACCCTGGGCTGGTGGGAGGTGTCCCTGCCCATGGCAGGGGTGGGACTGGATGGACTTTAAGGTCCTTTCCAACCCCAAGCATTTAATGATTGTGTAATATCTTATGAATTCATAGCAGGCAGTGTAGCACCCTT
>JAWWMP010000023.1:2591884-2607320 GCA_035047865.1 Dendrocincla tyrannina
GTGCCCACTGCCCTGGGGAGCCTGGGCAGTGCCCACCACCCTCTGGGGGAAGAGCCTTTCCCTGAGATCCAACCTGAGCCTGCCCTGACACAGCTCCAGGCCATCCACAAGTCTGGCCTCACATCTGAGTGTTCAAACATAAGCACTTTTGCTAATTTAATAACTGAACCCCAGCAGGGAGTCTCTGTCAGTATTTCTACCTTGAAAAGACAAGACATCTCTTGCAAATAATCTTATATAAAAGATGGGCATGAAATTAAGAGCTTAGGAAGCTTTTAGGGACCTAATTATGGGTCACAGTAAAGGTGTATCAGCTGGATTATAAAGCTGATCATGCTAGTGGCACAAGAAGAAAATCTGAATTAACTGAGGGAACTACAGTTTTTAATTGCACTTTTTATCGCTCAGAAGACTCATTAAAGAAGCCTTACAAAAGTCATAAAGACTGTAAAAACCATTCCAGGAGATTTCACTTTCTAAAATTGAAAAAAGGAGCAAGACATGGGGAGCACAAAAAAAGCTAGTGAAGATTTCTCAGTGTCTGAGCTTGTTATCTGCAGGTAAATTTTTTACTGGGTTCATTTCACTTTTAATTCTTAATCTATATTCCAGCCTAAGTGTAATAGCAAGGGGGAAAGAGAGGAGTCATGCAAGATATGTCTTCTGAAAAAAATGCCACTTGGTGGATTTTTTTTCCCTCTCATCTGGAGTATTTCTCCATAAACCAAAGGAGCTTCTAAAGCTCTGTGTAAAATTTGATGCCAGGTTTTATAATATAGATAAAATAAAATAATGATAGGGGGAAGGTGGTGTAATAACACACATACATTAGAGAAATAGCAAAGGAAGCAGGTGAGCTCTTCCAGGAGCACACAATGATCCTAAATTGAGAAACTACTGAAAAAAAGGGTGAGCTAGTTGGTTCTGAGAGTCAGGGTGTTCCCTGGAGAGGGATCTCTTGGAGCAGGAAGGTTGGAGCAGCAGATGAAGAACCTGAGTTACAGAGGAGAGACAAACATCAGCCAGGGGCTGTCTGGTCCTTTGGCTGCTCCTCTGCCTGAGGTACTGAGTACCTGCAGCTCCTGGTGATTCCAGAGGCACCTGAAGGCACTGGGTGAGGCTTTCCAAAAATGCTAAGCATCATTCAAGGTGAGCAGCATGCTTTTAATAGGCTTTGGATGAGGCTGGAAGCATGAGGTGAGCTGCAAAGAGCCTTTCCCTTGAAAAGGTCATGTGTGGAGCTGAGAGCTTTTTAATGTGTGACACTCGGTGGAACGTGCATGTCTGAGCACTTTAATGTCAGGCCCTCAAAGAACATGACTTGTTCTTCTTCCCAAGAGTATCAAATAGATTGTTCTTGATCATGTATCATCCTCCTGTTAAATAGATCGAGCTGTTAGAAGTGCATGATGTAGGTTTTGTAATGAAATTATGCCCAGCAACATCCTCGGAGGTTTGAGTACAGTAAGGCAAGAATATTATACAGAGTGAATTTATTCTAGCAAGTCAGCCAGGAGTTGCCTCTTTTCCAAGCACTCTGCTGTAATATGAAAGAGTTTTGGAGGTGAGCATTCAATTAGCCAGGGCCTTTCAGAATTTATCAAGGCTTAAAGTCAACCCAAATGCAACTCCTTGGACTTTGTGCATTTTCAGTTGGCTTTACTCACAGTGGCTAAAAACAGAGAGAGCTGGAGGTGGTGCTTTGTGGTTTTAGCTACAATGACTTTGTCATGATTTAGTGCAAATACCTCACCCAGTGTAAGGGAATTCTGGGAAATTATCTAGCACAGAACAAACATGCAATTCTTCTTATTGATGGCATCCTCATGGAATCCTGGAATGGCTTGGGTTGGAAGGGACCTTAAGGAGCATTGAGTTCCAGCCTCACTCCATGGGAAGGGACACTTTTACCAAACCAGGGTGCTCAGAAAAGGCTCTGGTTCTGCCATTTATGTTGGTCCCTTGAGGGGAATATCAACTTGTGAATTAAGCCACTGATAACCTCTGGGTGTTTTCAGGTATTAACAAAAAGTTCTGAAAATCAGGGCACTGTGTGTATGTTAATGAAAGCAAGGCCTGAGTGTAAATTCTTTTCATATTCTCATCAACATCAGACCCTTCAGGAAAGACTATCCTGCTGAAACCTCCGACCTGTTGTATAAACAGGGATGCTCCTGCTGTTTTCCAGCTTCTGACACTCTCCATTGCTTCCCACTTCTGCTTTTGTTCACAGAACAACAAGAAAATTGCAAGTTGAGTCATAAAAGGCTGTTTTTTTCTGTGCATGAGCAGCTGTGCATTAATTGAGTGCACTGGGATTCCTCCTGGTGCCAGAGAAGACTTTGTGTGTGCAAAGGAAATGATTCAAGAGAGTCAGTTCTTTGCATATCCCACTATATGATGTGTTGCAGTACTTTCCTCTGTCAACAGTGGGTGAAAAAATACTTTAGGAATAAATATTTTAAATGTGTATCCATTGGCACCTCTTCAGTGTGTTAAGTCTCGTGGAGGTAAATATAAAGACATTTGGGGGAGTATGAACTGGGCCTTTGTCTTTGAAAGTTCATACAACAAGGGAATGCCCAGCATTAAAATTTATGAGAAATAAAAAGATGGAGTCCTTAAATTCAAGTTTACATCGTTAGAACTTAAATTGTAATTTGCACCAATATTTGAGTAATGGTAATGGGTGTATATTTTTATTTATACGAGTACAAAGAGACCCCAGAGGATTTTTTTAGGAATATTCTTGAGCACTGGTTCTCTGTAACTAATATCAGCTGTTCAGAGATGATCCCAAATGTATTTCATACCTATTTTTTGGGTATTGCTTTTTCTGCCCTGTGAGTTCCCCTTCCTCTCTAAGTCAGCGTTCCAGCGTGCCTGAAACAAAGCAGCAACCAGTACCAAAAGTTTGCTCTTTCTGTATAAAGAAAAGGCAAAAAGCTACACATTTCAAAAGCAACTTTCCTGCTTAGGAGTGTGGGAATATGCAGGAAGATGTTTGTAGCTCAAGGCAATGAGGAGCGTGACTTCAGTCTGCATGAAATCCCTTCCGAGTGGCAGCCTGTGGACTTGAGCTGGGTTTTCACTGGGGGCTCTTGAATACACAAAATAACCATGGTAGGGAGCAAAATGGGATGAAGAAACTGAGGTGAATTCACTGCCATGTAAAACCTTTGAGCTGTCAAAGCTGGCTGTAGTAAACGGTTGGTTTATATACCATATGCACACACCTATAGGAGAGCAATGCTGGAGTTGTAGAAGAGAATATTCAAAGAAGGCCAGAAAGCTCCAATGCAGAGTATAAATCAAGAATAAATTAAAAGCTGAGCATCTGAGGGGTAGATCAAGAGTAAATCATACCTATGGTCTCCCAGATGCCAAATAATTCTAATTTTCCCAATATCCATTGGCTCCTCAAAACAGATACCCAGGATATTTTGTGGCTCCAAATATGTCTTGTTGGTCCTGCATTTTAGAGGAGTTTCCAAAATTTGGGCCGAGGTGCTGGTTGTGGTTTACAATTCTGCAGATAAGTTGTAGATGTTTTAGGACAATGCCAACATTTGCAGCTCGTTGAGAGTGTGTTTTATCAGGCTTGTCCAAGCTGGTTTTGAGGGTGGTTTTCACTGTTCTGAAGAAGGATTCTACTTCTACAGGATAGGCTTAAATATTGAATGTGGGTTTAGATCATAGAATCGTTAAAGCTGGAAAAGCCCTCTAAGATCATTGAGTCCAACCACTAACCCAACAGTGCCAAACCCACCACTAAACCACGTCCCAGAGCCCCACATCTACAGGCTCTTAGATCATTCCGGGGTTGGAAGTGCCTGCACAGCCTGTTCCAATGCCTGACCACCCTCACAGCGAACAATCTGTTCCTACTATCCAATCTAAACCTCCCCTGGTGTGGCTTGTCCTGTCACTCCTTGCCTGGGATGCTTTAGTTGGGAAGGTAGAACACTCTCCTTGCACTCTGGGCACGAACCTGCAGCTCCATGTCAGGAGCCTAAATTCAGGCGCTCCCATTTCTTCAGGAACATGTCAAAAAAGACTTTCAACCGCTTGACCAGATGCATTGTGCTCCTGAGAAGTCTGTTTTCCCCAGCTTGCTGAGGTGCTTATATTTAGCTTTAGACTTTGTTCTTGAGGGTTGTTTCTTCCCACCCCCTTGTTGTGTAGGCTCGTGGTACGAGATTGAACACGACTGTTTTATGGTGGTTTAACCAGTCACCCCTCGCCAGCTGAGCTTCTCTCCCTGGTTTTGCAGGGGCTGGGAGCTCTGTTGCCCTGAGCAATAAGTGCATTCCCCCAAAGCATCCATGGCCGTGCCAAAGGGAAGGTGTTTCACCTCCCAGTTGCAAGTGCTGGCAGTGTCATTAGTAGGCTGAGAATTGTATTGAATCCTGTGCTTTTGCCTTGACTTTCGGAGGCTGTGGTTGCTTGAATTTTTATATTTTTTTGGGGGTGCGGGGGGAAGGGGAAGTGTTTTCTGTTTGGAAATTAGCATTTTTTTCCTTTCAATTCTGAATCTGGAGCGATGAGAAATCCAGATGCAGTTGCTCCAAGAATGTAGGCAGCTGGCATCTGGGCTCTGCCACTGAGAGCTCTGTTCCATATGGCCCAGCTTTAACACCAGAGAATTTTAGCAAGTGAAGAGAACAAACAATCCATCAAGCCTAAGTACTGTTCATTTCTTATTTTTTAAGGGAAGCAATTTGTACAGCATCAAGACACATTGTTGTTCACAGTGACTTCTCTTCGGGAGCGTTTTTCCCAGCCTGAATTACAGGCGAAACATTGCTATGATTTTCTTTGCAAAACATTCCAAGTTTTGCTGGAACAACACGTTTGAATGTGTCTTGAAGGCTTCTCTCTTTTGGAGAGAAGACACAAATTGAAGTTGAATGAGCACTGGGGGCTGAGTGGGGGTGTTGCAGCTTCAGCACAGGAGGTGAGATGCTGCCAAACACCGTGAGAAGGGGTTTGCTGCTGGCACGGCCCAAGATGGGTTTTTCATCCTTCTCTGGAGCAGGCACAGCATCCTGCAGGGTCACACCCTTAGTGGGATGGTCCTTCTTCCTGAAAATGCTTCCATTAATAAACCTTAATGGAGTTCTGTGCAGCCACTCTGAATCAGTGATAGGACAAAGAATCCAAGGTGGGGATCAGCCTCTTCTCCAAGGTACCAGTGGCCGGACAAGAGGAAACAGCCTCAAGCTGTGCCAGGGGAGATCCGGGTTGGACATAAGGAGGAATTTCTGCCTGGAAAGGGTGGTCAGGCACTGGAAGGGGCTGCCCCATCCCTGGAGGTGTCCAAGGAATGACTGGATGTGGCATTCAATGCTCTGTGCTGGGGGACAAGGTGGGGATCAAAAGTTGGACCTGATGATCTTGGAGATCTTTTCCAACCCAAATGATTCTGTGACTCTTATTCCTAATCTGAGAAAGGTGTGAGCAGCTTTGGGTGGAGGGGAGGGCAGGGAGAGTGGAGGTGGTGGTATGAATTTCATCCTGGGTGTGGAAAGCAGCTGGATTGGGATATGGTGCAACTTCACCAGCTCTGTCACAGCCAGCTGAACAAATCATCCCCATCTCAGTTCAGCACCTAATTTCATGCCAAGAGTAATTAGTGGCAGAAGATTTAATGCATCCTTTTACTTCTTACATGAAAAACAAATATTGTTTATAAATCTGTACATAGAGATTAAAGCTGGTGGGGGGAAAAAAACCAAGCCTGTTTTTGTTTTACTTGAAGGATATATGAAGTCCTGAAAATGGAGGTCTTGGAATGATGCAGGATAGAAAAAAAATAATG
The DNA here is from genome assembly GCA_035047865.1 of Dendrocincla tyrannina. Classification (NCBI taxonomy): domain Eukaryota; kingdom Metazoa; phylum Chordata; class Aves; order Passeriformes; family Dendrocolaptidae; genus Dendrocincla; species Dendrocincla tyrannina. The sequence continues at coordinate 2,597,706 of JAWWMP010000023.1, forward strand.
AAAATAGAATAGAAAAAAGGCTAGAATTTGTTACAGGTTAAACATGGCAGGTAATTTTTTCTCCTCTGCCCCAATGCAGGGGCATTAAAATAAACACAGAAACATAAAATCCAAGAAACAAAACCCAAAGAACCAAAGCAAAAATCCCCAACCTGTGAAAATTCTTGGGTGTTTTAAACCTTCCTTAAGCCAAAAGAATGATTTCATTTGCAAAGTTGAAATGAATGTTATTAAATAGAAAAAGTCCTGTCATCAGTTTTATGTGTGAGCTGTCATTGCTTGATTGATCACTCCCCTGGGTTTTTTTTAAAGAAACAGGTATTTGGGGCATTTTTTTATCCCTGTAGAACTCTACTTTTTGTTCTCTTAATTGATAAGGAGACAAACTGTATAATGCAAATATGTCCTAAGTCGACAGATGGAAAGCCTAGTTTGAAGTTCTCAACTAACCGAAGCAACATCTCTTCAACTGCAATGCCACAAAGCAAGTGTTATTGCATGAGAGAATGTCTTTCCTGTAATTTACAGTAACTGAGTAATGATATGGTAGGGATGCAATTAGATCTAATTTGCTTATGTAAGAGAGCTGAATAGAAAAGATCAATATTCAGTCTACACCTAGCGTGAAAAACAATTAGTTTAATTGACAAAAAAACCTTCTGCCTCAGCTAATTACATAAAAATGACCTAATACTCATGCAAATTAGGATTATTAATAGTACATGAGTATTTTTAATTGCATAAATCATCTTTACCTGTTAACTGGCATTTTTGCTGTAAACATAGGAATTTAATTTTGTAGGAAAATTTCATTTGTCCTTGTTTTCAGAAAGTTCTACGTTGCTTCTAAATTACAAAGCAGACTGAGATGCTGTGGCAACTGTGAAGCATCAAAATTTACTGTTCTGGCCACCCAGCTAATTAACTAAATAAAAAAGACAAGCAAATCTGATGTCAGGATGATGCTGGCTGTGGATGACACGGATACACACAGAGAGCCTGGATTCTCCACAGATAATTTCAGGTTTCCCAGAGCTGTCAGTGATGGGAAGGGGGACAAGGTTCCTTCACAGAGCAAAATTTGGGTTTCTCTTCCAAATTATCTCTGAAGGAAACTCTTGCCCCCTCCTCAGTCAGCGGAGAGGGCACACCTTAATTTGTGATTTTTATCTATAATTAGGCTGTGCTGGACACCCCATAACAAGATTGAATGTGGGGCCTGCAGGTCTAAATTCTTTTCTAATTTAAAGATAAGTGCCACACATCACCTGGCTGCCTTTTGGCTGAGTGATGAGTGGGTACAACCTTGCACCTCCCCAGTGACAGGAGGACAAGTATCAAGGCAATGTCATCTTTACACTCCTCAGCCTGTCAAGTCCAAGGGAAAAAGCTCCCAGCCCAGCTCTTCCTTCACTTTGTGTCTGAAATACAGAGTGGGTTGGCTTGGAAGGGACCTTAAAGACAGTCATACTCCACCCTCTGCCATGGGCAGGGACACCTGCCACCAGCCCAGGGTGCTCCAAGCCCTGTCCAACCTGGCCTTGGACACTCCCAGGGATGGGTGGGCACATCCTTGGGCACCCTGTGCCAGGTGGGTGTTGGGACCCCCATCATCAGCTCAGAAACCCAATTCCCTGCTCCCGGTGACCATCCAGTGAAGGTTTGGGCAAACCTGCCACGCAGCGTGTGCCCATCCCTTTCCCTTCCCTGTCACCCCGTGTGGACAGGGGGGAGCAGGGGGCACCACGCTGAGGGCACGGTGAATTAAAGGTGGTTGGATGTGGGGAATGTTCCCTGCTCTCAAGGAAAAGCTGTTGTTGCTCACACTGTTCTCCTGAGTGTGTCAGTGCTCAGGGCAGGGTTTAGATTGGGAAGTGCTGCCGTTCTGAGGGTCAGGATAAGTGAGGATTTAACCTTTTAGAGGAGCCATTCATCAGTGCAGGGAGAGCTGGAAAAATGAGTACTGCTCAAAGACCTGCCCAGTCCCTACTAAATGTCAGTGTTGTGAGCAATGATGTGTTGAGAGGGGGAAGTCTGGGGGCATCCATTAAATCTCTGTGGAAAGAGTGCTCTCGGTGTCCCTGGGAGCTGAGACTTTCCTTGGGAAATAAAGGGGCTTGGATTAAGTCCCAGGCTCTAACTCTCCCCTTACCCTCATGGGCACATCTATATATGTCAGGAAAGGATGCAAATACAGGACAGTGCAATTTTTTGGGGTCAGTTTGCAGATATACATAGATTTCCAGAAGTGCTCAGATTTTGACACCTATAGGTACAGGAAAACAGGAATATATCTGAAAGTTGTTACATTTTCACAGCCCCTCCTCTCCCCAGTTCCTCAGTATGTGCAATCTAACTTTTGAATAGGAGACTTCATAAAACTCCTTTAACCTTTCCCAGACGACCATCATTCATTGACCCATAATGTGCTACTCCGTATAGAGTTCAGGACTCAAAACTCTCCCAATCTTGCAATCCAAGAGTGTATTTCTTTTCTTTTTTTTTTTTTTTAATATATATACACAGGACTGAATGGAGGTAATAGATTTTTACCCTGTGGATAACAAATCCTCTGCAGAACAGTTGGTATTTTCTGGCTTTCAGCACTGTATGGTAATGTAAATGTCAGGACAGCATAAGGTAATAATTATGAAATCATATTTTGCTGCTTTAAAGAACTAAAATGTTTCTAAAAAGTAAATAAAACTTGTCTTTTACACTGCAAGCTCTCCTGGCCAGTGACTCTATTTCTGTATGTTTGTGGAGAGTATTTAGTCCTGTCTGAATGCAAATGGTATTTATTATAATAATAAAAGCTGTTTCCTAGTTATCAGCTCATAAAAGCTTATAGTGCTCACTACTTACAGCATTTCAGCTTCTCAGCAGGACAAGAGAGGCAGCTTTGGGTGCAATGTCTGTCTCACTAAGAACAGAATCATCACAGAATCCCTGAATGGTTTGGGTTGGAAGGGACTTTAAAGACCACCTAATTCCAACTCCCATCCCAACCTTCCACCAGCCCAGGGTGCTCCAAGCCCCATCCAGCCTGGCCTTGGACACTCCCAGGGATCCAGGGGCAGCCCCAGCTTCTCTGGGCACCCTGTGCCAGGGCCTGCCCACCCTCCCAGGGAGGAATTCCTTCCTAATATATAATCTAAAGCTGTGTGCCTAATACTTAAACATTATATATGTCTATAATATCATATGCCATTTTAGTTAAAGCACTTTTTGTTCCAGAAGATAGGCTGAGCCAAATAATTAATCTTGCCTCTGTCTTGCAGGAGAGTGAATGTTGTTTACACCCTTTCCACCTTTTTTAAAGGCCAGCAGCAGTACTTCCAGCTTAATATCTCCCCCAGAAAGTGCAGACATGATAATTCTTTTTCAATATTGTGAATCTGTTTGTCGTATTAGATTAGAGAAGACATGCAGGTAGGAATGTTATGTAGAATCTAAGAGGTCACAGAAATTAGGTAAATTTAAATCCTGTGTCTTGTATCTACTCTGCTGGAGTCGCTGTCCATGGTTCTCTGTTCCACAGAAATGAGAAAACCTGGGAACCAGAGCTATCCCCATCCCTGCAGAGCTCTGTGGAGTCTGTGCCAGAGCACAAACTGGCATCACCATCCACCAAGGGTTTTGTGAGCACAGAGCACTGGAAGGGTCTGTGCTCACATTTCTGCTCCTCATTCTTCTCTTTAGCATCTAAAACTGCTTCACTTAATGCAATCCAGCCCTTCTGCAGAACACCTCATCAGCATGCAGGAGGCATTTGGAGCACATTCCCACAAATTACAGGGCGATGAAGTTCAGCATGAATCCCCACCATGCCCAAGTGCCTTTCCCAGCAGCTCCAGTGCCAACGTGAGCTATGGTTTGTTCCGGAAGGGTGTTCCTTGGAGAGGAGCCAGAGACTTATGGGCTGTCAAAAAGGCTTGATGTGTTTCTAACCAGAAGTTTCACACTTGGAAGAACAGAGCGAGGTGTTTGTATGGAATGTCGTGACCTTGGATTGGGATGGGTGCCTGCAAACCAAGGAGGACTAATGTGATGGTCAGACCCTCACGTTCTGCACGTTAATTACCATAAGATGAGCAAAATCATGTCAGAGAGAGATCTCTCCAGTATTAAGCATAGTATCTCTGGCACCATTCCAGGCACACTGTTAATTCCTCCTCGTGTTTATGGTAAATATTTTCCCTATACCTGCCAGTCTGACAAATATTTCCATTCTTTGAAGTCCATTTGAGTCAGCCCCTGTGAGGCTCATGCGGAGCTGTGACCTGATGCACTCCAGTGCAGGGCTGTCTCTGGGGAATCTGCTCTGTCTGATGGATCCACGTGGTTGTTCAGCTTCTTTACAGGCTCCAGACTCGGAAAATTCACAGCTTCTCTTCCCAATGGGATTGTAAAGCTCTTTGTTTCCGCTTGATTTGGAGCCATGCAGGGTTTGGTGGGGTAAAGCTGCTGCTCTGGGGGTTGCTCAAAGATAAATACGTGCCCAGGTTGTGGGGGCTGAGGTTTGTGTCCTGCTTTTCTAAGGTGCCTGATAGAAACTGGAATATATGTGGCAGTAATATCTGCTCTGTAACCATTTCTAACTCTGGGTGTTTGGATTCTTCCACGTCTGCATCTCCAAAACACCTTTAAATGCCTGACCAGAGGACTCTTTGTGTCATTGGAAGCAAATCAGGTTGTACTGGTGGGAAAACAGGAGACACTCCCAATGTGTAACCTCTACACCTCCTGACGGGGTGTTGCAGCCACGTGGGGGTTGGTCCCTTCTCCCAGGTAAAAAGTGACAGGATGAAAGGAAATGGCCTAAAGTTGCACCAGGGGAGGCTCAGATTGAGTATTTAGGGAGAATTCTGTCTGGAAAGGGTTGTAAAGCATTGGAGTCACCACCCCTGGAAGTGATCAAAAAACGTGTGGATGTGGCACTGAGGACGTGCTTTGGTGGTGAATGTGGTGGTGCTGCTGGGTTGGCAGCTGGACTCAATAATCTTAGAGGTCTTTTCCAACTGCACTGATTCTTGCATTGTGTGGTTTCCGATTCTGCCTCCCTCGTGCCATCTGTGTACGGCCGTTCCTCAGGGCAGGAACGGGCAGCTGGGGCTTGCTGGTGTTACTGGGATGTGACTGGAGGGGCTGTGCCTTCAATAGGGATAGTCATTGATCACTGGTGATCATTGAAAACACCATCAAGCTCTTCACAAGCACTACATCCAGGGCTTATCCAAATTCTGAGCCAGGAATATCTCCCAGGCATGAAAATAAATACCCTCAGTGGTTTCAAAAGTCAAGGTGTTCACGTGTCTCATACCAGAGGGGGTTTCTGAAAGTTGGCATTTGGATTCCGGGCTTAGGATGAACCCCTGGAAATGCCCTGGGCAGGGAAATCTGCTTTCCTCCTCTCTGTGCATTTTCAAGGGGCATAAAGCTGGAGCATCTTTAAAGAAAACATTAGCACCCAGGATTTGAACCTCCTCCATTCATGGTATACACAAACTCACTTTAAAATGCAAACCAGACTGAATTCAGAGGCAAAAACAATATCTTCACTTACTGTGCTGAAAATGGCAATAAGACGTTGGCCAAGGACAGAGTAAGGATTTCTCCAAACAGAGCTGAAGGTTTTCTGAAACAAAAAAAGTGTGTGTGGGGTGGAGAGTTTGTGTGTATGAATTGGGCGTGGCCTCTGAAATGCTTTTACAGCTTGCGAAGAGTAAATCAAAATTAATGCCACTTTGTGTTGATTGGGAGCTGCATTTTTTTATGTCTGTAAATAAGAACAGATGTGTTGTTGCTTGGAGCAGTTTTGATGAGGGTTTTCCCAAACATAATCTATGTTTGTGGGTAGGTTGGTCTTGAGAAAACAATATTGTCTGTCAAATCTTGTCAGATCTGTGTGTTGCTTTCCACATCATTCAAATGGAAAATGCAGATTTTCCATGCATTTAAAAAGAAAACTAAATTGTTCATAAAATACTTTAGTCACTTTTTTAAAAATAGGCAGGGGGCAGGTCAGAGTAACACTTAGTTGGTCTTATTCATTAAAAAGATGTTTAGTCCATGGAGACCTCCATGTTTGATTGAAATATCTCCTTGTCTTTCAGAGCTGCTGTTCCTACTTTATGCTCTCATTCTTCACTGCCCCGTTCTGCCAAATAACTGTTCTCTACTGAGAAATATCCAAAACTCAGACTTGCTTGCTGGAAACCTTAAATTGGGGCCAAATTCTCAGTCAGCATAAAGGATGAGCTGCTTGGTGCTGTGTGCTGGGAGCCTGCTTTTCCTGACTCAGCCTCTGGGGCCAGATTTGGACCTCTGGGACTTGGGGAATCTTTTGAGAATAGCTGATAAGGTGTTATTAGTGAAAACAGTAATACTGGATAGTAAGGAAAAATACGTCAAAATTCCTTTTTCATGTTCAAACTTCTGCTTGGAGAAGGACACTGTTCCCATGGGCAGACTCTTCCTGACTCCATCCTAATGCTCTCTGGAGAGATTGCTTCGTGTATTCCACTAATGTTTGTCTTGCTCCTTGACTCTTTTTGAAATGCTCTTCCCCCCTCTGTTCCCTTCCCTCCTCTTTGCACGAATGTTTGCTCTGAATTTAAATCCTGCAGCCTGCCAAGAGCTTCCCCTCTGTGCATTTTCATGCAGGTCACATCGGCCCCTGCACACGGAGCATGTAGGGAAGGCAGCTGTTAATGAGAATTGTCAAAGTGAGAAAAGAGAACCTTGTTGGGAGCAAATTCCAGGGCTCGCTGATTATAAAGGACTTGGCTCCTTCAGATGTACTTGCAGGCTGGTAAATGGTGAATACAAGCTTGTAAACTTGCTACCCAGATTATTGTTTTACACTCAGCCTTTTTACTCGGGATAAATTGGACAACTTTCCGTGTCACGGGAATATTTGTATTGCTCCACCACCCCGAGCTGGAAAGATGTGCATGTGGGGTGTTTAAAAACCATGTGGATGTGGCATTTGGGGATGTGGTTTAATGGTGGCCTTGGCAGTGCTGAGGGAATGTTGGACTTGAGGATCTTAAAGGTCTTTTCCAACCTAAATGTCTCTGTGGTTCTGTGGTTGCCTTTGGGCATGTTCAGGCTGGTAAGAGGAGGGGATGGTGATAAACTTTGACACTTGGGGTGAGTCAGGAGCACCTGGAGAACACCCTGACTGGACTAGTTTGCATCTCCACTGCTCATGGGAAGGCACCTGAGCTGAAGCTGCAGCACAAAAAGCCTTGGGAGTGTTCCAATAAATGTAACGCTGAAAATAAAAGGAAATTTCAGGTTTGAAAATTAGTTCAGAGCAACCCCCCAAAAAAAACCAGCCTCAGATTTTCAGGGCCTTTGTCCTGTGATTGTCTCTAGTCTGGTGGAAGCTTTGGAACAGTGTAAATCCATTACATAGGGATGTGCATTCCTCAGTGATGAAGATGATGGAGGGTAGATTTAGATGGGCTATTGGGAAGGGATTCTTCCCTGGGAGGGTGGGCAGGCCCTGGCACAGGGTGCCCAGAGAAGCTGGGGCTGCCCCTGGATCCCTGGCAGTGTCCAAGGCCAGGCTGGACAAACTGGTCTAGTGGAAGGTGTCCCTGGCCATGGCAGGAGGTGGAATGGGATGATCTTTAAGGTCCATCCCAGCCCAAACCATCCTGTGATTCCATGATTGGGCTGAAGAAGGTTGTGAATAGTGGCATTGTGTGTTGGGAGCATTTTGATTGTTTTCTGCTGGCAGGGAGGGCTCAAAGGTCTCCTGTGAAATGAGTCAGCTTGGAGAGCAGAGTCCTGCACCCACCATGGGACTGTCTCTTTTAATCCGTGGATTTGCAGTGGTTTTCCATCACTGGTGTGTACACACATGCAGGGTAAATATTTAAGAGGGCTCAGAAAAAAAATATAAACCTACAGCTTGTAGAAAACTTCTGTTGGAACTCTTTATGTTCCCATAATAAGCACCCCTGTAAACAAACAGGAAAATGTTCTTGGTTCTTTTAAAGGTAAAAGATAGGATTTTATTTTCAGGGATGTCTTCTTAGCAAAAATTGCAATAGGATTACTAAAGATTCACATTTCGAATTTCCATCAGAATGTTTCTAAATTCGTGTGTTTATTTATTTGTTTTAACAAACAAAAAAACCCCAAATGTTTTCAATTAGTTTTATATGCAAATTGCTCCAGTGGCAATGGTTGTCAGAGGACAAAAAGCTTTTTGGCAGCCTCACAAATAAAAGGCTTAAATTCATTTTGAATAGATACCTTTTAATGTGAGTAGTTTCCAGGATTTCACACTCCTATGGCAGCAGATCTGTTCTTTTCAGATCTGGTTGATGTGGCCTGGGAACACACTATGACAATTTCCTTTATCTAGAGGGAATTCTGCTCATCCATCACAATGGATTTATGTTTTCCCTTAATTTTTATTACTGAACTGATTTGCATGAAAGCAGGGTCTTTGTTCTGCAGGGATTCATTGGATCCAGATGTTTGCTTTCTATGGGAACTCATAATCTCATTTGTGACATTGCATTCGGTTGTGGCAAAATGGTGCTGGTGACAAAGAAAGGATTATGACTTTTGAAAGGCATAAGCACCAGCAACTGAAAGACAGTCCAATCAAACAAAAGCCTTGTTTCCATGCAAATTTGTTCTGTAAGGAGAAATTCTGCAAAAGGGTTGAAGCAAAGGAAACCAGAACTAAGCAAGTGCTCGTGGAGAGAGAAGAGAGCTGAACTTTGCCTGCAAAAAGCCTCTCAGCTACTTGGTAGGTCCTTGGCAGTGCCAAGGGAGCTCAACCCTTCCCTCCCACTGAGCTTCTCCAAATTTCCTCATTCTAAAACTCCCCTGTATTGGGAGGTTTGTCTTTAAAGGTGTGGGCTGTCCTCGTACCACACTGGTTTGGGCTCTGCTCAGCCTCCCTTCCCATGTCAGCTCAGAGTTAATCCAGATCTGGGCAGGCTTTACCATGAAGTCCCACTGATGTTGTTTTAGGTGTGAGTTTGGCCAACATCTCCAGTTCAGGAGAAATGATGCATGAGGTTTTCTGCGACCTCCACAGGCACGTTGGTCCTCGAATGGTTAAGACTTGAGGAATCTTTGCCTGCTTTCTGTCTCAGGAGGTTTCATTACTCCTCCAGCCACTTCCCTGCATAAATTGCAGACATCTCCAGGAGTGCTGAACCAGAATCAAGGGCTTGCTTTGTCTTTTCTCTAGATAGTTCCTAGTTCAGATGGGACAAGTTTTTTTTTCCCTGCCAAAACAAAAAACAAACGAGACCTCCTCTTGACTTGGAGCAGGAAGTGGGAATTTGGCACAGATGGAAATGTCCAAACATCCCCACTGTGCACTGGGGCAAAGAGCTGGAAAAGAGATGTCAGAACGGGCTTGTTTGGGAAGTTCCAGTAACCCAGCCTTCACTGGTCTGCCTTGTGTTTGTAGTTGGCAATCCTGCTTTGGAAATTCATAGAATCACAGAATCCCAGAATGGGTTGGGTTAGAAGGGATTTTAAAGTTCATCCAGTCCCACTCCCACCAGCCCAGGGTGCTCCAAGCCCCGTCCAACCTGGCCTTGGACACTCCCAGGGATCCAGGGGCAGCCCCAG
>JAWWMP010000023.1:2607420-2625370 GCA_035047865.1 Dendrocincla tyrannina
TTGGACACTCCCAGGGATCCAGGGGCAGCCCCAGCTTCTCTGGGCACCCTGTGCCAGGGCCTGCCCACCCTCCCAGCGAAGAATCCCTTCCCAATAGCCCATCTTAATTTACTCTCCTTCAGCTTAAAGCCTTTCTTAATTAATTAAAACTATGCCAAGCACATGGAAGTTGTTTGTTCTATCATCTCCATCACCTTGTCCTGGCCTCCCTCTCTCTCCAGAGGGGATAAAGTTCAGTGTTTTATCCAAGTCTTGTACAGCCTCATTTTAAAGCAATTTTTCACCTTTATTCTCTTTTACCCTTTCTCTCTCCCAGTATAACTGCACAGCTGCTCTGTCCAAGCGCGTGTCTCTAGTTACCAGTCTCTTGACTCTTGGATTGCAGTGTACACCTAGATTTTTATTTATTTTTTTAAAAACTCACTATCCACTGTTTGGCATACAATACTTAATTTTCCTGCTACTCTCTGCAGAAAGTTCCCAGTCCAGTCAAGTCCTTTGACCTCTTCATATCTATGTGAGCCTGTATAGCAGAAATATGTTTGCTCATGGATTCCTTTCAGGGGTTTTTTTTGTGTAGCTTAGTAAAAAAAGAAAAGACTGTGGATTCTTGAATTATTCCAACCTAAATATATTTTTTTTTCGATGCTATGAGATTTAAGGATTAGTGTAAAATATGTGGTAATGCACCTTGACTTAATTTGTAGCCTTTAAAAGTGTTTGCAGCAGCTGTTAGCCAGAACATAAGACCATGTTAGAGTTTATAAAGACAGCCTGGCTTAGTATCATTATGCAGAAGATAAATCTTGGGCTGCGTGCTATAATTTGTAACCCTGGCTATTTCATCTTTATTAGCTTTAATGATATCAGATATTCTGATTGTTTTAACAAGTTTGGTCAAATGTCAAATCCACTTAGCATCATTTATCGATAAAATTTAATTTTTTGCCTCCAGCTTTGCACTGGCAATTTTATGTGCGTTCATGTCTGTGTATAATATATAGAGATTCATTGGGCGCCGTAGAAGAACAGAGATTGAGGTTTTTAAATATAAAATAAGAAATCACACTCTACAGAAGGCTCGAGGGAATGTTAGAAACAAGGAGTATTTGTCACTTCCAAGCTCAAGCAAAGTGGTTATAAATACATGGTTCACATTAACATCACACTTCCTTTCGGGTAGGCTGTGCAGAAAGGCTTGAAAAGAATTGAAATGAAGAAACCAAGTTTCCCAGGATTGCTGGCCATGGGCACAGAGGCAGCTTTGAGGCACTGACAGGGCTTGAGTGACTGTCACTGCAGAAATATGAGGAAGGTCCTACCCAGAGAGTGGTCTGATATATATTATATATTCCCTAAACGAGGTAAATAACGAAGTGCATGAAAATGGCATCTTAATTGGATGTTTTTTATAAGTGTAACAGCCCAGGAGGAGAATTTTTTTGTAGTCAGCCACTTGCTGCTTCTTAAAACTTTAGGATAATTGTGGCAGAAAGAAAAGGAGCATGAATGGAATTTAATGCTTGAAGAGCACTAAGTCACCCCCACCCCATATTTCTCCTACACTATTGTAATATGTCTGATCTCATTTAGGGTTAGGATATATTTGATGTGGTTATAAGGCCTTCAGGTGTCCTTGTGTGAAGCCCAGAGCTAAAGAACAACATTGGCATTGAGTGCATAGGACATGTTGCTTGTTAGTTTATGCTAAGTATACTTTCCCAATATTGTTGAGTATGAGCACAGACAGCCCTGCTGGGGTAAGAGAGAAGCACCACAGCATGGCAAACAGTGCATCTAAAATGAGCATGTCTAAAGAAATCAGCTAGAGACAACAAATCCTTAAAGGCCTTCTCTGAAGGCTTCTGTATTTGCTTATTTTTACACTCTTTACGATGAGGGAACCGACCTTATTTATGATGGAAACATTCCGTAGTCAAGCCTCTCCCTTCTTCATGGCTATGTAGCTACTCCATCCTGGAAAGAGATCCAGTAAAAATTACTATTGGATTTTTTTTTTCCTTGAAGTTTGAAAAAAGCAGTTGGCCAGTGTTTTCTCTCTTGCTGGGGAGACAAGAAAGCAATCTGTTCCTTCCATGGGCGTGTGACCACATCAACCCTTCATTCTTTCTCTTGTCTTTGGCTCATGCTTTGAGAGCAGCAAAAAGAGACTCTGATCCTTCCCCAGCCTATGCAAAGGAGCTCTGTAGCACAGGGAATGATTTTTAAATGAGTCCCTTGCCCCCATTCCCCTATCTCAGCAGATGAACTGGTTGCTCCTGCATTGAGATTGTTCTCCCCAAAGGCTTTCCTGGTCCTTGCCCGTGGTCCTGCGAGGAGCTCGAAGGGAAATGTCTCGAAAGCCGTGCAGAAATCACCTGCTAAATCAGATCTTGTCTCTGGCCAGGTTTCTGGTAGAATCATTTGAATCCCTGGCCTTTCTAATTAGTGCAACCTAATCAGCAGCACTGCAGGAACTCCCCGGCTCCCCCTGTGTCGATTCTCTGTGGTCCTACACAGCGCCTGGAATTTCTCAGCACTCAGGGAGAGCTGTGCCAGCTTCACCTGAGGTTTTTCCTGGGAATCACACAGGCTGCCCAAAGCACCTCCTCCTGCACTGCCTGGAGCTGCAGTGTTTTGATGCGAAGCATAAATGACATCAAGTTGTATTAAGAGAGACAGCGACTGCCCTGGTTCCAAATGTAGGGGAACGTGTTGAGCCTCAGCGCTCGCAAGGAGAGCAGAGTGCACTCTGTGCCCATCACCAGCATGTTTCCAGGAGACCAGCAAATGCTTTATGATGTTATTCACATCCATTGCGCCATCAGGAGCAGTCCTGCATTTCAACTTCATTGAGCCACTGCTATGACACAGCCAAGCTTTTCAAGTGGTAAAATTGTAATTATAGAGACAGCTTCTCTGGCATTTTCCATTGGGTAGTTGCTTTCAAAATATTGAGCCTTCTGAATATACCTGTGAGGAAGATTTTCCTGGGGAACCTTTGAATTTGTGTTTCCTCTGCCAAGCTCCTTATGAGAGATGGTCAAAGGTTGGACTTGATGATCTTGGAGTTGTCTTCCAACCTGCAGTTAATTATAGATTTATCCTAGAAAAGGTGCATTCAACCAAAGGTCATGAGTTAAAGTAGCTAATTCTGAAGAATCTATACCTCAGACATAGCTTTCAGGCAGAGGTGGAGTGGCTCAAGTGCCTGTTTGCACAAAAAATATAGAATTAAAATCAAAAGGTCTGCACTGAGCCAATGGTTAGAACTTGGGTAGCCACGCAGGGTGGCAGAGTGTGGAGATGAATAAGGAAAATGTGGAAAAGGGGCATTGTGTGCAACAAGGGATCTCCTTCCTTTGCTTCATCTGTTCATCATCTGTTCATGTTGGAGAAGAAAAGCAGTGGCAAGGTTTGATGTCCAGGGGTGTGGAAACCAAGGGAAACAAAACTGGCTTTGCTTGAGTTCCTCAGGGCACAGATACCATGGAGGCTTCTACTCTCTCAGCTGCCTGCCTCTGCTCCCACGTGACAGAAACCACTCTTTTGGTTTAAAATACACTCCAGATTTTGCCAGTTTGGTTTAGATTTTTATGTTGGGTTGGTTTTCCCCCTCTTTACCTTCAGCTGCTGCGTGCTCTGAAGTTCCATTGCTGTGCAAAGCTGTGGGACATCACCTGACACCCCCTGCTCCTGGGGCTCTAGGGATGCAGATCATCGCTGCCTCTCCTTGCCTTTCATCCCAGCCAGTCTGGCAGTATAATTGCTTGGTTCTAATATTTCCTGTCCCAGGGCTATCAATTTGTTTTCAATTTCTCCACCTGTTGGGTTGGCTTAGTTATCCCACAGGGTTTTGTCCTCAGCATCCACTACTTAATTTATTATGCTCCCAGCTCTGGAACACGAGCCCCCTGAAGCATTTTTACAAACAGGATTGTATTACAGGGTTGGGTTTGTTTTCCAGAGATTTTGGCAGGAATGAAGGTGAGTTTTCGTCTTTATTTTCTCCGTGCAAGCCTTGCTGTGAAGCTGATTATTATTGCAGTGCATAAATCTAAATTCTTTGCCCAATTTGCTGGTCAGCAGTGCGTTGTCTGTCCACTGCCATGGTTCATGCTGAGCAAAGGGACACGATGGGCAAGAGCACCCCAAGAAAGGGCCTTGCAGGCTGATTGTTTCCACTGAATTCACCTGCCTTTCCTGTGCTCGACCTTGAAAATTACTTTGTAAGATGATGGAAAGAGGCCAAATTTTGCTCTCTGCAGCGTGGATTTCAAAAGGCAGAACTTAGCCCAGGGGGAGGCACTGGGCAATAAGGTGGAATAGCACAGTTAGAAAGAGCAGGAGAAAAACAGTCTGTCCTCAGCCAGAGCTCGGGGCTTGCTCCTTGTCTTAGTAGAGACTGGAACAAGAATAGTAGGAGAAGTAGCATTGGATCACTTCTGTGCTTGGCATTTGAGGGGTTTTATCTGTGTGTCATAAACCTGTAAAATATATGTTCTGAAGGTTGGTGTAGCAGGTTGTGGGCAGGAAAAGACCTAACAACTAGAAATGGGTAAAATCCAGAGGCAGGAAAGCCACACACCTTTTTCCCTTCCCTGCCCTGTGTGCTACAGGAGACATTTCACCTTTCTATAGGATGGAAGATGTGCTTTGCATGAGGGCCATCAGCAGGGAGGGGTGCAGATGCAGTTGGTGTTATCACTTGAACAACCTAAAACATGCAGAACAGGGTTCCAAAACTTTCTTCAAAGGATTTAACTGTTTGTATCAGCCATCCAAGGAGGAACTTTTCTCCTTCTGTGTCTAATAAGTGGACATAGGTGTGAAAAGAGGTTGTAGGGCAGCACGAATCAAGCCTTGACTCAGAGAGCTTTTCGGGAAGCACAGCAGAGACGAGTCGAAGCAGGAAAACCTGTGTTTATATGAAAAGCCGTGCAAAAACCCCAACAAACCCACCCTTTTCAGGGGCTGCTCCACAGTCTCTTGATAAAAATGTTAAGAAAATAACTTCTCTATAAGACAAATCTCGGTCACCTTGGCGACAGAGTGGCCGCTGCTAAATTGAACTCTGTAGAACCTACAATTTTTCACTCTTCCTACTTTGATATATTAATACTAAAATATTGAATGCTTTGTCTTATCCATCTCCCCATTTTCCCTAGCAGATGGAGAAAGTACAAACAGCCAGAGCACTGGGCTTTCTGGTTTTGCTGTGGTTCAGCCAATTTAGGTTTTGATTTGTGTGACCCAGGCAGGTTCGGGGCAGGAGGGCTGAGTAGGAGGGGGAATGAGAGCAAACCTTAAATCTCTTAGTGAAATGCTTGTTCTGCTCTTTCTGCTGAGGGGGAAAAGCAGAAAAAAAAGAAAAAAAAAAAAGATAAACAGCAGAGCCATTACAGCTTGGCCTGAGTCCAATCCCTTAGTTACATCTATGCCTTTAACTCTGCCTGAGAAAGTCATTTTAAAGAAATACAGTTATTACATGCATTAGTCCTCGCATCCTGGGAGGTACATCTGTACTCCTCAATCTTTCTGGATTACCTCAAATGTTTCCTGAAGGCTTTTAAATCCAGTGAAGACCAATCTGAGAGAACTGTCTCTGCAATCCTTTTCTTTTTCTGGCTCCGCACGCAGAAAAAAATCTGCAAGTGGCTCACAGTCTATGTTTTAGAAAACAGGAAACCTAGCAGGAAAATTCCAAATGGTCTGTAAAAACACTGCAGACAGGGAATTTGACAGAAGCAGAGCTTCCCCCTAGAATAAAGTGTGATTAACTTCTCAGACTCTGTTCTCAAATCAAAGTTTTCTGAGAAGAGAGGCTCAGCTGGTCAGAATTATTGTGGCTTCCCTGATTTCTGTGGATATGTCCCAGTTTATTGGTGCTGGAAATGTGACCCAGCAGGGTAAGTGTGCACAGACTTTAAAATACACCCCAAATCACACAGTTGATTCTGATAATACTTTATTAGTCTTTCACTGATGAAACTCAATGATGCTGTTCCCACTTTACATCGATGTGAACCGAAACAGAATGAAGTCCAGCATCAATAATAATTTGGATTCTGTGTTTGGGCAGAGGTCTGAAATACGATCAGAGATAATTGCCCACTGTTTGGTGGGCTGAGGTTAGAAATCAGCCAACACTGAACTCTTGTCCTAAAGCATTTCTCACTAATGGCCCTCTATTTGCTTGGACTCTCAACAAGAGCACAATTACACTCTGTAAAATTATTAATCCAAAGGACAGTTGTCAGCTGATGCTGCTGGTCCTGCTGATGCCACTTGTGATGCCTCTGAAGCTGTTCCATGTCACTTGCCCTGCTGCTGGTGCTGTGGCACGGTGGAATTCTGGGTCTGGGCCACGGTGAATGTGCCATCTGTGCAGCCTCTGCTTTGGCTCCTCTCCTTGATGTTCCTCTCCAGGAAGGAGCAGATAATGAGCAGGCCTGGGAGCCCCTGGAGGAGATGGTTGGGCCACTGGGTTCCCCTCCATGGCACTGCCCTCAGCCTGCCAAGAGCAAGCTCTGGATGGCTCCTCTGCTGTTCCAAGCACATGGTTTGCCTCCATTAGTGGAGAACATTAATTAGAACACAGCCCTTAATGCTTTGTAAGTACAAAACAATTGCTTATTGTGGTAAATATCGTGTTTAGTTTTTTTCTGTGCAATATCCCCCAAAACTGCCTGTCAGGGACTTTAATCAGAGAATTTTTAAGGTAGGGAAAGACCTTAAAGGTGTTCAAACCCAACCATAAATCCAGCATCACCACCACAGTTACTCCAAAGTTACCTGCAGCAGAAACACTTCCCAAGAGGTCATTCCTGACTCTTCTTTCTATCACTTGACACTAAATATTCACTGTAGTAAACTCAATTCATTTGGCATGGGTAGGATTTTCTTTTGGAGGATGACCTTCAAACCAGCATTGACTATTCCAAGAGAAGACTCCTGTGGCATTGCCATGTATCCTGTGGGTCTTGCAGACCCAGGAGGGAGCTGAAGTGTGTTTAAATGTGAAAATTATTACAGCACCAGAGTCAAAGTCACTGCAGATCGACTCACACACGTGGAATACGTAGAGATAAAACCTGAAAGCAACGAGGGGATGATAAAGTTTGTTTTCAAACTGGTATGGGGGGAATTCACACACGTTACTCACTTATTAACTATATTAAATTCCAGCTTTACAACTTGCCTTATGCTGTCAGCATGGAGCTTTCCCCCCTTTGGTTTAATTTACATGCAAGGCAAAAAAAAAAAAAAAGAAAAAAAGCCTGTTTTTTTAGCTTTCTTCTCAATTGTACCATTCAAAGGTCAATAGTGGTATCATGTATCATGAGTCACTTGCCACCTAATGCTTAAGGGCACAGGTTTTAATGTGATCTGTCAGCCCCTTCTTAGCAGATTTAGGACATCCTTGCCATAGATTAGTCCTTGCATTTTTAGCTTTAGCTTTCAACCCAAGGCACAGTGGGGGACTGGCTGCCAGCTCAGTGGGTTCTGAGTGGAACCAGCTTGCTGGGCATGACTTACAGCCACAAAAATTGCAGCCAGGTCCTGGGTGGGATGTGACAAAGGGGAGATATCTGTCCCTGGGCATACCTGCTTTCATCAGGATGCTCAAAGTGAGAAGAACAGGAGAGGTCTTTGCCAGAGACCTCGGTGTGGCTGCTCATGTTGGGTTGGGAAAGGATGTGTCATTTACTAATTGCTACCATGGGATCTCAGTTAAAAGGGAAAATTTACTCTTCTGGGCTAAACAGTGTTGGAGTTTAGTAGTAAAATGATCCCTAAGTGGTAAATAAGAAGTATTACATTAATGTACAACTCAGACTGGTTCATCAGTTCTCTTTACAAGTAGTGAAAGAGTAAGGATGGTGAGTCCATGTGACTAACATTAGTTAATCGTGTCCCAGTGATATTGAAACTCAATTATCAGTTCTTAAGTAGGTCATTTATTATATTCATCTATATATTCCAGCTTCTTTTAGGAATATCTAGTTTTTCTGTAGTTCTGACAAACCCCATTTGCTCTCTAAATCAAAACTCAGGGATTCAGTAACAACCCAGAAACTGGGATGTTCCAGTCACGTGGTTCTATCTGCAGTCATTATTTGACACAACCAAAACAAAGTCGCTGTAAAATAAGAGTTGTCAGATGTTTCTTCTAAAATTGTCTCCAAATGGCAATAATTTTACAGAGTATAAATAGCTTCAGTTTATGTCACCCTTTCTAGTGGGAGCTGATGTCACCATGCAGAGTTTTGTACAGATGTCTGTCTTATCTTACTATTTTTAAATGTTCCCTCACTATTAAAAGTGTCTTTTTGTCCTTTTCCAATCTTTGTTATTTGCTCTGCATATTCAGTTTTCTACCACTTCGTCTTCTCAATTTTCCTACACAAAGGAACTGTTAAAAATAAACATCCTAAATTAATTCTGTTTGTGGAAGTCATAAAATTATCTAAAAGGTGTTTGCAGGAATCTTTTTAGATTCTTCTCTTGATAGAACTATTTTATATATATATATATATATATATATATATATATATAAAATCTTGCGGGTTTTAACCCACTTCAAAGCTTCTCCTTCAGAAATTATCTGAATAACAGCTCTTAGCTGGCATCCTCACTGAAGTGTGGAGTCCTTGAGCTCTTGGCTGCTTTAGTTGTTAACACGCTGTTATAAGAAAATAGGTTTTATCTTTTGGGTGAACCTTTCTCGTTTATCTGTTACACAAAACACAGTTAGAAATACAAATATAATTGTGTCCTGCCTGCAGCCTTCCCAGGGAATGCAATGCTGTGGCAGATCTAAGAAAACCTGCCAGAATTGCATGTTTTAAATGTCTTATTTAGCTCAGGTTATCAACTGGGATAACGAGGCCCAGCCTTGCTTGTTCACCTTCTACCAGCTTTTCCTTGGAATATTTGTGATGTTCAGACAGAAGAGGGTAAAAAGTCTACAAAGGTGTACAAAAATACCATGTTTTCCTTGTAGTAGAAGGAAAAATTGCAGTTCTACTGTAACACTTCAAACAGGGAAGCTGTGGCTGCCCCATCCCTGGCAGTGTTCATGGCTGGACAGGGCTTGGAGCAACCAGGGGGTGGAACGAGATGGTCTTTAAGGTCCTTTCCAACCCAAACCTCAGGATTCCTTATTTTTTGTAAGATAGCAAATCCACCTGTGTTCAAAATAAAACTGTTTGTGGAAGGCAGTGAAATTATGAGATGAGCTTTTTTTTTTTTTGAGAGGGAAAACGATCATCTTGCAGAGAAGAAAATAAAGACGTTAGAGACGGTCCCGTTTGGCTGCAGTGAAAAGGCTCCTGGCTAAGTTTACAAAGAGGAAAATTCCCTCATGAAAGAGATGCTCGTGCCAAACCCATCCGCTGCTCTTTGGTTTCAGACTCTGTTTTATCATTCCTGCTCTGTTTTATCATTCCTGCTCTGTTTTCTGCCCTCCCTTTGTACTATCAGCTCATCCTCCTCCATGAGCTCGACTGGAGGGCTCAGACAACTTGTTAGGAACATAAAATCCTGTATACGTTGTCAGCAGGAAAACATTATTTGTTTTTTTAACCATGAAAGTCCTCTAATAAAACTGGTCCAGCAGTTCCACACCTGAGCAGTTTTAAAAGCCCTGATGGCTGGACCTTTCCTGCCTTTCTTTGACTGTAGCCTTGCCAAGTTTGGAAATGAAAGGGGAGCAAACACATGTTCTTGATTGTAGATGGTCAGAATTAGTTTCTGATTCTTGTGGGGAGTTTGACTGCTCTGATTTTTTCTAGAACCATCTCTTCCCTTCTGACTTTGCTCAAAAACTGAGGCTGTACAGGAATGGGAGAGTTCAGCTGGAGCTGGTCCATGTATTGCTGAAGTCCAGTGTTGCTCTAATTTAGCAGTCCCAGCTCAGCAGTGAGAAATGCTCTCTGCTGAGTGGACTTGCTTCCCAGGTCCCTTCAGTGAGTGAAGCAGACTTGGTGTTTTTACAAACTATCCCTAATCTCTCATGTTTGTTTTGCTTGTGGGTGAAACACAACTTTCCAAATCCCAGGTCTCTGCAAGGAAATTGGAGAAAACTGGTTTTTCTAGAGTGCCATAGGTCATTTGTCCTCCCCAGACAGGTCTATTCAGCAACTTGTAGTCCTTAACTATCAATTCTTTAAGAGCAGATGTACCAAAACTATTCTCTCGTGTCCTTAGCATAAGAACCATAAGGCACAATACAATAAAAGGGAGTCATAAGACAGTACAGAAAGTCACAAGATATAAGAGTATAGGTAGTTCATAAAAGCACAATGGAATTCATAAATCACGTTTAGACAAGTTCCCCCAATTCCTCACACAGCCAAACGCTGCTAAATGAGATTTTTATATTGGCTTGGGGGACTGCAGTTCGTAGCTTCAAAGAAGGTGGTGTGTTCTTCTGTCACTGCTGACCTGAATCCTTATTAATAATGAATTCTGCACCAAGTCCTTGATGGCTGGGAAGTTGTTGTTGCTTTCCTTAGAAATAAACACTGATTTCAACCAAATTGGGTGTTTTCCTACAATGCTCAGACAGGGTAGGGGCTGAATTTGGAGAGGCTGTTCTTGTTTGTATTGGAATTAACTCAGGATTAGCCCTGATGTAATCTGAGACGAGTAGGAATACAGTATGTGTCCCAGGAATGAAATGGCCCAGAATTAGTTAAATCTCTCTTTAGAGTGGTAGCCAAGAAATTGGGTGTTCAGGAGAGAAGGTTATCCCAAAGTACCTATAATTTCTTTCAAGTGTAGCCACCCAAGAGAGAAAGAACCTGCAAAACCCAAATGTGCCACCACTGGGCATACTGGGATTACCTTTGGCACAGAGGGTGGTACAACCTTTGTGAAACTGGGCAAGGAAACAGGGCTACTGGGAGAGTGCTAAAGAAAACCCCAAACCCAACTTGCATAGGCAGAAATGTGACTACAGGTTCTCTAAAGATGAAATGATTTAAGATGCCCTGTTTTCTGTGCTCTTGCTCTATCTGGGCTGTCTCATCCCCGTTCCTGTGGGTGATGGTGATGATGGTGCTGCCCTGAGCTGGGTAATCCACCCTGGGCTCTGATCTCCCTCGTATCACAATGTGGTTTGTAATGATGAATTGTTTTCCTCAAGGAAACTCAAAAGAGGGAGGGGAAAGAAAGCTCTGGCTTTAAGTTCTGGTTCCTTAAAGAGCAGTGGGTATAGAACATGCAGTTAAACTGAAGATGTGATATAGGGATAATGTTGCCTTTTTTTTTCCTCAAGAAGGAAAATTAACTACCAAGTGCCATCATTTTAAGACTATAAACCAGTGTAACCTATAAAAGATTTACTGGGAATCTAACTCTTCTTTTGGATATCTCAGTGAAAGGAATAAACATAAAACTAAAATCAGATGCTTTAGGATTTATGAAGTTGATTCAATTTTTTTTTTTCCTAGTGACTGTTTTAACAGCCTATTAACATCTTCCCCACAGCAAATATAGA
This sequence comes from Dendrocincla tyrannina, assembly GCA_035047865.1. Classification (NCBI taxonomy): domain Eukaryota; kingdom Metazoa; phylum Chordata; class Aves; order Passeriformes; family Dendrocolaptidae; genus Dendrocincla; species Dendrocincla tyrannina. The sequence goes on from JAWWMP010000023.1 coordinate 2,618,927, forward strand.
ACAAAATTGATATTACAGAATCGAGCTGGGATGGGTCCCATGAGTGTACTTAAATATACCGTAAACATCTCGAGCTATTCATCTGTATTATGGAGTGTGTGGATAAAGTACATCTCTATAAATTCTGCTAAAAGCAAATTCTTCCGAGCTCCTTTCGCAGAATAAAAATTAAAGGTCTGATTCTGTGAAGGGTTGAGTGCTCCTGCTAAATTCCCAGCTCCCTTGTAAAAGGATGGTTCTTGCTCAGTGCTCTCAGGGCTGCTCGCAAAAGACTAATTTTCTGCCTTGCAAGTGAAGGCAGCCGAAATCAGTTGTCACTGTGCTAAAAGTCTTTTACAGATGATTTGTGTCGTGTTAATTCCTTAAGTGTCAGACACGGGCGCGTCTAATTCATTGCCAAAAGTGGAAAGGCCATTAAATGTTACTAATAAAAGGAACACGAAGCCTGTTGTGCCCAGCCTTGCTGTGCCATCTCTCTGCATCCTGCCAGCTCTGTTATATAACAGTGTGGGCTTGCCACGCGAGAGGAGGTTTGAATTGTGCCTCTTGGTTTCGTGTCTCGTCCCTCAGAAAGTAAACTTTTTAATTAGATAACCCAGAACTCAGAAAACGCTGTGGTTTGTGGGTTTTTTTTTCAGTTGTTGCTTGAATTTTTAGGAGTTCAAGCTTGGTGGAGGGGACAGCGTGTTAAAATAATGCACAGCTCTCGTTTGCATCAGAGGATGATTCAGCCCCCCCCACTCTCCTTTGCCTCCCCTGTTTGTTCTGGTTTGCTTTACTGATCTAAAGAGAAAACAATCAGGGACCAACAAAGCTGTTTGGAATAGAAATAGCTGTGCTGCAGCCAAAGTGGCACCCTCAGGTGTTTGGAGAACGGGATTTGTACCAAGGATTTGGCTTTGGCTCGGCTAATTTTGCCATTTCAAAAATGTATCTTGATTTCTAAGACAGGACAACTTTGGGACATATGTGTGATGATGTCTCTGTTCTGCTTTGTAATTAAAACTAAACTGCATGACTGAAAGTTTGTAAACCTGGGATGTTTGTGAAGCAAAGCAGAAAAACTCCTCCTCTGAAAGTAGATTCTGAATGGAAATCTTTCCCTGTAGCCAAACTAATTCCATTAATTCCTTCAAGTGTTTTTCTGTAATACACTGTTTAATCTGAGCATGGCCTGCCATTGAATCCCTTGCAGTTCATCTCTGATCCACTGAACATAACAGAGTGAATTTTGAGACGACATTAATTTGATTTGACAGAGTAAATTAGTGATTCAGTTGGTACCAAAGTCTATAAAGTACTCAATGAGGTGATTTTTTTCTGTGTAGAATAAGTGTAACTATTCTTGCAGTCTCAAACAGCGAGAGAAAGACACTACTACTTAAATAGAAATTGATTTATTCACTTAGGGCAGAGATTGGAGACTAAAAGCTCCATATTCAAGAATAAATTGAGATTTATTCTGGGTTTTGAAGTGAAAACACATGGTATCTAAAACTTGGGGACTGCAGGGAAGTGTTTATGATGACCAGGTACAAAAGCAGAGTAAGGAAGGCATCGAGTGGGGAAGGGCTCCAGGCCATGGGTGTCTGTCAGCAGTTGTATCCTTGTGCCTGACATCATCTGGAATGTTCCCAGGATGCTCAGCCAACTATGAAAAGGTCAAGCAAACAGAGAAATGAAAGTTTCAGCTGCTTGTTGGCTCATTCTTTCTGATTTTTAAGCAATGCCAGAGTGGAGAAAGTTGAGTAGTGAGACTTGAATGGCAGCTCTTCATGTCCTTGTGGCTCTCCTTAGGTCGAGACACCCAGAGGGGTCAGTGAATAACCAGTGTTGGCCAGTCAAGGGGGCCACTGGACAAGTATTCCAGTATAGTTTTCCAAAAATTATTAAAAATCTTTGTAGGAGATTCTGTGAATTTAGTTTAAGCCACAGGATTACTTCATTAAGGTTTGGATTAACCGTGGCACTTTTATGAAGGACTCTTATGAAACCACCCAACCAGAAAAAGTTCCAACAAGCCAGGTCTAACAAAATAATTCAAGTATTTCTCAAGGTGTTGGTGGCCCCAGTTTTCCCTGCCTGCAGCTGAGGCTTCAGCTGCACCTGTCCTATTTCCATATGCAAATGTTCATGCCATTCCCTCCGAGTTATGTTATTTTTCACGTTCTAAAAATATTGTGATGTCTCAGTATTCACTGCAGCACAAAACACCCCAAAACGGAGATATTAGTTCAGATTTGACTATCCTCAGCACTTTAGAAATCCAGAATAAATGGGACTTCAAGTGATAGACACTACATGTGATTGGACTGAATTTGCTCTATTCAAAACATTCAGGTGTTTTATTTTGGCAATGATCACATTCACACATCAGCGCTCTCTGGTTGTGACAAGATACTTCACTTTCAGATTCTGCTCATACAGTCGCAGAGTCATTAAAGCTGGGAAAGATCTCTGAGGCCATCGAGTCCAACCACTAACCCAACATCACCATGTCCCCAAGAGCCACATCCACATCCCTCTGAATGCTTTCAGGGATGGTCACGCCACCTCTTCCCTGACTGACCTGTTCCATTGCCTGACCACCCATTCAGTGCAGAACTTTTCCCTGATACCCAAACAGGGAAAAGTTTCTCCACTGCAAGGTTGGTGAGGCAGCTGAGCTTTGGCAGGGAGGGCAGGGATTGCCAATCCCACGTGAGGTCCTTCTCATTTTGACCAGTTTGGCAGATGTAGAAACATCAGAGAGACCTGCTCACTTCATATCCACGACTGTGGATTCAGCTTCCAAAATACTTGTGTTTGCCCTTCCCTTGGATCGTTTCTCCAAAGCCTGGGTGAGATCTCACTTTCTAATACCCACTTGGGCCGAAGTGGCTTTAATGCCACCCTCCAGCAGCCTGCACTGGCCATCCCACATCTCCCTGAAACAATAGCATTTCAGGAATTTCAGCTTCCAGCGTGCTACCCAAAAATAGACTGCTCCCAGGCAAACTAATCTGTTTGCAACATGGCTTGCAATCAGTCTAGCAGGGAAGGGCGAGATGAGCTGCAGCAGATGGCTCTGAGCGTGGTCCTCGTTTCACCCCCACGGTTGCAAAACACGGTTGTGTAACCACTTCAAGGTCACCACAGGAGTTCCTCCTGAAAGGTAATGAAGGATTTTTATCTTCCACCCTCCAACATTTATTTACAGGAGCTGCTGCCCAACCAGCCCTTGGTGATTTGAGGCTGCAGGGGGAGGCAGAGGGGGATTTAAGCTTCGGGAAGGCAAATGTCCAGAGGGATTAATTCTTCATAACCATCATTTCTGTTATCCCTAATCTCTCACTTTCGCTCTCAAAGCAAGGTCTGGGGGGATTCAAGGTGTTGGGCTGGCTTGTCCTTGTTCCAAAGACCTTGCCATCTCCAGTTTGTGCCCTTGGGACAGTCAGGACATCTGAGAGAAAGTGTTTACTTTGAAAATCCACAGGGGCAAGGCTGTGTCAGAACTGGAGGGGAGGAAGGTCACAAATGGTGAAAATAATGATTTTACTTCTACTGGGGGGAGAAAGGGCCCAACTGAGTTCCATTTTATTGGGAAAAATAAGTTATTTAAATATTCAGCCTGGGACAACAGAGCTGTTCTCTTCCCATTCGGTAAAAACCTCCAGTTCTTCCCAATTTTCTGAACTCTGTGATATATCAAATCTTAATTTCCAAAAAATACATAAACCCCAGCACAGTTCAGTTTCATTTCTGGTGCCTTGTTCCTGATCTTTTCAGAGCACACCTTTTGCTCTGCTGTCTGAGCACAGCACTGTCTTTTAATGTATTAATTTTTACAACGGTCAGGGATTATCTTTATTTTGCAGATAAGTCCATGAAAACACCGAAGAGCTAAATTTTCAACATCATCATCCAGCTAAAGAGCTGGCAACTGGAAATTTCAAAGGAGCTCTGGGGTCTGACACCTGTCAGAGCCTTGCAATGACAAACACAGGCAACCACATGTGCAAATGTCTTTAATTATTTACATTTTCTTACTTTAAGTACTGCTGGTGAAATGAGTTACTCAAGGAGCTCCTTTGAAAGTCCTTTGTGCATTTCTAATGCCAGGGTATTTTGAATAAGGCTCAAATGACTACTTTGAATACCAGTTGTAACATGTGGAAGGCATTCCACTTCCGTGCCAATCTGCCTGTGGATCCTTGATGTTCTTTATGTTAAAATTATGGTTCAGATTTTTTTTTCCTAGAGTTCTAAATTATTTAAAAAAAATGGAAAATGGAAAGGTATATTAAAGTTAACAGGAATGTTTCTAGGCTGTGCATTAAGGCGTTATTGGTGGTTTGTCTCATGGAATCCCAGAATCCCAGGATGGTGTGGGTTTAAGGGACCTCAAAGCCCACCCAGTTCCACCCCTGCCATGGACAGGGACACCTTCCACCAGCCCAGGGTGCTCCAAGCCCTGTCCAACTTGGCCTTGAGGCCACCTCCTACAAAGATGGTTGTTTTAGAAGCACGTTAATTGATAAACCACATTCCCAAGGCATTTTATTAAATTCCAGTTAAATTCATAGTGGTTCTTTTCGTTTTTATGCTTTTCCAAAAAAAAAAAACCAAGCCTTTTCTTTATCTCTCATAAGTTTTACCATTAATTCAACTAAAAATATAGAAATTATCTACTGCTCTTAAGGAGCTTCAATATAGTCTTTGACTGATATCGAGATCAAGTGGGCTTAATTTCTTCCCAGTGAATGACAATGCCTTCTGTAAGGAATTACAAATCCTACAAGCACATTGCTGCTTTCCAGAGTGGCTGAATCATGAGTCCAACAAAACATGTTAAATCTTTAATCACTGACAGGTTTATATTGCTAATAACTGCCTTGCTTTATTGTGGTGCTTTCTGAGATTGTTTTGAAGTCCCATAATATCCTTCATCCTCATTTCACTCAATGAATTCTGGGCTTTGTGTTCTCTTTCAGTATTTATCTTGATACCACCTGAACTGAGCCTCGGAACAGCACAAAACATGAGCTTATGTCACTTTGAGGCACATGCACAAGCTTTATTATCTTGAGATCATTCCTGAAGGAAGGGCAAACATCTTGGCTGGATACAAGGAACAATTGCTTCATTGAAAGGGTGGTCCAACACTGGACAGGGTCCCCAGGGAAGTGGTGGAGTCACCTGGGAGTGTTCAAAGCACGTGCAGACACAGCACTTCCCGATATGGTTTAGTGAGAATGGGGGATTTGGTCAAAGGTTGGACTTGATCTTGGAGGTCTTTCCCAACCTTAATGGTTGTATGATCTTATGGATGAAAGGTTTGAGCCAAGGTTAAACTGAGCAGCCCGAGGAGGAGAAGCAGATATTGAGTTTGTTGCTTATTTTCAACAAAGGTCAACTTAGCTGCAAATGTGATTTATTTTTATACAAGTAAACAGGGATGGGCTATAAGTTCATGTCCCAAGCTCTCCTGTGCAAAGGTTGGTCTGTAGCCTCTGCCAGCTTTCTGGGTTACTTCCCCTGCCAAATTCCTGGAATTTTCCCCTATAATCATGGTTTGCTGTGAGATAGCAGAGGTTGGTGTCTCCAACATGACATGGATTTCAACAAAGCATTCCTTGGTCTTGGGGGGATTGATTTGAGGGAACACTTGAAGGTGGCAGCTGCATGGTCAGAAGTGGAAACTTTTGCTCAGTTCACTTAGAGACCAGGGGGAAAGCTCAGGGATGATTTGCAAGAATATTTGGGTCGCCAGATGAAACTTGTAATAATTTTTAAGGGGGTTTTGAGTAGCCAGAATAAAAGCTGTAAATGTAGCTTGGGAAAAGAGTTGCCAGTCGTCTGCCTAAAAAGTGATAATGATATTTTCCTTGTGCAGTGAGATGGTGCTACTTCATTAACCTGTCATAATCCTTCGTGTCAGCAATCGAAGTGTCCATCACTTTGGCAGGCATCAGATTTTTCTGAGGAGATAAGTGTCCATCATCCTCCTGATCTATCAGACAACTTACCCTTTGGAATGACAAAGATTGTTTCACGTCTGGTTTCTCATAAGTTTTCTATTCCAGAAGACACTTGGGGTAAAATCCACAATTAATCTGGTCCTTAGAACAACCTTTCTGTGTTTTGCCAGCTGTCAATCCCCTCCTGGTGCTCATATAATGCATGTCCTTGCTGTGCCCTTCCCACACGTCATGCCTGGGACTGGGAAGGGTGTTCCACTTGGAAAAGCAGCCACTGGATGCAGTGATCTACCCTTTGGCTCAACTTTAATATCAGCAGCTCCTCTGCCTCTCCCTGTCTGCTGGCAGGGGGGGTTCCCACTGCCAAAAACACAAAAGCAAATATTTTGTTCAAAAATGCATCATTTCCCAGAGAAGCTGTGGCTGCCTCTGGATCCCTGGGAGTGTCCAAGGCCAGGTTGGACGGGGCTTGGAGCACCCTGGG
>JAWWMP010000023.1:2626094-2642326 GCA_035047865.1 Dendrocincla tyrannina
GGGAGTGTCCAAGGCCAGGTTGGACGGGGCTTGGAGCACCCTGGGCTGGTGGGAGGTGTCCCTGCCATGGCAGGGGGGTTGAAACCAGGTGGTCTTTAAGGTTCCTTCCAACCCAACCCATTCTTTGATTCTTCCATCCTCTGGGAAAGGACATGAAAATGCACTAGGCTATGCTGTAAATGTGCAGGTTTATGTATTTTTATATATATATATTGTGTATAAGTTCAGGGTTTTTTTCTTTTGTTTACTGAATTGCTATTTATTAATTTGTTTTCAGACCTTCACCTTCTCCCCGTGTCTTCTTTTGGAGCTCAGAAAACAGGCCTGAAACATTTATATCTAAAACCTGTAATAGTCATTGTAGCCCCTGTTCCTTTCTAAAGAACTGCAGGACTGAGCACACCTTCTGACATATAACCCTTTAACTTTATTTATGAGTTAAGCTTTTGGTTTAGAAAACAACCACATTTTACGTGGCTCGAATATGGAATAGTCAGCGCTGTTTGGGATGTACTTCCCTTTATCTGAATAACATTTTATTTCCATTAAATTGCAGGGGTTCCTGGCAAAACTCCTGGCCAGTTGCTACTTTAGTTTGTTTTTCAAAATAACAAAAGGAAAAAGCCCCAACACCCCACTTTGTGTGTGGTTTGTTTGTTTGTTTTCCTTAACAAACAAGTCAGTGAGAAGGAGTTTATCAACTCAAATTAAAAAGTTTTGTCATCTCATGTGTGGCTTGAATATAGACAGCTGCATTTCTTCTTGCTGAACTGAGCTTTCTAATTTAATTTATCTTTGTGTTCTTAAAAAAGTGCTCCAACTCTTTAGGCTGGAATACTTCTGGAAAAAGCAAGTCCCCTTATCCAAGGGCAGGAGAGAACTGCAATCTGTAAATGCACATGCTCCGGGCCTTATCTCTGCTATGGGAAACTGGCCAAAGAATCAGGTGGAAAAACTAATTTCCTCCAATATTTCTTTGGGAATGGGGGCAGCTCTGTGAGTATCCATAAAGAAAGGAGACAAGTATTGCTCCTGGAGTGGGTCCAAACTTCTTGGATTGTTTTATTTACACCCAATGTTAAGGTGCTTTCCTGTGAAGAGCTCTCAGCTCTGCTGAAATCTCTGTAATTAATTCCTTCCACCTCAGCACGCCAATGTGAAGTTCAAGCATTGGGAGGGAAGAAAAGACATTTAGAGGTGTCCTGATATTGTGGGATAGGGCAGGATTCTCCAGCAGGCTGCTGCTAACTCCCTGTGCCCCTGTTTTTGGGACAAAGGGTGGTCAAACACTCTGATTTTCAACTGGTGAAACCACAGGACGTAAGCCATGACTCTGACCTGGAATTTCTTTCTATTAAGGCAGCCAAATCCTTGTCAGTGAAACTTCCCAAATTTCAAGACACCCTGTTTTCAGGCTCTTATTCTGTTATGACACATTGTTATTAACCACATTTTTCTCCCTTTGATATTATAGCTCTGGGAATTTTATCTCTATGTGGTTATTTAGAAAGCCATAGAAGGTCAGAGAATATGCTGAGTTGGAGGTGGCCCACAAGGATCTCTGAGTCCAACTCCTGGCCCAATTTATTACTCTGCATTTCCTAAGGTAATGCCTCAAATTTAAAAACACTTAAACATATGTTGGCTTTTTTTTCTCCTGTGCTGAAGAGTAGAAAAGTGAAGTGACAGGCAGTGTGTTCCCTGGAACAGGAGCTCAAATCCACATCCCAGTGGAAGGTGCAGGTAGCTGAGAACACATCTGTGATGTCAGGGGTGGGGCTGTGAAGACACTGAGTTAGTTCAGGGACCAGAAAACACGGTGTAGATGGTTCTGTGTCCAGTCTGCTCTGCAGAGCAACTGGGATCTGCTGTGAAATATTAATGACAACAATATTGCTGACACGGAGCTCAAGCATTCCCACCAAAGCATAATCCTGCGTTATGTCCACTCCATTTAACAAAGTTACTGAGTGTGTGTCAGGAGCTTTACGCTCCCTGAGAAGCTGGAGGTGCAAAGGAGCCTCCTGAGAGGGTGACTGTGCCAGGATGGCCATGACCACACACGTGAACTCCTGGGAACTGTGCCAGCCCTTTGGGGTGACTTTCTTGATTTTCAGTCGTGGTGCTGGTAAACTGGAGACCTGTGAGTCTCCACACACCCAGTGCAGCTGCAGGTCTTTGTATTTAGAATGACATGATGTTTTGTTACGATCCTTATTAAGGATGATCCTGATCTTTCCTTTGGCCCCAGGCCACTGAAATATAATTTGTAGAAGCTTTTGTGAAGCTCCCAAAGTGCTGTCGGGTAACTGCATGATCAGCATCGTCTAAATGTTAGTCATTAAGAAAAATAATCCTCATAATGATGGGCAGTACAATAACAATTAGCCTGTTCCCTGGCTCTCTGAACACTGTGGTACCTGCAGACCACTCATCTTCAATAAGCTGGGGATGGTCCAGTGGCTGAGGCTTTGTATAAGCAACACAACTGATCAATAATGTGAGCAGAAGCAATCACTTCCATTGACTCCAGCAGGTAATTTGTGTTCATCTTGCAGTGCTGCTGCACATGAACACGGTGAGCAGCGAGCAGATAAAAGTGGCAGCACATCAATTCTTGCTGGTGGTTGGGGCCAATTACTGGAATTAAAATAACCTTTTTCAGAGTGCAGCAAGATTAGCTGTTGACCCTGTTGGCCTAATGCAGTTACTATTATACTTATTATCATCAGTCCCTTTGCCTGCCTTCGCTGGCGAGGCTCTGTAAGTGAAGGCACAAGCTCTTGCCTGTGTTAGTTCTGCTGCACCAGATTCTGTGGGGCTGGAAAGTGCCCAAAACTCTTTGTTAACAGAGCTGGAGGGTGGTACAAAGCAGAGGGATCAGTTCAAGACGTAGTGGACTGTAAGGCTGTGCTCAATGGATAACTACAGTGAATCTGGGAGTATAAAGACTTGCATAATCTCTATGTTAATTCATCTCTTTTAATGTATATAATTTTTCTCTATTAGTAGTACTGCTTTTCTCTGCTCCATGTCTAATGATGTGCGTGTAACTGTTGCAATGGAACACAAAAGATTTGCAAACCTGCAGAACCAGAGCTAATCCCGGTTCCATGTGAGGGGTGTGTAATGGGCAATCCATGTAAAGGAGACCCCTCTGAGGAGGGGCTCAGCCAGCCCGTGCTCAGAGCCCTGCCTTGCACTACCAAACTGATGCTCTAGAATGAGTTAAGCCTCCCAAGAATGCCCAATGCACTATCTATTCATTATTATTCTTGATTTGCAGGAAGCCTTTTGTGCGAGGTGGGCATCAGACCTGGCCCGGGGTCCCAATATTGTCAGCACAGCAATGCCAATCCCCCAAAAAGGAAGGAAAATAAAGAAGAACTATTCAGAACAAATAGATGAGATTAAGCATACAAGGTCAAATTTCATGAAATAAGTGAGGCATAATAAAAAGGAATGACATAAGAGCATAAAATGATTTGAAGGGACAGGATGTTTAAGAGAGGGCTGCACTTGTGCTAAGCAGAAACCCAATAAACCCAATTACTTTGGTTATTGCTGCCTTCACTGCTGCTACAAAGGTGGTTCAGTTCCTCATTAGTCATTCCTTGCAGAATTTTAATCTCTCATGACCTCATCTTCTCCTTACTCCTTTGGGAATACAGCAAGAAAAACAAATCCATAAGCTCTCCCCTCCCTGTGTCCCCCTACGACCATTAGAAAAGCTTCCTCATCCTTCAGAAGAACAATCAATATTAAACATCTTTTACTTTGCCAGTGATTGATTCTGTCTCATTTCCCATTACTCATAAAAAAGGGGACATTGAGGCTCGATTTTATTTGTTTATTTATTTATTAAGGGATGACAGAGGCATGGCTGCCTGAAAAATTCATGGAAGCTTCGCTGGTGTTCCTTCCAGAGCTTTGGCAGCACCTTGAGGGACACAACTGCCCTAGGAATGAAAACCTCCCTCCTACCTCATCCTCCACGGCCCATGAGCCCCCCATGGTACTTAAAGATGCCAAGAGCTTAAAACTCTCAGGTAAATGCTTCTTTTTTTCATGGATCACAGAATTTTGCAGCAATTCTGTAGAATTTACAGGTTGAAATCTTAGATGCCTTTAAAAGTCTTGGTTAAAAAGACAAGGAAAATTGTCTTTTTGTTTGGATTTTTTTTAACCAATATCAAAGTATCACTTGAAGTAGATTTAACCTCCTTCCTGGAAGGAGTGGGATTTTCAGTTGGTTCTGTGTTGGTGCAAATAGCAACCCCACAAACATGTGCTGAAAAAAGGTCCCTCAACTCTGTGAATCTGATTTTGAAAGTCCCTCCTCCTGGATGGGCCAGGTACTAGAGCCGAGAAGCCTCACTGTGTTCCTGGGTGCAGCTCCTGGGTCATTTCAGGAGTTTGGCACAAGATGTTTCGTTCAGAACATGTCCAGAGTCAGCAGAATCCACCTCAGCACTGGGGAGGAATGTCAGAACCTTTAGTCAATGCTGACAAATGCAGCCATAACGTGTCACAGGGACAGCAAAATGCCACAAGATCAAAATTCCCTTTATTGGCAAGAATAAAATTCCCATGGAATTTTAAGAAGTAAACTGTACCTTGCCATTCAAAGGAAAACAAAGGGCTTGGAGGCAAACTCTGCTATATTTTTTTGTCTTGAGAGGAAATTCTCTTTCCATCTAAAAGCAGCGATAATAAAGATAATAAAGTAGGATAAGCAGCCTGCTTTTATTGAACCACTTCAGAACTGAGTCCTTAACAACATGTTTCTTCTTATACTGTTGTTTCTTGTGACTATAATAAAGTTAAATCAGAGAGTCTGGAATATTGTGCTCGGGATGTTCAATTAGTTCCACAGTGTCCATGTGAGTTAATGCCATTGGAGGGAAGCAGCACTTGAGTGCTCAGAGAAGATTTGTGTTCAGCTTTGTTAGTTCAGACAGATCCTGGCAGATGTCTGATTAGACTCATTTAAAATTAAATGACAAGGGGGAAAAAAAAAAAAGTTTGCATTCATTTCAAATGATTGAAGAAAAGATGAAAACTGTGTATGTCTTTGTTTTGTTTGCTGGAACAGCCCAGCTTGGCTTCCTCACATCCCCTGCTCTCCGTTCACCATAAACCGCCCAGACACCACATCGTCAAGGCAAAGATTGCTTTTAACTAAGCAAACACTCCAAGTTAAACAAACATTTGGGGAATGCAGCACTATCAAATAACCAGAGGAACTGAAAATAAGGAGTCAAAGTCCTCCACAGGCCTGAATTGGCTCTGCTTATTAAACAACATCACAAGTCCGAGTTCAGAGGTCCTCCCGTGGGTATTGAAGGAACTAAATCTCTCTATTTCCTCTGCTGGAACAAATGGTTGTCCAATCTAATCCTTTTCTGGAAGATGTTTTTATGAATTGAAGTGGTTTGTGCATTACTTGGGGTTTATTCAGCTTTATGTTGGGTTTTATGTTCCATCATACAGAGGGGATCAAAGTGAGACGAGGAATATGCTTTGAGTGCTTCTTTCTGGATCTGCTTGCTTAAAGATGAAATTAAAGCACAGGTAGTAATATTCAATATCCAAATGAGGGTGGAAATTCTGGGTAATTTAAAAAATACCTGAAAATGTTGGTTGTTGGGGGTTTTTTTCTGAATCCTAGGTAAGGTGGTCCTGGCTTTCCAGAGGCCCTGAGCCACTGGTGAATTGAGGTCTCTTGAAATCATGTAATTTTGGGTCCCTTGATGCTTACAGGAAGCTGAGGGGAATCATTACTCCCCACCATCTCCAGCTCTTTTGGCACAGGACCGGAAATCTAATTATTCCCAACCAACACTTGCCATTTTTCTGCAGATCCTCTGCTTAATCATGGCACGGGACAGAGGTTCTCACAGCTGGCACTCATAGACCCAACCTTCTCCACCACGTGAGGTGGAGGGAAGGTGCTGTCCCACTTCAGGATTTGGCCACATCTGGTATTTTCCATGCATTGATGTATTTGAAGGAAAATAGCTGACATTGTTCCAAGCCCCCATATTGCAGCTTGAAAATCCTTCTATTTTTAATGCGGTTTCTGACTATTAAGGGTGGCCTCAATGATGCTCTCATGACAGCCCATATGCTTTCCATGTCCTTATTACAGCTAAAACTTGGGAAGTTCCCTGCCAACAGGCCCAAATCCATTGGTGTTTCACTCAACAGCCAAAACTTTGGAGCTTTCTAATTCTCTTTCCCATAGTCCTCTCTGGAACATTCTCTGGGCAGAATTAAATGGTTGCTCCATGATCTCAATACATTGCAGGAGATATTAAAGAACTACCTGCAGTACCTAAGGCTATAAACATAATGTATGCAATTAAACCTTAGATAAAAACTTTTTTAATTTGCCCTTAATATCCAACGAGTTTCAAATTAAAATGGAGTTTTATCCAATATAGCATCATTTAATATATGAAAAAATTCTTTACTGTAACAGATGCACCTCAGCAATTATGTTATACAAGAGTGTGATTCCATGAGAAGGGGTTTTTTGGGGAAAGTGGATGCTCATTCTGATTGCTTCATGGATGCTGAAGGGATTAGAGATGGACCATTCCCCATCTTAGCAGCTTCCTGTGAGGATGCAAAGGGGTGATCACACCAAGTGCTCCCTCCTTTGAGCTGCTCTTTGCATTGTGTCTCCTTTGCTGCTTGTTTTGCCCTAAAAAAGGGGAAATAGCTGATTTCAGTGTCCCCGCTCTCCAGCTGCGATGCCCTGTTGGTGAACAGGGCCATTCTGCCAAAAGGATTTGAGGAAAAACAGGAAGCACAAATCAGTACAAACCCTGTAACATTCCATATCCATCATTTCTCCGAGACTTGCAGAAGCAAAGCCCTGTTTGCAAATAACTTCCAAGAGATGTGAAAGGTCAGGGTTTGTCATTTGAGTCGGTTCATTTCCCTTTGGTTAATTCTGAGCCACGACTCTCCGAGGCTGAGCTGGGTCACCTGGTCCAGCCTGTAGGAGCAGGCTCCTGCTTCCCCTGGTGCAGCCACCAGCACGGACCTAATGCCAGGCTTTCACAGGGGGAGCATGTTTTCCATAATGGAGAATAATGGAACAGTTTAAATCTGCTAATGCACGTGTTCCTTCATCAGGCAGAGCACGTCATGCTCCGTGTGAGGCAACCAATTAGCCTTGCTTCATTTTAGCATGGAATACAGATGGCATTTGCTTGGAAAGACAGAGTTCATGGCTCAGCTCTGCAAACTTCTCACACTCTCCATCAGGTTTATGGAGCCTGGAGGAGAGTTGCTTGCGGATTAGGAACAGCTGGCATGGGCTGAATTCAGGAAAGATGGAAGGGATGTGGTTGAGAGAGGCAAAGTGCTTTAAGCACCAAACAACAGTGCCCAGGCTCTGCTCCTCAGAGCTCCGAGGGACTCTGGGGAGCTGGGTGGCACCAGGTTATCTAAACGTGCTCCAGAAGGAGCTTTACCTCTTCTCTCAGGTGGGGTCTCTGCCAGAACCATCCACAAGCTTGTCATCCTCAGCCTCCATCACCCCCAGATGGAATTTGTTCCTGTTGTGCTGCAGCACCAGCTCCACAGCCAGGGTGTGTCTGAGGAGAAATGGAGCTATCCAATTAGCTATTCAATTTTCATAGTGCTTTGAGGTAATTCTGGCTGCCCGTGGTGAGGGATGTGCACCACAGCTTGGAAATCCCTCCTTGAGCCTGAACACCATAATAAAGCGGGCAGGGACCATAAACAGGGACACACAGTTGGTTGCACAGCAGTTTGAGAGGAAACAAGAACTGCTACGCTCAGTCCTGGGAGAATCTGCAGGGCTGTGTTGGAGGGCTCCATGAGCAGACTCCTGCAAGGCCAGGAATAGGATTTTCAGCTTGAATAGCTAAATGGAAATAGGGGGTAAATGTTCCTGCAGCTTGTTTTCCCCCCGCTCCCCTCTTCTGTTCAAATAAGGCAGCAAAGCTGGAATGACCCCCCAGCAGACACCAGTTGTGCTGTAAGACAACTCACGCCTGTAGAGCAGAGATGGACGAGAGCAACAGCAATTATTTTTAATCTGCATTTCAGTACTCAGGTTATTACATGTATAAAACTTCAATTATGATTTTAAAAGGCTATTCGGATGTGTTCCAGTGCACTCTGCAGGAGACGGAACAGCCCTTGCCCCAGAGCTGCTCGTGCTGCAGGTGCTGCTTTCCCTCCAGAAGCAGCAGGAGGCAAATTTTGGTGTCGCTGGTATTTTGGTATCAGATGTTGATCTCGTGTATGTTCTACAGAAGAAAGAAATGCTGTGACCCAGAGGAGGAGGAGGAGGAGATTTGCACGGCTCTGAAGCAGAGTGTTTACCAGGAAGCCAAATGCAGGATTTGTCATTCCGAGGTGGCCTCAGCAGAGATAAAGTAGTTTTTCTTGTATTTATTCACCAATGCCATTCGCTGCTGTGTGGTCTATTTGTGATATTATAAACACCTCTATCTCCCCTTTACCTTAGCTGGGCTTGGATTGTAATTTGAGATAACTGGGTAACAGTAAGACCTCCTTCTTCTTAAAGGCTTAGTGAATGCATCTGTGGGTGTCTCAGCGTTCCAGCAATGGATCTGATGGACAGCGGGGTGTGCAATGCTGGCCAGGTGGGAAAACCCAGGGAGCAGGGAGGGCGAAATGTTTCCCAGGGGTTGCCATGCCATTGAAATCTGATATTCAGTAAAATAGTGGTGGTTTTAATTTAAATGTGCTTCTCACAAGCAGTAACATCACAAGGTTTTGTCTTTTTCTACCCTCAAATATGTTTAAAAAGGGGTTTTATTCTGGTTTTGTATATTCAGCAGGAACTCATGCTGCTCGATTTGTCTCGGATTTCATACATTTTACGCAGCAGTAAAATCAAAACTACCCCCCTGAATAAGTATCACATCAAATAAATATTAGGTAATTAAATGCAATTAAGATTTTTCCTGAGACAAAGCAGGAATAGAACTTGATGCTAAAGAAGGGCAAGAAAATTTAAAGTAGAACTACAAACCTGTCAAACTACCAAAATTTAGGAAAAGAAACCACTAAAATTTCAGAATATTGTAGAATATTCTGAAATATTTAGGACAGCTTTAATATTCTAAAAATTTAAGAATATTTCAAAAAAAGGAGGGGATTAAGATGGCAGTTCAATTTTTGTGTTGGATTGCCAGGAAGACCTGAAGGGATTTCTATTGTGATTGAAACTCCTGTTCTTAGCTGACCATTAGAATTTCATTGGGTTGTTTCCATCCTTGCCCTCACTTTACTATGACTGGTCTTTGGAATTCGAGGCCGAATTGTTTGTAAAAGAACTTATTTTTGTGCTGAAAGTAATTACTGGCATGGAAGTTGACCATCATTTTGCTCTGTGCAGGTCATATTGAAAAAACATCCCAGACCCTTCCATTAAGGCACTGGAACCAAAGGAGATCATATTTCTTTAAGATTTTATCCGTTTTTATACTGATCTAATTCTCAAAGTAATATATTAATTTGCCATTATTACCAACACAGGCATAAGCTGAAAATACTGAGCTTTAGACCAATGAGGGATATGTAAGAGCTATTTTTATGACACTTTTAAAATTAATATCTCTTTAATAATGGCATATTCCCCTCTCAGAAGATGTTTGTGTGCTCAGAATCTGTGACTTACAAGTAGAGGGTTATATGTCAATACGATTCATTAATAAAAATTATCTTGTCTGTGTGTACAAATGGAGGCTTTTTTCAGGCATCTGTAAACAACCCCCATATGCCTGCAAGGATACAAACTGTAAATGTGAGCAGAGCTGCTCAAACCTTTTCCACCTAAATCACAAGCTTGAAAATTCCACATTTTAGCATTTAATGGAATTGCAGCAGATGGGAAAATTTTTCTAGTTGTGCTGTTTAAGACATCCCTCTGAAATGTACTTCTATATATTTATTTTTTTTCCTACAGATAAACAGCAAAATTGGCTTCTGAGAAACCCAAATCACCAGCAGTTCTGTTTATAAATACACCAGCAAGCCTGAAAGTGAATGCAATCAGAGTTTCCACAGATGTTTTTCCTGAAGGGCAACAATAATAGTACAGTCTGAGCAACTTTCCTACCTGGGAGCTTAAAATATCCTTGCAGAAAAACTCCTCATATTCTGTAGCACCTCTGCCAAAAGAGAGGTGTATAAAGAAAAGATATGAGCACAAAGCAGAGCCTTCCTCGATAAATTCTGGGCCAAATTCACCCTCGGAAGGTTGTTCCATCTGCTCCCCAAGGGAGCTTTGAGTCTTGCTTTGTGCTGATGGAAATCAGGGATGCTGATCACCTCTTTTACCTTTTCCCACTCTTTTTTCCCCAGTGCTCTAAATGTTTCTAAGATTACCACCCTCTGCTCAGCTTAATTAAAACCAGCTGAGATTTTTTGAGGGCAGGTAAGACAAGGACTTGTTCCAGACTCTGCAGGTGTTCTCCCTAAGGGATGCTCCTTCTCCAAACATCCATAAGAAAATGACACACAGAGTGGTGGGGCCAATGCATTTGGAATAATCACCTTCTCTCCATGTGCTATAAAGGAACAAGCCAACAATATCCAGGGTTTTTTTTCTAGGGGGTAAATTATCCTTGTTGCAGTAATTTCCCAGACAATCCAATTCCTAATAAATATCCTCCAGACAAAGCAGAGCAACTGTGACTGCTCTCACCTACCCCCAGGCTGAGTCACTGTGCTCTTCCCTCTTCCAAAAGGGAGGTCACTGGCAAGGAAGTGGGTTTTGCTGGAATTAGACAAATGCAGGTGGGCAAGGAGAGTTAATTATAGAACAGTGGGGATGCAAGAGCGCCTGGAGGATGTCAGGCATTTTCCATTGATCCTGCTCCGTTTGGGAGGAAGCAGCACACGTGGGGAAACATTTCCCATGGAAAGGGAAGTTGGGAGGAGCTCAGCACGTGGCCCTGGCCAAGAATTCTTCTTGAGGCTGAATTTGAGTCTTAAAAGGGGGAGATAACAGCTGGACAAAAAGTGATCCCATAGAGAAAAACATACAAATCTGTAGGAAAATAATCTAAAACATCCCTGGGAGTGTTCAGGGCAGGGCTTGGGGCAACCTGGGTGGGTGAGCTTTAAGGTCCTTTCCAACCCAAACCACTCTTGGATTTTATGAAATCTTGCTTACAAAGAAGAAGTTTCTATGTTTCACCTTCAGGGTTTGCAGCTCACCAGCTCCAAGGGGTCGCTGATAGGAAATGGTTTGTGTTACAGCAGTAAGAAAATATTTGTGTGTGTAAATTTGGTAAATAAGAGCTAAAGGTGAACAGAAAGCTGGAGCTGCCTCTCAGTACAGGTAACAGGAATGTGGCTGTCCCTCTGGAAATGGAAAACACATGGAAGTTTGTAGCACTTTCCTGGAATAAAAACTCTTCTGCCAGGGTTGGCTATAAATGTCTCGTGGTGTTTCTTCACCAGGTCAGCTCTGCTGGAGCACCCTGACCTTGAGCGTTCCCCTCCTGTAATTCCTGTGTGCAGCACCCAGTGTTTTATGGGTACTGTATTTTAAGTACAAAGAGTGTTCTGGGAAGTCTCTATTTTAACAGCTGATAAAATGTGTGTCAGCAGGACCCTTTGCAGGCTCGGGGTTAACTCTGGCTGGAGACAGTCACCCACTCAACCTCTATTTCAGCAGCTTTAGGGCACTTGGTTTCGGTCCTGGTGGCTCCCTCTGCTTGCAGATCTCAACCCATCCGTGCTGTGCCTTCTGACCAAATAACGTGGAGCTCCATCAGGATATAAAATTCCAGTGGCAGGGATGCAGTGGGTCCTGGATGTGGCTTCATGCACTGGACACAAGTGGTGCAAACACTGAGCACAGCTGGCTCCTTGGCTCTGTCACCTGGCAACGTGAGGCTGCCTCGCTTTTGGGGGAAGGTGCTGATATTTCGCAGAGGATAATTGGCTGATGTGTGCTGTGCCAGCACATAAGAATGAGGAAAAAGGTAATTTTTTTATTTTTTATATTTCTTTGTTATAGGAAGGAGGTAAAGGATTGCTTCTCTCGGTCTGGCATATAAATTTGCTTTTGGCTTTAAGAAAAGAAGCATTTTGGGGTGCAGAGATAGTAATTCAGAATTAGACTTTTTTAATCTTTTTATCATAAAAATATACTTTTTCTTTGTATGCACCACTATGCCTAATGACTGCTTTTTAACAAATATTGCCCCTATTATCACCTATTTTTCATGCTGTAAGGAAGAGTGTTACTCCTTCAATGGGAACATAAAAACACAGCGACAAGACAGTTCTGCCTCCTGTTCAAAGTGACTTGATCATCAAAAGTCTTCCCTGCATAAAAACTCCCACTGTTTCTTAAACCATTCTTTCAAAAGCTGTTTAAACCCACAGTGTTTTTAACTTGGACATGTTTGGGGGTTGTGTCATGTCCATCAGGGAGATGCTGCAAACCCTCAGTGGTATTAAATTTGGTTCCACAACTCCAAATGCATTAGAATCACAGATTCATTAAGGTTGGAAAGACCTCCAAGATCATGAAGTCCAACCTTCAACCAAGTCCCACCGTTCCCTCCTGGAGAGCAGGAGCACACGGGGTGAGTGCTGACAGCAAAGTTGTTGTTACCTCTTCTAAACTGTTGTGCTTTGAAGTGCAGAGAGAGGACAGAGGTGACCAGTGCTTTGCTTTCCCTGGAAGTAATTGGAAAGCTCTTCATAGCCCAATGTCTGCAGCTCTTTGGGAAGCCCAAACCTCTGCAGAGGCAACTCCAGCATCACTCTGCCCTTGCAGGATCATGGGATTGCTTCCAGTTGGATCATTCTCCCATTTCCATGGTGAAAGAAATGTCTTTAAACTGGTTTTCCAAATGTCTTACAGTGAAAAATAATGAACTTTCTGGTGTCTGGGACTGGGAAACACCCAAATTGCTGCAGTTTAAAGTGAAGTAAAACCATTTAGTGGTGGCACATGGTGAGGTCAGGGCCCTCAAAGGTCACAGATGAAGCAGGAGGGGATGCCCTGCTGCATCCACAGAGCCAAATGTGCAGTAATAAATATTAAATAGTGTTTGTAGCTGGAAGATGATCTGTATTCCACAGCTGTATTTCATGCATTCCAGACAGAGAAGTGAATTAGCATCCCATGGAGATATTTTATTTATGCTTTCGTATTTCCAAACTTGAGAAACTCAGACACACAACTCAGAAACAGAGAACTCCTCTTAGTTAATACAGATTTTATTGTAATGTTGCAGGAATTTAATAATTTAAGGTGAAAATAGAAAACAAAAAGTCCTTGAAATTATCGTGGCTTGGGACTGAAAATCTGCAGGGTTTTTTAGCTTCCACTGAAGCCCAGACAACCAGAAGTGCCAAGAGAATTTTTTTAATTTCTGATTACAGAGAAATGTGGAAAACCACTATTATATGTGAGTCATCTCATGAATTTTGGTTTCACTGCAGCCCAGCTAATGACCTCAGTGGGCTTTCCCCTGTGCATTTGGGGAGGGGATCTCTGTGTGTTGGCTTGTGGTTTTGGGAGATGTTGGTTTTTAAACCGTCTGGGGGCAGTGACCACAACAGGACAGAGACATCACTGGCCACAGTATAACCTATTCCACTATACATTGGATTATACAGTGTTCAAGGCCAGGTTGAGCCACCTGGTCTAGTGGAAGCTGTTCTTGCAGGAGCTTGGGATTAAATGATCCTTAAGGTCTCCTTCAACCCAAACCATTCTATCATTTTATAATATGGAGGGTGTTTAAGGGATATCTTGCTGTCACTGAAACCTATTCCTGGTGTTTAGGAGTGAATAATATCACTATGAAAGTTGCTGGAAAAGGGACTGGGAGCTCAGGAGGGGAATGCCAGCTGGAGCAGGAACAGGAAAGGATGGAGGAATAAAATCCTTGGATGGCAGCAGGTACAAGAGAAGGGGGGGGTCTTGGAGGCAGAGACATGACAGCTGGGGTTCACAAATCACTTGTGTGGAGTGAGAGGCTCTCTGGAACTGTGGCAATATCCACGATGGTGTGCATGAGAGCAGGGCTGGCAGGCACACAGCCTGCTCCATGGCTCTCCTGGGCCCCAGAGCCTGCAGGTGTCTCCTGCTACTTTCCCATCCTCAGCACCGGCACTCAGGGTCCTTTTCTCCTTCTCAGGACGCCAGATTTGGAGCCATGGTGCCAATCACCTGCAGGATGCTCCCAGCACCATCCCTTTTACACGGCACTCCTCTTGCAGAGGGCACTGCAGGGGACCTTTGTGCCTCCAGGTTCCCCGGGCTGGCTCGGAGGGGTCCCTGGCTGCAGAGCAGAGCCATGGCTGGAGCTCAGCTGGCCTCTCCCTGTCTGCAGGTGCCTTGTTTTCCAGCACATCAGTGGAACTGGGGCCTCACACATCTGCCCACTGCGTCCTGATAGCACATTTCCCTCCCTGATGATGCTCTTTGGATTCACAGTCCAAGGTGTACAAGTTGTTGGGAGGCTGGCCCAGGACTGATGGCACTGGATGGAGATTACTTGGAAAATGTTGAGCCACTGGTCATCTGGAAACCATTTCACTCCTGCCAGGGGAAGGGAGAACAAAGTGCTCCAATTAGCTGGTGCTCATTTTCAACCCCGTCAGTTAATTAGCTGAAGACCAAGCAGATGGAGAGGGATTTATCACACAGCTTTCAGGGGCCCAGGCACTGCATGTTGCCCAGTTTCAAGCACTTGGGATTTTTAATTTTCCCCTTTTTTCAGGAGGCTGGATACAGGAGGGAAAGGTGCACTCCCCATTCTTTCTTCCTTCCTTTCTGATCAGGGTTAGGTGCTCCTTAGGCTTCAGTTTCCAGCATACTGATTGGAACCCAGGTGACTTTGTCACCTAAAACTGTCTCTCATCAAAGATCCAGCTCTGCTCTATAACACGATGGATGTGAACTGGGAATGAAGTCAGGCCTTCAGGTACATTTGTAATGGAATTTGTCTCCCTGGTGGACTCAGAGCCAAAGGGACAGAGGCAAGGACACAAATCCTGCCTTTCAAGCTGACCAGGGGGTCCACAGTGCTTTCCAAATCACCTCTGGAATAGAGGTGGGCACGGTGGGAGGTGTGGAGCTGCCCAGCAGCACCGGGGAGGGATGTGGGAATTGCAGATTGAGCCTGGAGTAAGGAGCTGCAAATCCACGGCCCCTCTTTCCTATTCCAGCACAGCTACAGGAATCTTGGAGAAATGGTTATCTGGGGCTGTGGGTACACACTGGGGAGTCCCTGTCCTAAACTATGATTGTATGGGAATCAGATGGTCACACTGGGCAATGTCACCTTTCTGATAGGAGCACCTGTCCCCGAGGCAGAGACTCATCTGCACATTCCCCCAGCCTTGAATTTTTCAGAGGATTCTGGTTGCTACAAACACAGCTTGTGTTTCCCTGCTTCCCCAGACTCTTGTCTTTGCATCCCTGAGCTCAGGCTCCTGCACCATTTCTCGCTTCCTTTGACATTTCTTTTATTGCTCTCTGGTGCACCAGCTCACACTAACACATGTTAGAACAGCAACATCTCTTTGTAGCAGTAGTTTTAATTAGTCTGCACGTCCCCTGGGATGGCTGTTTGCTCTAAAGCTTTCTGCAGGTGCCTGTTTTGTGCTCTGTGACTCGCTGCATTACCTGCAGCTGGTACAGTGCAGGAGCTCCTGGTGGTTGTTGCTGTTCAGGTGACTCCCCGAGTCCTCACCAGCCTGCACAATTCTCTGATCTGGGCTGAGGAAAATTACTGGCAAGGTGGAAAGAATATTTTTAAAGGTGACAGAAGGGAAAGATGAAGGTGGGCACTTTCGAAGCTGCTTCTGTGATTTTGATATTCAGAGCCCACTTGTTTGAAGGGAAACCAGTGTCTGAGTCCCATGGATGGCCTTCGAGAATTCTTTGTTTCAAAATACGTTAAGAGCAGAAATGCAAGAGGTTGTTTATAAAGATAAGGAAAGCAAGAGATGATACAGTGCAAGTAAGTTATTTTATCCATGTTTTGCTGTACTTACAAAGACTAAACACAGGAGTAACTGGCAATGAAGTTATATCCCAGAATCCCAGAACATGCTGAGCTGGGAGGGACCCACAAGGACCATGCCCCAGAGTCACCCCCTGTGCCTCAGAGCATCATCCAAACCCTCCTGCAGCTCTGGCAGCCTCGGGGCTGTGCCCACTGCCCTGGGGAGCCTGGGCA
>JAWWMP010000023.1:2650140-2677712 GCA_035047865.1 Dendrocincla tyrannina
GGGAGTGTCCCAGGCCAGGTTGGACGGGGCTTGGAGCACCCTGGGCTGGTGGGAGGTGTCCCTGCCCATGGCAGGGGATGGAATGGGATGAGTTTTAAGGTCCCTTCCAACCCAAACCAGTCAGTGATTCTATGGAGTTCTCAGCTCCCCATTTTTAACTCACTCAGATACCTCCATTGTTTCCTCTTACGACCCTCTAAGAATTTTGGTTGGTTTCCCTTAAAAAAAATAAAAAGAGGAGGAAAAGGGAATGAGCAGCTCTTGACATGAGGCAGCCAAACCTGTGCTGGCACTGCTGGGTTGTACGAGAACCCCTTCCCATCTGCACTGAGCAACAGTGTGCAGCAAAGCTGTGGGGAACGTGGAACGAGGAGACTGCCAGTTATTTCCACAGTCCTGGTACAAGTCAGTGTGTGTTTCCTGGCAATATTTAGAAATTCAGCAACTTTCTCTGCCCCTGCAGGCAGAGCAGATCAGTGGAGTGGGCTGAAGAGGAGCACTCAGAGGGAAATGAGGGCAGAGGCAGCCACGAGAAGCAGGCACTTGCAGAAAGGCTTCTGAGGCAGCTCCCAGGCCAAATTCTCCCCTCTCAGCAGCTGCTGGATGACACAGCAGTGCTGCCAAAGCAGCAAGCCTGCAGCACCTGCACTGCTGCTCTGCCAGGGGCTGGGCAGTGGCACGCCTGCTCCGGGCAGGGATGATCCACTCCCAGGAGCAGCAGCGCTTTCCTTGGGCTGCATCAGCCATGGAATATCACCTGCATCCACTTTCTCGTGGACAGCTGAGCTGTCTGCGTGCTCAGCTGTGGCTTTTAACCCAGCAACTCTGCAAGGCACACACTAAGGTCACTCCTGTTTGTATTTCAGAGCGGGGTTTGCTGCGGTTTGTGTTCTAACAAACAGCATTAACATGCTGCAATACACTGGAATAAAAGTGGTTTATTTCCTACTGGAATTTCACGCTGCTCGTGAATTTATGAATTGGAATTCCAAGGGACAGTGCTGAGCTCAGAGAGCTTTTCAAAGGGGCAGGCAGAAAGTCATTAGCAACACTTTGAAAAGAAATTCTTCCTGTTCTGCATCAGTGAGATTTGTGATCCCCTTTACATATATTTTATTATGATTATTCATTGGTTATCTTTTTGGCACTATTAAAGTAATCTGGAAAAATATATTACATATTATGAGCATCACTTTTATTACACCAGCCTCCCTAAGTAGGAACACAGGAACACTGAAAGAGAAATAGAGGCAGGAAAAGATCTCCTGGGTTGGTATATCCTGTCTCCTGCTGGCACATCACATCCTATAATTCCGTTCATAACTATAAGTACTCTAAAACTCCATGTTCTGTTCAATTTGAAAGGAAAATATTTTTCTAGTGTGCCTAAGGATGATTAAAATAAGCCAATAATACATGTAATTATTGTGAGTTATAATAGATAACGTGAAGATTGTTATCCCTACAGTTACTTTATTTAGAGTTAAGGGAAGGAAGAGTTGGGTTTGTGCTGTTTGGCTCTTATTTGTTTCCCTGAGAGGGCTTTGTTGAAGAAATTGAAATAACTTGGATTGTTTTCCACAGTCTCACACAAAAGCCAGGTTTTAACAGAGTGTCAGTGTGTATTATGGAGCAGTCTGGATGTTTGGGTGCCACTGAAAGCTGTGGCAAAAGGATCTGTGACTCTTCTGCCTGGCAAGGCAGTCCAAGGCTCCTGCAGAAGAAGGTTGGGGATGTTGTGCCTCCACCCTGAGCCCCTCCCAGGCTGTCTCCAGCCCAGGTCTGTCCCATGAACAGTTGTCTCATGGCGGGTAGGCTTCAATTAAATATTGGGAAGGAATTCTCCCCTGGGAGGGTGGGCAGGCCCTGGCACAGGGTGCCCAGAGAAGCTGTGGCTGCCCCTGGATCCCTGGAAGTGTCCAAGGCCAGGTTGGAGCACCCTGGGCTGGTGGAAGGTGACCCTGCCCATGGCACGGAGTGGCACTGGGTGGGCTCTAAGGTCCCTTCCACCCAGGTCATTCTTTGAATTTCTTTCTTTCTTGTTTTTCAAAGCTCCTTAAATGAGATTATTTTTTTCAATACAGAAGCACAAGTGATGCTGTTATTACCCAAAAGGCATTTTTTTTGCCATGGCATATTGGAGACACTGGTATCATTAATTATAATTCTATTTTGGTGTACACCAAAGCCTAGTTTTTATTTGAGGATGTGATTTTTTTTTCATTCTCTAAACAGAGCTCAGGTGATGTTTGATAAGCAGCATCCCATCATAAAACTGAAAGATTGCTGTAGTGCACAAGCCTGAAAGGTAGCATGAAGGCTGAATTCATTGTATCATCATACAATGCACAACAGCATCTTTTAGCTTTTCACTAACCAGATAAATCCTTCACAGACTGCCCTAAAATAGAAACAGCAATAGGATTCGGTGAAGTTGTCAGCAAGATTTCTTCAATGAATTTTAACACATTTCTCCTCCAGGAAAAGGTTTCTATAGCAAGCCTTTCTGCAGTGACTTTCAACTTTCCACTGCCTATTAAAAATAGCTTGTAAAAATATATATATGTGTGTGTGTGTGTACACACATACATTTACATACAATGGTTGAATTATCCACTTTTTGTCTTTTCCCCAGAATAGTTGGCACTTAAAAAGCCATATCTGGGTGATTCAAATCCAAATGCAGAAATTCAGGAGGGGAAGAGTTACTGAAAATGTGAGTTAAATGAATATTTTTCATGTAACATTAACTCCAGCTGTTGGTTAGCTTTTTAAAAAGAAGTTTCTGAGCAGCAAAATGCTCAGACACACAGCAAAACACATGAATAATTCTGCTGGGTTTTAATAAGGAAACTAATTAAGGCTGCCCAGCTCCAGAATGTAACAAGCTGGAGCAGGAGTGATCATTATTGAATTAGCATTGCTTGACTGAGTTACAAATATCTGAGCGGTCACCCTCAGCAAACCAAGGAGAGAGACAGCAAATACCAGGTGGAGATCAGCCCAAAAGGAGGGATTCTTCTCTAGATGTGCTAAGACACAGCTCTTGGGTGAACTTGAGGCCATGAGTGTCTGAAAAAACCCAACCCTGAAGCTGCAGCTTCACAGAAGTCAAAGGGAAGTCAAATTTCTCTCTTCTCATCTTTCCACGAGGTTGGGATGCTCCATTCTGGAAGCTTCTTCCCTGGCAAGTGAAATGGGCCACCGGATGGAACGTTTCCCAGGAATAACCCCCACCTCAAGGCACAGCCCTTCACAAGGATTGCTCTGCCAGGACCCTCCCTGTGTGCTGGCAAAACTCAGTCAAAAAGTCATTGTGTGTCTGGAATGTTCTGCCTGGAGACTTTGTACTCCCTGGTTTCCGAGTTTTTGGGGATCAAAGGAGCAGCTCATTGTTCAGTGCAAAGGCCTCGTTGTTCTTGATTAGGCACTTCTGATGCTGGAAGCACTTTCAGACTCCTAATCTAAAGAGACTCAAGTAAATCAAAGTAATGGAGGGGTTTTAATATATTGAAATAAAATGCAACATAAATTTCCTTCCTGGGAAGAAGAACCAGCCAACTTCCTTTTGACAGCATTATGAACGATATTTTAAGTTCCTTTTCCAATAACTCTCTTTTAATCCTCTGCCACAGTCCTCACATGGAAAACCCATCTAGGGTTGTTCTTCGTCTCATAAAATGGGGGACAATGTTGCAGTTTTACTGCTGCAGTTGTAACTTTAATTGTTTTAATCACTTGATTAGTAACCTTGCTATGAAAAATGACAGAGGTCTTTAATGGTTTAATAGCTCAGAGGAGTCCTGGCTTTTGAATGAGGTTCATAAACGTGGCTTAGAGTTGATGTGCATCATCTCCAGATGAACACAGGCTTGGAAGGAGGAGGAAAAGCCGCTTAAATGGGAAAGATTCTTGGGAGAAATACAATTTTGCTTTGGATTGTTTCCCTTCTCACGTCCCAGATGTTCTGCTTCTCACAGTGGACACACTCCAACGTGATAGGGAATTATTTTGGCTATCAGAGGATGCAGAGAAAACTTCTCCTGGCTCCTTTGAGGATGTTCCTGCTGCTGCTTCCCCGTGTTCATCACACAGGCACTTCACTGCACTTCATTTGTCGTGTCTCTACCTTTCCTTCACGACAAAAGATGTTTTGCTCCTTCCCTTTGTTTTTTTCCTGCTGCTGTTTTATGTCTTGCAGTCCAGCAGTTCCATACACCGAATTCACAGCGTTCGGCCCAGTTTGTGTCTTCTCTAAGTGTATTCAGAGTCATGGAATGGTTTGGGCTGGAAGGGAATTTAAAGATTGTCCTTCCATTAGCCCAGGGTGCTCCAAGCCCTGTCCAACCTGGCCTTGGACACTCCCAGGGCTGGGGCAGCCACAGCTTCTCTGGGCACCCTGTGCCAGGGCCTGCCCACCCTCACCAGGGAGGATTTTTTCCTAATATTTAATCTAAACCTGCTCTTTCAATTCACAACTTTCAGAATGCAACTTTCTGGGCTGTTTTTTTATTGCCTTTGTGCTGATCGTGTTGGCCTCGTGTAAGTTCTTTTTATATCTCATCTGTCTAAGCTCCTGCTGTTCAGCCAATTGATGATTATGGTGTTTAAATAATAAATGCAATTTCTCACATCAAATAAAAGCCTTCACCTCTATTTTTATCTTGTTACTGTTCCTTTTCTTGTAAATCTTGTCTACTTGCTCAGTCTAATGTTCTTGATCTTTTTAACTTTCTCAACAAATGGAATGGTCAGCCAGCCTCTCACCGTGAGAGAGAGATCTGTGCCTTGTGGGGTTTGCTTCAGTCTGTCTCAGCACTCCCTCAGTCTCTTAAAGTTTCATCCCCAGCACCACAAGCTGTTCTGCTCCCTCTTTTTTAATAAATGATGTATCAGAAACCAGATGACAGTGGTAATGGGCATGGTGGTGTTTTATTTGCTTTTTAATGTACTAGTAGGGGTCTATTTTCTATTTAATTGACAACCTGATGTCTTTAAACTTCATTTGCTAAAAGCTTCTGTTCTCTTAAAACGTACTGGGTTTGATTCAATCTGTATTTTTAATCTCAGCCAAGTCCAAGAACAGACCAGCAAAGCTGAGTAAAGGGAGAAGATTGAACCCTTTGAGGAGACTCTGCCAAGGTCTGGCTGGAGCTGGACGGAAGGGTGAGGTGGTGGGTTTGCAGCCTGGCTTCCCAGAAAAACCTGGCAGAGGGAACTGCTGCAGGAGTGACTGGGCTCACCCTCTGGAATTCTGGAGGAGCAGGAGCCCTTGGACAGTAGGGTTTATTTTCCAGCCCTAAATATGTTATTGCATGGGTTCTAAAGGTTGATAAATGCCAGTATTCCACTTCCCATCCCTGAAGTGTGCAGGAAAAGAGCCTGTGGAAGGGCCTTTTGCCACTGATTCCATGACTGGGCTCCCAATAAACGGGGATTCATGAAGCCACTTACATGGTAAATGTGAAAAATGAAAATGACCTCTGCATTAACTTCATCATCATTCCATCCCTTCTCTAAGGCAAATAAAGTGCCAGTGGAGGCAGATGTTGTTGTAATTGAGGTCTTTTTTATTATTTGAAGGGACCAATTTCTAAAGGTCATTGATGGAGCTTGATGGAAATAAGCCTTTAAAGTGTGAATATTGATGGCTGAGTAAAGTGAGTCTTCAGGTGGAAGACACTGAAAAAAACTGCCCTGTAACTTTATAAAAAAATTATGGGTCAAATTCTTCTCTCACCAAGGGCATTATAAATCCAAAGTCATCTGGAGAGATCACTGGACTCAGTACAAACAAGGGCACAAATGATTATGGCTGTCAGACATCCCTAAAAAAGTTCCTTTCTTCCCTCCTCCTTGGTTCTGCCCTGCTCTCACAATGTCTATCACTTTGTTTCAATTAATTTAATGTATTTTCCTCTGACTGTTTTTACTTTAATTATTTTTCTTTAATTTCTTTAATGACTTTCATTTTCTTGAGTTTCTTTCATTCTCAATGTTATTATGTGACATTTTCCATCTTATATCCGTGTTGAGGAATCCCTTTACCCTCTCTGTCTTTCACAGAGAGCAGATACCATTTTAGGGACTGTTTTAAGATATTTTTGGAAGTTTAGAAACACAGACATTAGGCAGAGCTGAGCTTTTATTTTAGTTTTGAGGACCAGTTGGATCTAAACATCAAAATACATATATCTAAATATAATTTGAATGCTTTAAATTTAGTGAAAATTACATATCCCAAAATAAGTCAGCTTATCCCCAAATAAATCTGCTCATCCCCCCATGGAAATAAGACTAATCTAGAATCATATACAAACTTTTTCTGAGCTTCTATTATTTCTAGGAGGCATTAAGACTAGATCAATATATTTTATTTGCAAATTAGCAATAATTATTTATACAACTCTCATCCAGATTTATAAAAACAAGAGCCTTAGCAAAACCCTTAGCTTTTACACAACAAACTACACCATACAGGACTAATGATTATGTTGGTTTTTTGCAGCTTAAAAGGTTGCAAGGCGAAATTTAGGCAAACCTGGAAAAAAAGGTTCCCATGTAACAGCTCTTTTGCAGAAAATCACTTTTCATAAACAGAAATGCTGTTTCAAATGCTGCTTGCCTTTTGTAGGAAGAGGAAAGAGTAAATAGTGATTATATCTTTTTTTATTTGGTGGTATTATTGAGTTGGCATTAGCCACTGCTGTAAAATGGGGGTCTTTCTTTGCCTATGTGGAAGGTTTTCTTGATTTCCGTTCCAGTTCCCATTTTCAGAATGAATACTCACAGACAGAACTGACTTCTGCAAAAGGGTTCTTAACTATCCCTTTTTTACTACACTGACCAAGTTCTCACACAGAATCTGATCAAAGAGCTCTCTCCAAACCCCTGCACTTTCTCCATTCTTAAGAAATGTGATTTTGATTATTAAAAGTGATTATTTGCCCATTGGTGTGCAGCAACTCTTGTGGTTTGTGATGTGATTGCCAAGCTTGCCTGACAAACAGGAGAGAGTACCAGGAATCTCAGCTTGAACAGCAGCATCATTTGAGTCTGGCTGAGATTTCACTCTTGCCATTGTTCAGAGAAATAAGTAATATTCAATCTGAACTTTCTGCCCAGCTGAGAATACTTTTGGCTGAGATTTAGTTGTGGCATTACCTGACTTCGAGCTGGATTCACTCAGCCCAGTGCTGGCACAGCAGGAGGAAAGCCGAGAGCAGCAGCCTGCAAACATTGGTTCAGTTAGATGTCACTCAAACTCTTTGTCAGGCACCTGTAACCATCAGCAATGTGGTTTGGCTACAATTTTGAATATATTTCTGTTTGAATTAAGACAACTCAGCCCACAGATATGATTTGGGAGAGAAGGGCCTCTGTTATCCCTCAAGTGACCAGATTTTGCATCCCTAAAGCCTGTCTAGAATGACTGGATTATTATTATTATTAATGTTAATATTAGGCTGTATTGTTGGACATTTTCCACTGACACATTTCTATAAATGCAAATAAAAAAAATGTAAACTCCTTTACCCCCTATTCAAGCCTAGAGTGTGAAAATGCAGAGAGCTGTCCATTCCACCCCCAGCTCTTCCCAGTCTCCCTGTCCTTCACACCTCAGCCATCTGCTTGTCATTTCTTGGCACTCCCTGAACCTCTTCCACAAACGAACCATCTGCTGGGAGCCTTTAAACTTCTATTTACAATACACACTCTTTTCTCTATCTTACAACTCTTTGCATGTGTCGAAATTTTAATTACACAGCCACATATTAGGATGGCAGCAGCTTGGGGGGGCTTTTTCTAATGTGGCTGTGATGGGCTAGAAGGCATTTAAAATGTGGTTTATGGCTCGCTGATATATGGGGTTCTGAAGAGTGCAACTAGTTTTGAAGGGAAGAAGTAAGTGATGCATGAAGTCAATAATTGTTCCAAGACACCTCCAAGTAATTGATGTCTACATAATTCCATAAATGCTGTAGCTTTATTAAAATACAATAACAATATTAATTTATATGAAAATTCACTTTGGCTAACAGCTAATGCATTTAAATTTCGTATAATCTAATGCAGTCCTATCTCCTATTAGACTGGGGGGGGGGGAAAGAGGTTTCCCTCTAGAAATTCACAAGGTAACTCAGGTCTCATAAAATACAAGGTATGAATGACTTTTATAAATGCTATAAATATGATTAAGGTATCCACCTCCAAAGGAAGGAGGGCTGAAAGGATCTTGCTCAACAAAAAAACCACCTAAGAACATTAAAAAGCAGCAGTTTATTTATGTTACTAGTGCTGTACACACACATATAATGCACAGATAAAAACTAAGCCTTTCCTCACTCCCTTCAGCCGGAGTTTCATCCACACAGAGGAGGAATCCACAGTTTTCATCCACAATTTTCATACAAATTACCGAGGAATGTTCCCTGCTCTTTCAGGCTGAGTTTGCTTAGCTGATACCATTTTAGGACACAACTTATTTTGCACAGAGATAAGAATGGGAGGGAATTTTAATAAGACAAGGTGATAGAGGAGAAAGAAGCAGCGGGTCTTTTGCCACCTGATCCACAAAACAAAAGAAAGGAATTACTGAGATTAGCAGAATCAGATTCCTTTTCCCTTTTGGAGTTCAAGGGCTTTGCCTGCATTTATCTATTCTGCCTCTTGAAGTGTGAGGGTTGGTCAACTTCTCTGTAAAGAGGAAGGATTTTCCAGCACTGAAATCTAATAACACGTGGAAAACACAGTGGTAGGGCTTGGAAAAAACCCTAAAATCAATGTTGAGAGAGCCACAAACAGGTTCAGCACTATCAGAAGCACAGGTGAGAGGAGTCTGGTCGTGCCAGAGCTGGTCCTGGTTTAAGGAGGGATTTGGGAACCACCCTGGCCCAGCTGTGAGGTCTGGAATTAGCTTTTCACAGGACTAGGATGTGGCAGAGACACCTCTGAGAGCCACACAGGAGTCCTATGGAGCAGATCCCAGCCAACCCAACACCGAGGGCAGAAACACGTGCCAGTGTCTAAATACAAACCCTTTGAAATGGCTTGGTTTGCTCTAAGTGCAATCCTAGGACGGGGGCGTTGAGGTTCAGCTGCTCAGGGAACTCCATCCCAAGCTGAGCCCAGAGTCATTCCAGGTCCCTGGACAATAAATGGGGTGTGAATGTCCTGCAGGTGGCTCTCCATGGCACACACACCTCCCTGCCTGTGTGGAGAGCAGCACAGCACCAGCTGGTGGCAACAGGCTTGGAAAGATGGCTTTTCCACAG
The DNA here is from genome assembly GCA_035047865.1 of Dendrocincla tyrannina. Classification (NCBI taxonomy): domain Eukaryota; kingdom Metazoa; phylum Chordata; class Aves; order Passeriformes; family Dendrocolaptidae; genus Dendrocincla; species Dendrocincla tyrannina. Next base: position 2,659,416 of record JAWWMP010000023.1, read on the forward strand.
ACACAACTCTAAAATGAGCCATTTCCCAGTTAAACCTGACTCAGAGCTTCAATAATCCTGTCCTTAGGCCTGCATGGCTCATTGCTAGACTGGCACAGCTGGAGTGTGGCACCACGGACAGTTCTGCGTGGCATTTGCTTCAGGATGGCTGGGGGAGATGGGATTCTGGAGAGGGAGGCAACAGCACACTTAAATCCCAGCAGGGAAAGTGCAGCCCTTCCATTTCCATTTTCCCTTGGCCCTTTGTTTCAAAGCCTTTCCTGGTTATACACTCCAATATTCCTGGTTAAACACCCCAAAATTCCTGGTTACACACCCCTTGCTCAAGGCAGTGAGGCAAATCAAGAATTTTGATGCTGCTTTGCCTTCATTTCGTTGTGCACTAAAAGGGATATTTTGTTGTGTGAAATTTTATTATCGTGGTTAGAGTGAGTAGCTGTCCTGAGTCTAAAATTACACACGGTGCTGGAGCAGTTCCAAAAAAGCTATTTTAGGAATGCAAATGGAGGAGACAATCCCACCTTTTTTTTTTTTTTTATGCAACTCATTAAGGTAAATAGCCAAAGCCTGGAACAACCTGAAAGGAGCCCCTTCCCTTTTAATTATGGCTTTTTTTAAAAAACAATGTAGCTTTTGAAAAACCATCAAAACACGGATATAAATTTGCATATCTCCATCTACTGCTGTTGTGCCCATGGCTGCACCAACAGCCTCTTTACAGAAATTCAGGTATCCAGGTTCTTCCTAATATTTTTAAAAATACTTTAAAAGATTAACCATCATGATCCCTCAGTTTACCAGCTGATCTTCTGTTCCCTAACTAGGGTTGCACAAATTAAGAGCAGATTTAAGTCATCTCCAGGCATTGTGATTCCTCCTCTCCGCCTTCAAACAGTGGGGATTATGCTCATAATGCAGATCAATACTGGCTGCTTTAATACTCTGTGTTCAGTTGCTTCCAAATCCCCAAATTTAATCATGCAGCCCCAATGATCAGCTGCATTGTTCTGGAGAAATTTCAATTTTATAAAAAAGGCTTTCTGCTTAGAAACAGGTTTGAGGACAAAACATTGCATTCTTCCCATAGAAGTTCCTGTAAATTTCCAGCTGAAGGGCTTTATTGTGGCTGCGCTTTAAATGATCGACTTGGAACACCTTTGCTGCTCTTCAGGTGTTGGTAAGGAATAATAGATAACAAATTTAATTTCATTCAATGTGGAATTGTGTGTTGCAGATCCAAACAGAGAAAACTCATTAGACAATAACTCTTCCTGTGATGTCAACATCAGTTACCCCAGTGCTTTTTGTGTTCTTTCTGTACCAGCAAAACATGAGTTTAGAATCGATTGATCTACATTTTCTCACCAAAGATGACACAAAAATATGATCTTCTGTGATATATCTGTTCTTCTTTTACTGCGTGTATACAATGAATTCATACATATTTGATGAAAACCTTTCACCAAAAGCTCTTGCAATCCTATAAAAACGCCTGCCTGATGCGGTTTGTGAGATGCAGGGAGATTGATATTTGGGGAAATGATTGACTGCCAGAAGAGCTCTGGATTCTCTGACCTGCTCCACTAATGCAGCTCCTCTAAACCAGGGAGGGGGGAAAGTGCAATTCCAGGGAAGGGATGATCGTGGCACGGACCTGACCTGTGAGCCAGGAGCTGTCTCCTCCTCTCCCAACCTGCTAAGAGAATACATCAGCCCCATCTGCTAAGAACAAAGAGCAAATCTGTGCTTGCAAAGGGTCTGTCTCCTGCTTGCTGACTATTCCTGTCATAATTTAATCACTTTGCTGCTTTCCAGCACTCTGTGATCAGAGGGAGGCACTTGCCCCATTTGTTATTAATGTTTTTGCCATCCATTCCATTTGCCACAATAGCTCCATCGTCACCAGGCTCGAAGGAGGAACAATTAGATCATGATTTTCTTTAAGCATGTACCAGCCATCACAAAAATCCAGCTGTGGGAACAAAGTACAGAATCCTCTTTGAGAGCAAATGCTGTTTGCAATCTTACAATTTGCAGACTAAAAATTAAATGACTATTTTTATCCTCCCTTTTCTGCCAGACATTAACTAAATTTGTCAACGTTAGCATGCTTAGGATTAAAGTTTTATTGACTTTTCTTTAAAGGCAAACTTAAAGTATGGCACATAAAGTTTTCATAGCTGCATTAGAAGACTTCTTGGCCAGGATTCCAACTCCTGTCACCTCTAGTTCTGCTGCCAAGAGCTCCTGATCCCAGTGATGGGGACAATCTTGGTCACAGCACCCAAAGTGGGGGGCAGAGGGATTCGTGAGAAAGGAAAAGAGATGACAAAGGAAGAGAGATGGAGCCTGAGGGAAACATCTCTGGGAAAGAGGGGAATCACCCACGGATTAGCAGGAATGGTCCTCACGGAACAACAGCCCAGGGAGCGGCTTTGGTTGTGAAGGAAAGCTGGTTTCTTCAGCATTCATTCTGCAAGCCTCCTCTCAGCTTGGTTCGTGCTGCAGTGTTGTTTTTATCCCAAGGGTTTAGCGATGAGTTTAGGCCTTTTGCTGTGTTTCCATCAGCTTTGGCTCTCATTTCTGTGAGTTGTCTTCCACCCCCTTCTTAGCATTTCCCACGTGCAAATCCGCGGATTCGAGGTGAGAGGAACAGCAGAAGTATTTTAGGAGCTGCTGGTTGCCCAAGTTCCCTTGATAAGCTGCTTTCTGAGGTCGTTCCCACCCACTTCCCACGAGTTCCCAATCCCTTTCTCTTCTGTTCAGGAGAGTCCCATGGTCTTCAGATAACCTGGATCAGGCACAGATATTTAACTGGTTTTCTAATTAGCTCATTGATGTTCTCTATTTGAAATATTCCTTGGGCTGCCAGTAAAGGCTTAGATTCCTATTTTGGCAATGTAAAATCCCATAGATTTTCTAATACTTTCTTTTATTTATAATTTAAATCACTGAATGTTTTGGCTTGGAAGGGCCATGTGAACCAAGCCCTCGCCATAAGCAGGGACACCTTCCTCTAGACCAGGTTGTTCAGAGCCCAATCCAATTGCCAAGCGAGGGGGTGGAAATTAAGTTGGAGCTTTTTAGCTGTGTTACAGGTGATGAAGGAAGAGGCCGTGGGCTCTTGGATCCTGTACTTCACCAAGTGCAGCTGAATTCCTGAGAACTTCTGTGAAGCCACTGAAATGTGTGGCACCTGTAGCCATAACTGCTCAGAGGTGCTGCAGGGAAGGAAAAGAATCACTTTATGATGGCATTTGATAAAGACAGGAGCAGTTCCTGGAGCTGTGCTGTGCAGAGCCAGGAGCTGGACTTTGATGCCCCTCCCAACTCAGGCTGCTCTGGAATTCGAGGAATTTTAGTGCAATCCAGAGAGCTCCACCAGTTTTAGTGTCTGCTGAGCCGTCAGCTCCACCTACAGAAAAGGCTGTTGTATGGCTCTTACATAAACCCTGAGCAAACCTCCAAAATACCAGTTCAGAACCATCACACACACCTTTAAAGAGCCGCCACCAAGAAGCAGATGAAAGGGGGCTGCGGGGAATCACCCAGTCCTACACAACTCCACGGGGATGAATTTTTGACAACAGGAGCAAATACCTACTAGAAGGCACATTATTATGCAAAGCATGGAAACAGCATTTACATGTCTTCTTCCTGAAGCAATGAGGATTTTTCATATTTCTATTGCTAATTGAAAGCAAGATAAAAACCCCCAGTCTGCCCACAGCATCTCGAGCCTCAAATAACTTCATCTCCCGAGTGCTGGGGATAATCTGTGGTGCCAGTTGGGCTGGGGAAGGAGCCTCCCAGCAAATGAGCCCAAATCTCAGTTTCAAATCCTGCGTTTAGCTCTTGGTTTAGCTGCAAGTGGAGAAGGCAGCTCTCTCTTGCAGTCAAAACATGTCAGATGCGTATTCTCACACAGAAAGCAGCAGAGGCTCGAAAGCCTATCGTGGAGTGTGTTTGATTTCCTGGCTGCCTTATTTGTTTACAACAATGCTCTTAAAATTGTCTCTCCCATCTGTGTGGTTTCGAGTTGTTTGAATGAGAATGAGATATTAAAATGCCATCCAGATGTCTCGATGCATATCAGCATTAACATATTATGCAAATTGTCACCAGGATAAGGTTTGTGGGTTTTTTTTTGTCTTCTTAAGCAAAACAATATTTTTAGGTGGAATGGAAAGAAGGAAATCTGTGAAGGATGACAAGCAAAAAAAAAATGTAGTGAGCATATTCAGCTGAACTTTTCAATCAGTTTCGATGAAAGGGTTATGTACGAAGTGTCCTTAGTTGTTTTCACTCTAAATCTAGAGAAGGACAAGTGGATGAAAGCAATCTTGAAAACACACAATAAGCACCAAAGCAACACCGAAGCCTGGAGAGCTCATGAAATTAATTCAACAACGTGAAATATAAAAGTTTTGATCTCACGAGAACAGGACTTCATAAACAATAGCACCAAATATCTGTTGGCCACTGAGCATCTAATTTAAGGAAACCTTTGGCTCTGACTCTACGGACTTGGAGTTAAATCCGTGGCATTAACAGTGCGAGATCATACCTGGTCCTTCGTTGCTCTAAAAAATAAGAACTGGGATCAGAAAATTAAAACAAATGTCTTTAATTGAGGTTGGTTTGGAGGGATCCTCACTGCTAACCATAAACACAATGTCTCTTGAGTTTCTCCTGAAGTTTGGTGTATTAATAAGAAATAATTAATAATGAAGCGCTACGCCAGAACTTCTGGAAATTCTTTTGTTGTCACTTTTGGTATTAAGAATGGAATATGGAAGGTGTCCCCAGCTGGCAGGTTCTGCAGGGAAGTTGGGTCCAGCTGCAAGAAATGAGCTGCAAATAGGAGGAACAAGAGGTTCCATCACTCCGTTTACACAGTTTTCATGGCTTTTAAAATTGGAAAGGAAATTGGAATTGGAGCAACTGGAAGTTTTTTTCTCGTTGCTTGCCACCAGCAGAGCTCCTGTCCTGCAGAGATCTTCACTAACCTCCTCCTTATCACCTCATCTCCCAAAGGCATTAGGGAAACTCGATATGGTTTGTGCTCAAAGCATCCAGGCTGGTCCTTTTCTTACCATCTTTGATCTTCTCAGTGCTTAAGTAGATTGTCTGACTATTTATTCTGTATCTTTCTGGGCACAGAGCAGGCAATGATTGGCCTATAATTCTTCAACATTTTTCTAAACATTTCACTTTATTATTGTTATTTTTTTGTCTAATACCAGTGGCATATAATCTTCACAACGAGAGTGTCTATTATGTGTGTACTGAGGGCTTAATCCATTGAAGAAAGGATTGTATTTCAGCTGCTGATGCAGCTACTCCTGAGTGAGGATGACAGTCCCAGTGTTCAGAGGATCAATGATATCACAAAAATTGATCTTTAATAAATAGACTGAGAGGCGGAGTATCCTGTAGCAGTCAGTGAAAATGTAGGGGCTATGAAACGTTATATACATTAGAGCAGAGTGTATGCACAGTCCCACCCTGAGGAGGATGAAGATGTATTTTATATCTCTCAGCTTGCTGCATTTCCTGGAGTTTAGCTCTAAACCCACCAGAGACTTCTAATGATAATTCTCAAATGCCAGTCCAAATGTCACAAGAGAACAAAAAGAAGCCAATCTTCCTCTATAGTTTTGTTCCTTCCATCATCCGAAGAGGACGAGATTGCTGTTTTGAGGATTGCTAACTAGTCAGAGAATAAATCTGCCTGGGGATTATTGTTTGCAAAGCAAAAGCTAATTTTGCAGTGAATGAACAATATCTGCTCGTTGTATTGGTGTGTTTGCAGGGGCTGCAGCCCGAGCTCCAAACGTTTGTACACCATCCCTCCATCCAGCTTCAGCTGCAGCTCCTGAGGGTCAGGAAGTGACACCAAGGGGACAAGAAATAGACCACCAGATTATATTTTTAGGTGGAATTGATGGAGTTTGAGTCATTATTATCCTAAACCTCCCATTTAGTGTAAGGCTGGTGAGATGCAGTAGAGGATTGACGGGATTCCTTATGAACACATTTCTGCTGCTCCTCACCCTGCAGAACATTTGGCATCCCAAGGCCAGACCAACTGCTTTTCCAGCCATTCATGCTGAAGTTTTAATTCATTCTCTCACAAATCTATCTGATTGATATAATCTATTCTATATTTTAATTATTGTCTTTTTGCTGGGTTTTCTAGTGCCACATGTTGGTCAGCCCAGATTTCCTGTGGGTACAAGCTGTGTTCTCACAGGTTATCACAGACACAAGAGTGCTTTGGTGGGAAATACTCTGACACTTTGAAGAATGGCTAATTTTGCACATATTAAAGTCTTTTTCAAGGCCTTAACCCCAACATATTGATCCTCCATTGACTCTCATTGCCCTGAACAGCCTGGTGGCCATTTGATCTCTGCTAATTTCCAGAAGTGCAATTTCTTTTCCAGCAAAGATCTGGACCCATTTTGCATATTGTGTCTCCCTGCATTCCCTCAGGAAGCAGAGATCTTCCAGGGAAAAACAGAATTGCATCAAGGGAAAGAAAAGATTTGCTGTAATCCTGAGACAAGTTTAGTTAGACAGGCAATTTGTCTTGGAGAAGTTTGATACCTGCACGTGAGTGTAAGACTTTTGTCTATTTGGGATGATATTATCTATCCCACAATAGAATGTGACTCTTAATTGAAACAGATCCAGTCATAGCAATTGTACTGGCATATTAAGAACTACATTATTTTTATTTGTCCCTGAGTCCTTCACAATGACTCTCCTCAAGCACATCAGTGAGCTTCAGGTGCACCAAATATTCCCAGCACAGATTTGAGCTATAAATATTTTCTCTGAAGCTATTTCTTACGTATTTCTCCAATGCTACACGGAGAGGTAACGTTACATTTCTCAATTTGCAGCATCACCTGTTTGTATGTAAATACCACGTGCAGATAAAACAGCTGGTGATTTGCTTTCAAGCACCAATACTTTTCCCGAAGAAATACTTTTAAATCTACTCAGGAACCTTTCACAGGGTAAAAGTGATGAAATTAGGTTAATACATTATTTATGATGAGTGATTTGCTCAGCTCTATGCAAAACAGGGGAACGTTTTTAACCAGTTAAACCAAAGCCTGGGAGAAGAGGTGAAAGCACATTGCTTTCCTCATTTTTCTCAGCTCCATGGCAGACTGTCTTAATTACTTATCAAGCCTTAACTTTGCAAGTTTTCATGTGGCAGCTGACAATAAAAAGCTGTGCCTGAACAGATGAGGAAACATCTGGGCAGTCCTGGGAATAGTGGCATTGCTGCTCCATTTGGTCTCCTTTTTTCATCACAAACTCCTTTGCTTGAGGTTTTTCTGCCTCCTTCCCCCTTTCATTCCCTTTATACATAGTTCTAACGGAGATATTGCAAGTGCAGAAGCACTAGAGTGCAGAATGGAGAAGGAATTCTCATTGTTCATGCAGGTATCCTCACTGCATAATTTATGGCACATCTTCCTGCCTCATGTAGGGCTTCAGAACTGATTAACCAGCAGCTTTCAGTGCTGTCCCACCACATAAGAAAGTGTGGCAATAAACGAGGATTCAGCCTCACAGCATCACATAAACTTAACTTTCACCGATAATAACAATGTGAACAAGAAAATGTGAGAGATGGGGAAAATATCTCAGCCAAAAAAAAAAAAAAAGGAAAGAAAAAAGCTAAGAAAACAATGCTTCAGCCCCACAAATAAACCAGCAGAACAACGTTCCAATGAGTGTAACAAATTTCTAACCCAAGGCTGCCAGAGAAAACACTCCAATCCCACAAGAAGCAATTAGAAGATCCTGTGGAAATAGTGCATTAAAAAGAGGAGTCTCCAAAGGAATGAACTGCTTTCCCCTCCTATCTTTCTTTTCCTATTGTTCTGTGGAATTCATCCGACTGCATATTCTTCCCGCAGTGTCTGAGCGGTGCTTTCCCCTCTCACAGCATTATCTGGCCTCTATTGTGAGGGGGATGAATAAGCAAAAGCTTTCAAGGCTGCTGAAGAGGATGAAGTAGGTTTTTATTTCTCTTTGTAGAACACAAAGCCTGTAGGAGGGAAATTGCAAAATATTGTTCTTCTCTAAGGGGTGGTAGAGAAGTGTTTGGTTTATTTACTCATCTCCCACCTGAAACAACCTACAGAGTCACTGCAATAAATGTGCCTTCCCTACATGGTAACTCTTTATGTGTGGGTAAAGAGGGGAAGGGAAATGAAGGGATATTCTTTTGTGGACTGGATTAGACCTCTCCCTCTTTGTCTGCCTCTCCCCTTCCTTCCTTCTTGTTTCTCTGCTTGGGTTCGAGCCGAGAGAGTTTGGGCATCTCATAAACTAGGGCACTTAGTCCTTGGTTTCAAACATCCGTCACCTCCTGGATCAGCTCCCGTGGGGTTTAAAATGCATCTCTCATTGTAACTCTCCAGTTCCAGTCACCTGGAATCTGGAAAGGTCTCTGTACCCCTGAGTCTGCTCCTGCTGTCGTGCCCTTGCTTGTTCCTGCTCCTCCGTGGAGTTAACAGGAGACACAGCACAAATCTGGGTTAATGGCTTTCCTGATCAATCAACTCCGAGGCACATACCTGTGCTATTAATAATGCAAATGGGAGGGGATTATGGAGTTATGAGGAGCTAATACACAAATATTAACCACTAATACGTTCATTAAGCTGACTAAAGTATTAATTAGGTTTGATGCTGCTGGATTGCAGGTACCAGATAGTTTTCCCAAGGCCCGCTGGCATTGATTAGTGAGATCCCATGCTGTGCACTGTGTTTCCACAACAGAATTGATCTTTTTCCTGGATGAAGACAAACAACATCCTAAACCACATTCGGGGCTGTTTCTGACTAAGCCTGGTTAGGGAAGCAGGTCAGAGAAATATCTTGCTGGAGAGTTGGATCCTGGATGGCATCTTATTCTTTAAATGTGATGGGACTGTTTGTAGATCCAACAGAAAAATAGAATAAGTTTCTCCAGATTTCACTGCACTCACAACAACATCACTGCAGGCCCTCATTGATGAGGGTATAGATATTGGGACTTTAATATTACACAGGTTTGATAATCATAACTGGTGTTTTCATCTATCTTCTAAAAGGTCCAAAACAAGCTTTAGAAAGGAAGAAAATTATTCTGTCACTGGCCTAAATTGCCATGGGGCCATTTCACTGCATATATTGAGGGTCAGGAAAGTTCTTCAGGGCTTGTTCCGAGCAAGAGCCACACAGAGGTGAATATTCAGAAAGTATCCAAAGGGTCTTGATCAAGGAAAATTTCAGATTGCTCACAGTTTTCCCCCCAGCTCTGGATGGCTCATTGTCCCTGTAATATTATCTCATTTCTCTGACTTCTGAAAGTGCCTTTTCATTTGCAGCACTTCACTGACAGTGAGTGACAGTTGTTCATTAGCCATTATCTCTTCTAATTTTCTGTGAACTAATTGCAAGGAGCATAAGAAAAGCTATTAGAATAGTGGAGCACTGAGGGAGAAGAGAAGAAAAAGAGCAGGTCAAGATTACGTTGGGTCATTGCAATTTACAGCAATATTTCTATGAAGAAATGTGGAGGTCCAGAAGTCAATTGTTAAAAGAAGGCAGAAAGAGGCTTGCTAATATCAATTCAAAAATCAATAGAAATGTCCAGTTTGATACGAACTTCTGTAGCAATTTCTAGGGAAAATACTTACCTTATGACATGACAAGCATCTTTATTGCATAGGTTAAATGAGCCAGTAAAAGGCAAAATATTGCTGGTATATTGGAGCATAAAAGTAGGACTGGAAAACAGGCACAAAGCTAAGATAGCCAAAAAACCACCCAGCCCACAAAAGGAACCCCCATTTGAGGTGATGCTCATAGTCCAAAGCTGATTTTTGAAGAAGGGAACATGTTTTGGCAATCAATGATTAATCTGGATAAAGTTTCCTAGAATTTGGAAAGAAATAGAAATAAAATTATTAAGACTGTTGCAAGTTATGAGCAAAGTAATTTTGCTAGGTCTGCATTAATGTAACTAACCACTGCAGGACATTCCTTAAATAATTAGCTAATTATTAGCCCAAATCATCAGGTTTATAGATGTGTCCCTCATGGCTAAAATTCATTTTTGATAGCAATGAATGAGCACAGTAGAAACTTGTAAATCAAAATATTTACTCCAACAATATCCTGTTGTGTCAACGTGGTTTCAGTAACTCTTGACAAAAAGGTGGCAATCCAATATTCCATATTTCCCTGACTTTCACAACTTAGACTAATCGGTGGGTGCAGCAGGAAAACAGCAACCAGTGACAATAAAAATGTCCCCATTGGTCCCATGGAGGCAAGAGTGAGCTATAGGAATCTTTATAAATCAAATGTACAGCCTGGGCACAGACGGATTAACAGGTGGGCAAACAACAGCTGACAGATCCAGCGCTGATGGGGAAGAAATATGAGCAGGTTGAGGAGCTGGGACAAGCTTTAATTCAACACAGCACCCTTTGGGAAATGGATGGCTTTTAAAATAACTCGGGAACGTTTCTGGTCTCCTCGTGGTGCCTGCTGGCCCCTGGCACTGGGAACTCATCCCCACCAGTGGGAGGACAGCAAGGAGCAAAGTGAGCAGCACTTGCACCAACTGGAAATGATTCCTGGGATCAGTTACTCAGTTAGAGTTGTTCTGACAGCACAACACCAAAGCAGGAGGTAAAATTAGGTAATATAAAGGATTTATTACCATGCAAAGGTGGCCCCTACTTAGGTGGACTATGCCCTTCCTGAATTCCTTGGGGATGGGACCAAAAAAACCAGGTCTCAGCCTTGGAGTAGGTTAAAGTCAAGTAAACAGAGCATCAAAAATCTCAGCCAGCTGAATGGAGGTGGAAGGAGGTGGCTTTTCACATTGGTAACCTTCATCAGAGGAATGCAGGATGAGATCATTGGAACAGAGATTGGAGGAATTATGGGATGGAAAATTAGAGATATAAATCAACAAGCACGGCAGGTGGTACTCTGAGCCAAGATGGATGTTTCTTTTTTAATTTACTGAAAAGGCACAATCTCTTCGGGTGGACTCGATGATCTGAAAGGGCTTTTGAACCCAAACTTTTCTGATTCTCACAGGGATGAAGCTCCAGGGCTCGTTATTTTCTAAGCCCTGCTGCAAGCTATAGACAACTATTTTCCACAATCCCTTCGCTGTTAATGAACATCCAAGCAAATTAAAATAAACCCATTTTATCACTCAGATTTAATAATTTCCTGCTGGGCTTTTTAATGTTCAGGATTGGCCTTTTTATTTAGCAGTAAATTTGCCATCGTCTTTTTGTTTCTCCTCCACTGAGATGGCCCCCTTTTCCTTCCAGCTGTTTTTTTTGGATGACCACAGCCAGCACCAACAGCTTCTACCTCTCCTTGAGCTCAGAGTTCCTAACGCTCTTTGAACATCATCACCCTTAAGTGCTGGAACGAGGTGAACGTTCAGCACCAGAAACTTCAAATCCAGGTGAAGTGAACTTGCTGATTAACTCTGTGAACGAAATGAGTACTTTAGGAGAGTGCTAAGATGACAGCAAATGAAAATCTGTCCTAAATTACAGCAAAACGTGCAGGAAATTCAAGGTACCTGCTGAGAAGCAGACTTTAGCTGGAATGTTTCATCTTTTTGAGTCTTGCCTGGTTCTGGGGGAGAGGGAAGAGGGGGTGCAGGTTTCCCAGCGTGGTCATGGCCACTGGAATGCTCCTATTCATCTCGATTTGTCGGCTCTGTGGCTCTTGGCAAGGAGGACAGTTCACATTCCAACAGCACTTTCTCCTCAAGGAGACTGAAGAGCGTTGCAAACATTAAGCTCTGAGGTCGGTAATTTACTAATGAGAAAACTGATTCAAAGAGAAATTAGGGCCTTATTCTCTCCTCCACTGAAGCCAGGGAAAATCATTTTGTGGTTTCCTTGGGCAGGCTGTGTGTGGCTCAGGAAAGGTCACACGAGAAATCACGGAAAAATTAGCCCAGAAGTCCAACACCCTTTTACTTGTTCAGCACAGGAATAACTGTCCCTTATCCAGTGCCTGAGTCCTTTGCATCTGAATCCCTTTCCCTTAATGCAGTTTAGAAATACTCCTATAAATACAGATTTTTCTAAGCCTGCATTTTCAAGTTCCTTGAAGTAGTTAAACTTTATCAAAAGGCTGCTCTGCATTGCTGAGACCTTCCTAAGGCATCCAGCGTTCTGCGTGACGTGATGACATTGAAGAAGTCACAATTAAATCTTCCACCTTGTTGTTTTAGAGGTCGTATTCTCCAAGGACCTGATCCAAACCTGTCTGTACTCAGTAGGAATCTTCCTGCCTTGGGGCTCCCTGGGATGCTTTTCATGATCCCTCTCTCTGGCAATATCTCCAGGAGTTTATTACAGAATTCCACAATGTGATATGCATTGCTCATGTGGCTGCAAACCTTTCTATCACCAGGCCAGATAAATGCCAGCTCTGCTATCATAATACACCTCGCCAGGGGGGAGAAGTAGAAGGTTGGGTTTATAAATTTGATCCATTCAGGGCCTAGGGCTGTAGTAACTTAGATATAGGAGTGTTTATGCACAGAATCACCAGAGCATACACATGATTATTTATCAGGATGGCCATGTATAGTGCTGGTGTTGGGCATTAGCACCTCCTTGATCTAACAGGAATAAACATCTCCTGGAAGAACACGGGGGACACTGGGAAGGTATTTCACAAGCACAGGCTTATAATGAACCTATGGAATATTTATGCGGTGCATTCCACATAAAATATGGGAGAGCTGCCCAAGTAAAGCCCTCCCAAAACAAGGCAAGCAGGACACTTTTATAACAGTGATATAACTGCAGGAGCGTTGCTGCACTTTTATGAACCTTATGTTTCCTATTGGTGTTCCTTCAAATTATATATCACTTAAACATCACTCCCCGGCGCAGTTGAAATAATAAATGTATTTTCATGACATACAGAACAGAGCTGAGTTTTTGCATTATTCTGGGCTTGACAAATTCTAGTGAGCACCGAGTGGCAAATGTATTATTCTACTGTGTCACATAAAGGATTATTTCAGATGTTTGAAATAATGCACACAGTTAAAGGTTATGGGGGAATAACGTTAAAGGAATTCATTGTTTCAGGGCTGGCTGGTAATGTGAATGATAAAAAGGTGATGACTATTACAGCCTTGAAGCATTACAGTCATTTTGCTATGATAATAGTTCTCAGATTTGGTTATAGCCCTAATATGTTACCTGAAAGTTAAAATCAGATTCTCAAGTCTGTTGGCACATAATGATCACTTATTGTCTAGAATGTAATTTCTGAAAGAGCATGAGAGTTGATCTTGAGGATAAATCCTGGTTTGTTTTATGTTTTTTCTTTTTTCTTTTTTTTTAAAGAACATCTAAACATGGAGTTTGTATTTCAGAGAAGGAATCAATTCAGGATCATCATTTTTCGAAATACACCAAGATAAACGTCTCTGCTGCTCCCAGCTTTTATAGCTCTTTGTTCCAAGCTGTAATGGACCATGGGCAGGCAGTGTTGCTGGTGGTAGGAGCAATCCACCAAGGCTGTCAAGGGGCTGAGAGCTTCAAACCAGACCCTGCAGATGGTTTGAGGTTTGCTTTTGGAATACTTTAAAGAGGCATGTGCAAAAAGCAGCCCACAGAAAGCTGCCCTGGCTGTCAGGCTCATCAGGGGGTTGCAGGGCTGTCTGTCTGGAGGACACGAGCTCCAGGATGACTTTTCTCAGAGTCGTGGAACCACAGAATGGTCTGGGCTGAAGGGAATTTAAAGATCATCCAGTGCCACCCCCTGCCATGGGCAGGGACACCTTCCATTAGGCAATTTGCTCCAACCTGGCCTTGGGCACTCCCAGGGATCCAGGGGCAGCCCCAGCTTCTCTGGGCACCCTGTGCCAGGGCCTGCCCACCCTCCCAGGGAACAATTCCTTCCCCATATCCCCTTTAAACCTACTCTCTTCCCCCTTGTCCTGGAACTGTAGTTCCTGCCTTCCCAAAGTCCCAGCCTTCCCCTTCCCTACAGAAACACATCCCAGGAGAAAGGAGTGGGACTCACAATTTTCACTCCTTCCGCCCCACACCAGCCATTAGTCCCAGCTCTGCTACAAAACATTGTTATCACAACATCAGCACTTCACAGGCCTTAATGTTTGTTTAACCCATCATTTTTAGGGCTCTCAAATAAAGGAATCACAGTCTGTTGTCACCTCTACCAGTGCAAACGGTAAGGTTGCAGCCTTAGCCAGAGCAAGGTCACATCATAAAGCACATATGAGAAGAAAGATTAATAATTATTTGCATGGTATGTAATAAGTCTATGATAAAGTAGAAGAGCTGTGAAAGTCAAAGAATTTCTCTTCTATTTCTGAGTGTCCCTCTGTAGAGAAACACATACAAACACGAACCCCTCAAACAACAACAACTACCCCAAAACAATCCAAAAAAAAAGACAAGAAAAGGGATGGGAAAGAGCAAGAACAATATTCCAGTCAAAGCTGGCTCCAGACAAGCTGAAGACTAAATGAAATGGGGTCACAATTATGACAAAGCAGAACAGAAATTCAATATTTGCTCTGCAGTTTGCTCTCTGCTTTATTTTATAGGACTGGGATGTGTTTGATTAAAACGGGAGTCGTGCTCACGGGGTGTGTTATTCTTTCCAGATTTCACTTTTATAACCCAGCCCAGGCAAATAAATTCCTTTCCCTGGAATCTTTCTGCTGTCCCTGTATTTCTGGAGCTTCACACGGGTGACTGGAAATCAAACATTCCGGGGAGATAGAGCAGTTAAGTATTAAAGCAGACAGGTTTTATATGGCGAGTACAATAATTGATTCCGTGTTATGCTAACCTGCTCGGCAGGTTCAGGCAGCGAGGAGAGTTCCAGCTCATGGAGGAGTCACTGAATTATTATTTTTTAAGGTTTTAAAAGCACTGAGGCAATTTACATTTCAATTTCCCCTTTTTAAACATTTATAGAGAGGAAGAATACAGTGAGCGCTCGCACGGGCAAGAGGGCAAATTCAGCTCTGAAGTTTCCTCTGGGGAAAAAAAATAGTAAACAAATCAGTAAAATAAGTTAACTTCTTGAAGGGAGGGGTTATATTTTTTTTTCTCTCTTTTCTGGTCCGTTTACTAGCTGCTGGTGGCTTCTTGTTAGAGTGGGGAGCTGGGAAGTGCTTGGCAGTGACAAAAGTCTGAGTCATTTCTGCATTTCAGAGTTTAAAAGACAGCAAACTAATACTCTTTTAAGCAATATGGCACCAAAATCCATTGGCATAATGTCAGTGCTGCCAAATCTTGGAGTCACCAACTCTCTTCTTGCTCAGAAAGGGTCCAGGGAAGAACTGATACTTCTCCAAAGTCCTTGGTAGAAAGGGATTATCCTTGTGATCCTCAGACTGGAATAAACAGTTACCCCAAAAAGGAAAATAATCTCTATTCTAAACCACTACATTTTAAGCACATCTATTAATATAAAGAAATAAGTGGGATCACAGAGTGTTGTTGGACATGATGAAAGTTGCCCAGCTTTCCCTTTGAGGGTTCTTCTCCCCATTCAGATCACCTCACCCAGTGAGCAGTGATTTAAATGGGTCTCTTATTTTTCAGACAGGTGTCTAAGCTGAAAATAAGCTGGAAGTGCCTTCCCAGGTAAGAGAGTTTCATTCCAGCACATATTGCACCTGGCCCAGAGGGGCTCCTCCTGTGGCAGCTGCTCCAGGACCTTCCTTCACATCCCAATTTCCCTCCCCACACACGTTAGGCCAAGTGGAAACCCATCAGCTCCGGGATTAATTCCTGCAATACCACCTTTTTACCTGCTCTTCCAAGTTCTTGCCATGACCCAGTGCCTCCTGAAGTGCCAGCACTGCTCCTTCAGCAAGGACCTGTTGGAAACCTTGTCCTCTTCCGAGCAGTTTTGGCTGTATTTATGGTGAGAAATGAGTGTCGCTTTCTTCTCGCACATTAGGGCCGCTGAGCTGAAGAAAATGGGTATAACTTTTCTCTTAATTCTATAATCTTATTATCCGAGCTCCAATAAAAACTGATAATGAAATCTGAGGATATTGAGAACTTGGATTTTTTCCATTAAGTTTAACTTGGTATTTTTTTTTCCAAGCAATGTGGTACTTACCATAGTCCAACTCTTTTTAAGGCTACCCAGGGAAACATAAACCCTTGCAGCAAGCCATTCTCTGTCAAAATTACATCTGACCTGCATATTTTTGCAATTCTCTGATGCATTATACAGTCAGATCAGGTTGTTCCTTGACCAGTTGTTCACCCCTATCAATTGCATTAGCATTTAACCTGTCAGTTTAAATTACAAAGGTAACAAAGGTTTAGGAAGGTTACAATAGATCCAATCTTGCACACAAGTGTGGAAGAAGAATCTTAAATCATCCTTTGATGCCCATGTTATTTTTTCTCCTGACATACATTTAGTTACCTTCTAGAAGCATCTCTGGGCAACTTTTTATGGTAACACTACATGAGATCAGCAAAACTTGTCAGATAAGAGCAGCACTAGCAATAAGATGGGCATGTATATTTTATCTGAACTTGGAGTGCATCTCCTGTGTCTTTACTCATTTTCTCTTCTATTCTCCATCCTTTTTCAGGGCTGAATTTCCTCTTTTTCTCTCTCTGGAGATTCTCTTCTTCATTGTGTCTGATTAGTAAATTAGGTGCTATTCATAAGAATATCATCAAGGATCGAAGTCCTTTAAATCCTTAATCCCTTAGACTTGAATAAACTCATAGGATTGTTAAGGCTAGAAAATACCTCTGAGCTCATCAAATTCAACCATCAACCAGCACCACCACCATGGCCACCACTAAACCATGTCCTCATGTGCCACACCCACGTGACCTTTGAACCCTTCCAGGGATGGTGACTCTCCCACTGCCCCAGGTGGTCTGTTCCAGTGCTCGACAATCCTTTCCATGAATAAATTTTTTGAGATCTTATCTAAACCTCCCCCAAACATGAAGATACTGCGCCTGCAAGAGGGACAGAGCAGCCTCTCCTTGACCCACCCATCATCCTGTGCTGGAGACTTAACGACTCCACCACATCAGTTTTTGGGTGGAGTATTAATAAGCTACCAACCTATAACTCCAGCACACTGTGGAAAAACCTGGAAGGCATATTAATTTTACCTGGGATTATTCATATTTCAATGATGTCAGAAGTCCAACTAGAAGTTGTTTGAATACAAAATATGACAGAATTCCTACCACATCTGCCCTTAACCCGGGCTGGGCAGGAACATAAAAACACTCCACAGCCTTTGGAAAAGCTAAACCTGCACATGATGGGTCAAAAAATGCCCCTGACTGAAGAATTAAGAAAAAACACAACCACAAAAACAAAATCCTCATTCTGTTAACTCATAAACACATTTGTTTATGTATTTATACATATGTGTGTGTGTTTACAATACGTTATGCACATATATTTATGTATTGATACATAAACATGTATTTCTAATGTAAGAATTGCTCTCTTTTTCAACAAAGGTGAAACAAAGAGCTTTTACCAATAACATTCATATGCACAAAGCTCCCACCAAAGTTTGCCTGCATTAAAAATGCAGCTTTAAGACAGTAAAGCAGCAATATTAAAGGCAAAGCCAGATTGTGGCTCTGACTGAGCTCAGGAAACATATTTCTTTCAAAACATGGAGATATTTTTAAATTATTGTTTCCAGCGTGTCCAGAACACATGTTAAAAAGGCTCTAAAATAGCAAAACCTGCACCCTGGGTTTGAGCAATGGATAAAAGCTAAAAATAATGTTGAAAAACTAGTTTAAGGATATATCTTGCTACAAAGGCCCACGTTGGCCCACGCAGCTGTGGCACATTGAGTGTGCCATGATGAATGGGGTTTAATGAGCAGGAGAGCAGAGCCTGGCCCACATTTGGCTGGAGAGCTCTGCTGCTGCAATGAGGATGTGCTGGATTCATCTCCCAGTGCGGAGCAGCTGCCTCAGCCTTGGGCAGAGAGGGCTGGGACAGGGTTTGAGAGCCCGCTCTGGGCAGCACATCTGATTGCTGGGTGTAAAAATCCAGACAGGCAGAGATATTTCAATGCATAGCCGAGAGAATCAGGGAATCAGAATCACACAGTGGGGTGGCTTGGAAGGGAATTTAAAGATCGTCCAGTGCCACCCCTGCCATGGGCAGGGACACCTCCCACCAGCCCAGGGTGCTCCAAGCCCCATCCAACCTGGCCTT
>JAWWMP010000023.1:2677812-2713637 GCA_035047865.1 Dendrocincla tyrannina
CTGGGAGTGTCCAAGGCCAGGTTGGACGGGGCTTGGAGCACCCTGGGCTGGTGGAAGGTGTCCCTGCCATGGCAGGGTTGGCACTGGATGGGCTTTGAGGTCCCTTCCAACCCAAACCATTCCATGATTCTGTTACCTGTGTGTGAAACCACGTGAGAGATGGTGTAAAATGTCTTTCCATTTGTTCTTAGGTGAGTGAACAGGAGAAATGTGGTTTATCTGCCAAGGTGGTGGGATGGCCTTATTTACTATGAGCTTGGGAGAGAAGGGGAATGTTCTATTTACCAATCACAGAGTCAGTTTGAATTTTAGGTGTTGATGACTTTGCTCTGTGGAAGTGTTTTGTTTCCCTGCGTGGCTGAAAACACAGAGCTCACCAGCATTTCCCTTCACACGGCACAGGCAGGGCAGTTTTGCCTCAGGAAAATCCTTTGGGTGGGAAAACCCATCAGGTCGGGATGTCCAGGTGGAACTGAGGTGTTTGCTGGTCAAACTGGAGCAAATTGTCCTGTCAGTGGCAGCTGAAAGGAAAATAGCAAGGAAAAGAGTTGTGTTTTATAGGGCAGGAGGAAAACAAAGCAACCTGCAGAACTGAGAAACATCTTGGGTCTCTTCTTTTGGTTTGGTTGGGGGTTTGTTATTTTTGTTGCTTCTTTTTGCTTTGTATTTTGCTTCTTTCAAGTGTTTTGTTCCTTTTTTTTATCTTTTTGTTATTCTTGTGTCCTTTCTGCATGGTTTAACTTCTTGTGTTCTTGGAATTTTTTGGTGCATTTCTATTCTTTTGTATGTTTTTGTTTATTTGTATCCTTTTGAGTATTTTTGTATACTTTGTTATCCTTTTGTTATATTTTGTATCTTTCCTGTGTTTTCACCCTTTTGTATAATTTAAAAGCTTTCTTTTAACCTCACTTGTAGCTTTTTTGTATCTTTTTCTGTATCTTGCTTCTTTTTTTGTTTCTTTTCTGTCTTTTTCCTTTTGTGCGTTTGTTTTTCCTTTTTACTTCTTGTTTTTCCTTTTTCATTTCTGTCTCTTTAATTTTTCTCTTTTTTTTGCTTCTTTTTATTCTGTTTCTTTTGCTTCTTTTTCGCTTCTTTTTTTATTATTGTTATTTTCTATTTTGATTTTTTTTCTTTAAATGCAGTGTCACAGCCCTGCCAAAGCTGCAAGGTACACCTGAATCTTCAATTCCTTTGTTTTTCTCCTTTGACAGCTGCATTTTTTTGCCCCTCCACATTATGAGGGATGTTTGTTCCTCCTCCTCACCCCAGCTTTGCTCTGCTGGCACTGGTGGCTGTGCCTTTCTGGGGTGGCTCTGGCTCTGCAGCAGCTCCCGAGCATCTCTGCCTTATAATTACCTTACAATTCTTTATGGTCCCTCTTTAGGCAGGGGAATTGCACAACTTAACGTGAGTAATGCTAATTATTTGGGATCTGTCACTGCACGGCTGATGATGAATAATTGCAGCTCCTGCTCTGGTGCTGGATGCACTTGTTGAGCTCTTTTGCCTTTTTCCCCTCATCATCTGCCTTGAAGTATTGTGACATGGGGTGACACAGATAAACCTGAGTTCTGTAATTAAGTTTTATTTTAATGATCCTGGAAAATATTCAGTTTTGCACGTTCTCACGGTTTAAAAGTGGCTTAATGAGTCTTCCAGCCTTCCTGTCTGCTCAACACTCTGCTGCCATTTCTCCATAGGAATAACAGGATTCAGAAGGATGAAACTTCAGAATGCCCCACACTGGTGCATTTAGGGTTTCATAGTAATGAAGAGACTTTTGTGCGTTAGATCAATGAATTTTCCCCATTTATCAGTCCGAGCAAACAACTCCAGTGAGGAGGGAATTTCAGGGACAATGAATCCGACTTTTCTTATAGAATTCACCTGATTTTCCATGAGCATCAGTGGGACTGGGATTTTTTGCACAAGTGCTTCCAGAAAACAAGCTTTAAGCCTCCTTGTACAGGCTTTTGCACTTGCAAAAAATGATATTTGAGGAAAGCAGTGCCTGAAATCACGGGTTACTCACCCCCTCACTGTGCACTCTGCCCAGAGCCAGTGGAATGAATAGGTACAGGAAAAGCTCTGGTTAGGTGGGATCTTCTCAGTTCTTCCCACACTATTCCAGCAGAGCTGGAAAAAAAGGCACTTGTCTGTGCTGGGTAAGGAATTTGTGGATATTCAGCTCATCTGCCTGAGCTGACACTGAGTTGTGAGAGCTCTGTCCATAGAATGTCCAAAGGGGTATTTTTAGAGTGAATTTGATCCCCTTTAGGCACAGAAACTTATGAATTTAACAGTCCATTTTTCCCCTCCCACCCTCTCGCTCTTTTTCCCTCCCTGTGGCTCTTTAATATTAAAATGCTGCATCTTTTGGTAGGAGAGTCAGCAGGGAAGCTCCTGCTGCACAGGAGGGATGGATGTTAATTATCAGCAGTGCAGGATTCCCAAGCCCCTCACAGGAGCAGCATCTTTGAAGGATTGAGGCTTCCCCGTGTGTTCCCAGAGGGTTTGGGGCTCCCCATGGCTCTGCCCAGGCCCCACAAGTAGCTCCTAGAGGAGAAGATGCTCCAGATTTGCTCTGGCAGCATGGAAAGCTTAGCTTAATATTCAGTTTATTCCTGTAAAAGGAGGATGTGTTGGTTTTCCAGAAGGAATAATTTGAAGGATGCTCCTGCACTCCAGAAAGGTGGTTTCATTCCATGTTAGACTTGGAAATAAATCTGAGTGTATATATATATATATATATATAAATTCAGTTATATCAGAGTGTTTGGGAGTAGAAATGGCACATTTCCAACCATAGTTGTCTTCCTCAATTGCAGTTGGAAAGGCTGTGGAAAAGGACGAGGAAAAAAATTGGCTGTTAGATGGTTCTTCCTATGGAAGAATCCTTTGAAATTTGGCAACTCAACTTCCTAAAGTGAAGAGTAATTCAGGAGTTCTGTCTGTTACAGGAAAAACCAAGCTGGTGTTTCCAGAAAACAAGTGAACTCCAGACATATTTATTAGGTGTGTGGCTTGAATTCAGAGATTTTCAAATGAGAAAGAAAGTGTCCATTTTCCCCAGCAGAAACATTTATATTGGGAAGAAATAGTTTGAAAAAAATTAATTTTTTAGCCTGAGGCCAAACAGAGCTACCACATAGAGATGTATCAGATGGATTCTGTGTGCAGAATGATAGAAGAATCTGCTCTGGAGCATTAGGCAGCACTATCACAGTATGATTTTTGGGTATATAATTACAATCATGAAGTATTTACCATGTGTGAATACTCACATTGCAGGGATTTGTTACAAAATTGGACATGGGGCTTAATTTAGATTAAATTCAGAAACTCTGTGTTTGGGAATTACTCTATACTTTATGTCTTGTAGGCAAAAGGTGCAGAGGAAGAACATGAGAAGAGGAAGAGGAAATAAACCCCGTTTGTATAGACAATGATACACTTATTTTTTCTCTTTTAATTAACAGTAAAAGTCTATGTCTGATAATAGGAACAAATGAGGTTGATGTAAATCCATTGCAAACCAGAGGTGCACTGCATATGCAGCAGGGAAGACTAAGCTCCAGCCAGTCCTATGGAAGCTGGGCTTTGGAATTGCTTATTGTGAGACTGAGCCTAAGTAATGAGCGTGAAATATTAATTAGGCTACTTGTATATTATGAAATAAAGCTAGTTTAGTGTTAAGAAATGAAATTGAGCCAGATTTAGAAGAAACATTCAGAATTATTTTGTGCAATAGGCTAAAGCAAATATTGACTCGCTAGTACCTTAATGCAAATACATTAAATTATTAGGGATTAGGGGCCAGTTTAGCCTGCAGACAAGCCAAAGCAGGAAGCTTTAACCTTTTCACTAGTCATCCTTGACACTTAGGTGGTGGCAGCAGGCGTGTGTGTCCTCTGCACTGAAGCACTGGCATTCTCCAGGGGAGTTTGGGGCAAATTACTCCGTAATCTTTCCTAATGTGCTCTCCAGAGGGTCCTGGGACTAAATGCTCGTGATAAGTAATAGTATATGCAAAGTAGCTCTGCATGTGCAGGTCCTGTCATGTAATAAATGACTGGGGTAGAGCAGGGGAGCTGCAGTGAAACCCTGATTAGCTGAACCCAGCTTAGTAAAACTGTTCTCATCTGGCCCTCCAGGCTGGGTTATCCCACTGTGAGTCAGGCTGTTCTCCAGGGGCACAGCACTGCTGGAACAAGAAGAAGGAAAAGCATGAAATGAGTAAAAAATAGTGGGCATTTTGGCTCCCTGGGGCAGGGAGAGCTTGGAAAAACCTGTGAGGGGGTGGAGATGTGGGAGTTGTGCTGTGGAGGTGGGACTGAGCTGGGCATTGGTGCCATCAGTGTGACCTTATTGTGTGTTAGACCATGTCTAACTTGAAGGAAGAGCGTGTCGTGACAGGACAAGGGGAAGTGGCTTCACATGGGCAGAGGGGAGCTTTAGATGGGATATTGGGAAGAAATTCTTCCCTGTGATGGTGGGCAGGCCCTGGCAAAGGGTGCCCAGAGAAGCTGTGGCTGCCCCAGCCCTGGGACTGTCCAAGGCCAGGCTGGATGTGATTTGAAGCACCCTGGGCTGGTGGAAGGTGTCCCTGCCCATGGCAGGGGGTGGCACTGGATGGTCCCTTCCAACCCAAACTGTTCTGAAATTCTGTGATTCTCTGTGGGGAAAGAGGAGGAAGGAATTGGGGCAGACGCTGTGTTTATTGTCATTGTCACTGATTCCTCCAGAGAGGTAAATCCTGGATTTTATCTCAGTTGTGCTTTAATACACGTGCCTTTTATCTCCTGCCCATCATCTCTAGACCAGAGCCATGGCTGGAACAGCTCTGGAGTTCCCAAGTTACTGCAATTCCCTGTTTTTCACAGGAGTAGCAGGTGTCAGGAACCCAAGTGTCACCTGTATCTTGGTGTCCTGGTGTCATTTCATCTGCACTGCAAAGCCCACAGGGCACCGAAGCTGAGTGCCCACCGTGCTGTGCAGGAGCAGATGGTGTTCCCTCTCAGGTCTTCCCAAGTGTAGAATTCCACTGATTTCACCTTGCTGAATACCTTGGACGCTTTCTCACTCGTGTTACTTGGGGTTTGCACACGTCAGTTCATCATTTCTATGGGATCACAGATGCTGTCAATTCTTCTGTTAAACCTCTGTGTCACATTTATGAACTGGTACAGGAATGATTTGAGCATCCTTTTGTTTGTAATTGAAAGCCTGCATTTTCTGGCAAATAGGGGAAAAATGCACCTCAAAATAAGGCTTAAATAGTATCTTAAAGCTGTGATTAAATGTGTTGTTATTAGAATAAACCCATAGGAAGTCCAGGGAGCATATTTATTGTACACTTGTCCCATCCTGAGAAACTTCTGATATGAAGAGAGCAGGTCCCAAAAGATGGAAGAATATCATGTCTGGACACAAAAAAGTTCAGTAGGATCATATGTAAAGTCTGTCACAGCTGGAATGGGAATGTCTGCCTCCTGTCTGAGACCATCTCCTTATTTAAAGACACCACAATGATTTGGAAAAGACTGGCAAGGTCTGGTTTGAGATTTGTAAGCCACATCATCCCTTTCTGAGCTCGTGTTCTGCCCTCACAGACATTTTCTGGAGTGCAGGGAAGTGCTGGTTTCATGTATGAGGCTGGCACAGGCAAAACACAGCCTGGCATGGACCTCAGCTGCCCATTCCTCCTGCCCTTACCATGGACAGCCCTGGTTTGGGGCCAGCAATTTTGCTAGAGCACTGTATATGTCATTAGGAATCATTGGTCTAATTTCTTTCTTTATTATGGATGACAAAATAAAACATTAATAGGCTTTTTCATAAGAACTGGAAGTTAAATATTCATTATTTCTTATTACTTCAATGTCACTGAGCCTTTGATATGCTGGAACTCCAAAAGCTTCTCCCTGCTCTCTGCTTGTAGCCTTTTAATTCACAGCTCTGAAGGTTGTCTGGGTGTTGCTCCTGGCCCCTTTCTCTCCTCAGCAGCTCCCAGCTGTGGGACATGTCATTGTCTGTCCTGATAGATGGATTCTCAGATGCATCATGAATGTTATCTGACTTCTGGTGGGAACTCTGGCTTTGGGCTAAACTGCTTCCTAAAGCTGGATAACTGTTTTCTTCAGGATCACAGAATCATGAAATGGTTTGGGTTGGCAGGGAGATTAAAGATCCTTTTATTCCTGCTCCTGCCATGGGTAGGGACACCTTCCAATAGACCAGGTTGTTGTGAGACCCATCCAGCCTGGCCTGTGTTTCCAGTGTGTGATATATGGAAGAATGGCCATGGCAGATGGGGAAGGAGAAGCACGAGGCCATCCTTGTGCCACAGGAATGTGCTGCAGGGAATTGTGGCAGCAGGGGAGCAGCGAGGGGGGTGTCATGGCCAGAACACAACAGCAGCCAAAACAGGAGGGACAGCTTTGGAGTTTCTTTCTTAAAGCTGTTTGTATCCTCTCTTTCACCTTCCAGCCCCCTTGTGTGTCTGGGTTGTCGTCCTATTCATTTGTCCTTCCAAACCGACTTTCATGCAGCTTTCTATCCTAAATGTTCCACTTCAGATTTCATTTTTTTCTGATACCCTGGACTCATAGAATCACAGACTCACAGAATGGTTTGGGTTGGAAGGGACCTCAAAGCCCATCCAGTCTATGGGCAGGGACACCTTCCACCAGCCCAGGGTGCTCCAAGCCCCATCCAACCTGGCCTTGGACACTCCCAGGGATCCAGGGGCAGCCCCAGCTTCTCTGGGCACCCTGTGCCAGGGCTACCCACCCTCCCAGGGAAGGATTCCTTCCCAATATCCAACCCACACTCACCCTCTGTCAGTTTGAAGCCATTCCCCCTTGTCCTGCCATTCCAGACCCTTGGAAACAGTCTCTCTCCATCTTTCTTGTAGCCTCTCCAGGTCCTGGAGGGCCACAAGGAGGTCACCCCCAATCCTTCCTTTCTCCAGGCTGAACAATCCCAATTCTACCAGCCTTTCCTGCCATCAGAGCTGCTCCAGCCCTCTGACCATCCTGGTGCCTCTGGACTCGCTCCCCAGCCCCATGTCCTTCCTGTGCTGGGCTCTAACCTTTACACTCCAGAGAAAAATCAAATCAAATAAAAAACAAAATAAAATAAATATCCTCAAACTCACAAATATAAGAGTATTTAAAAGCTGTGTGACCACATTTTGACTATGCACACGTTACTTTGAAGCAACATGAACTGCTGTCCCCTCATCAGGGCACTCTTCTTAAGAAAGGGTGAAAAACCTCTCATTTCAGATAAAATCGTGGGAAATTCCAAAGGAAAATAGCATTTTAATAGAGCATAAGGCCTATAAAAGCAACTGATCAAGACCTGCACTGTGAGATGTTTCATAACTTCTTGGGTGAACCAAACACTAATGACTCACAGTCCATTTCCAGCTTCTTCAAATACATGTGGAAACACTGCCATATCTATATTTGTGGCTCCAATTTAAACTACTCATTCTAGTGTTACATTTTCACAAATAAAATCCTAAATTATTTAGTTTCTTGTGACAGAAACCCAAACACAGCCCTCAGTCCTACCAAAAATAAACCTTCATACCACATGGTATGTTTTTCCAATTAATATTTACAGCAGTTCAGGTGTCACAGACTCTTTTTGGTGGGGAAAAAAATTAAAAAATAGCCTCGTTCAGGTTTTATTGATGGAACTCATGACATTCCTGCTCTGGTACAAACCAAGGTCACCCTCAAGTTGGATGTCAGACTTCATTAATGAGTGTGCTGGGCATCCTGAACCTGTGGGCTCGCTGCCCCCAGCACCTTGCAGCTCATGAACCTCAGCAGGGCTTTCTGCTGCCACATCTGCAACCTTTCTGCCCAGTCAGCTCATCAATAGGGGTTCAAAAATGACCCCAAAGTTACCTGGCTGGGGATATCACTGCAATATTCCCACCCTGGTGGTGCTGCTGTCTGTGCTCCTCCAGCTGATGCTTTCAAAGTCCTGCTTGATTCACAGCAAGATTTTGGAAGTGGCTCATTCTTGAGTTATCCAGGAGAATAATCCCGTCTGGAGGATGTTCTCTTTTAAGCAGAGCCCATGAAATCGTGGCTTAGAGAGCTGGGCTTCGAAACTTCCAGCAAAGCTGAGAAATTTGCACGAAAGGAGTGTTGTTTCAACAACGTCCCCTCCTTTCCCCCCAGAAAGCTGCAGAAAGGAATAAAAGGGACAAAGATTCTCAGTTTCCTCTCTTTGCAGCTGCCTTCTCCATACAAATGAAATTAGGTGGTGCATTGGGTATGGCCCCCAGGCACTATTTATGGTCTGCAATCACGCTGCAGGCTCGAAGGGTCAGTGCCACCGTCTGTCAGGAAGTCAAACTCGGAGACTAAATAACTTCATACCCTGCAATTCTGTCCCCACCACAGATTAACCAACACCCCAGTGAAGGCCCCGGTGCCATTTGTTTGGAGTGCTGACCTTCTTTTGAAGTATTGCTGGTATTTGTCACTGTTACCTTCGAGAGCAGATGAGATTGGCCAGTCCTTGGTGCCTGTGCCATCAAATTGCTTCACTTAAATATTTAAATGGGCACTGGCTCTGCAGTTTAACTGAGTCATTCAGACACAGGGGGTCCACAGAGGGAAATGCTTGTGGAGCTGAGGGGCCACGGAGAGTCCTTGTGCAGGCTTGGGGAGTTGGTGCACAGCTGGAGAATTCCACCCAGGAACTGCATTGGGGAGAGGTTATTTGCGCTTCCCACCTGCAGAGCTGAGGGCTGAGGAATTCCACAGGACCAAACCCACCCCAATTTTCTATTTGTACTTCACGTCACACTTTGTTACACTCATGGCTTCAATTTTTTTGGTGTGATTGTGTCTAGTCTTCTTTTGTCCATTTGATAACTGCCAGAGTTGCAACAAGATAAAGAAAATGAAGAAAATTATGTTTAATCACAGTGAGACTCTCGGAATCCAGTAAATAAATATTTTCCGTGCTGCCTTCCTAACCCTAAATTTGATGAAATCTTATTATTTTCCTAATACTACTGGCAATCAGAGGTTCCTGGAGGCTTTGGAAACCCTCCTCATATGGAAGTTCAGCAGGGGCAGCAAACCTGAGTTCTGTAGGTACCTGAAGAGTCTATCTGTAAAACTAGAGCAAAATATTAAATATTTGAAGTTATTTAGGATGTCTCCTTTAGTAGGTGCCTATCAAGTCATCCAGAAAGTTTTCTTCCCCGAAAAACTCTTTGCAAAGAAGATTTTGTTGAAAAAACATGGATGTTATTGCTCACTATCTTAAAATAAGTCATGTTTCAGAAAACCACAAGTCCCATCACAGAGATCCATTGCTTGTTGAATACATAAACAAATTTCAAACTGACATACATTGTATGGAATTAACTAAGCAGGTAAATTTTATACCGATTCAATTAACCGATACAAAACATGGTGTGAATCCCCTTAATTCAATTCCAAGCTAGTTTTATTTGCTTTGGGAAATGTACAAGTGAAAACTCAATCAAGGAAAACTACCCCTGCAATTCCACTGCGTCTCCAGCTGATATCCTTCCCCAAACTGAACTCATTGGGGAAGGGCAGTCAAATAAATAAAGCTCTGCACTTAGGCAAAGGCACTGTCTTTTCTTTTAAGAGGTCTCAGAGAAATAAGGATGATATTGATCGATATTGCCCTCAAAGCAGCCTGGTTAAGTGCACTAATTAAATTAAAACCTCTGCAGATTGGTTGCAAAGCAGATGTTGTGTACTCCCCAAGCTGCCACGGTGGGACATTCCCCTGCTCTCTGCTG
The DNA here is from genome assembly GCA_035047865.1 of Dendrocincla tyrannina. NCBI lineage: Eukaryota > Metazoa > Chordata > Aves > Passeriformes > Dendrocolaptidae > Dendrocincla > Dendrocincla tyrannina. The sequence goes on from JAWWMP010000023.1 coordinate 2,687,624, forward strand.
TGCCTCCATAGCACACCAGAGTTCCTGGGAGGGTCCTGCCCAGCACAAATGAGAGGCCAAACCAACTTATCATCCTGCCAGGTGTTTGCAAAGCACAAATGTTGAGCATCCTTTCCCTTTCCCTCAGGAGCTGCAATTCCAGTCAGCTCCAAGCAGCAGCTTCTGGCACACGGCAGGGACGGCCAAGGTCGCAGTAACCCTGGTGTCAGTGATGATCTTGCAGTCCTGAAGGACTGCTCTGTTGGAAATGGGGCTGGGCAGAGACACCGAGGGGTGTGTGAGCAAGCTGGTGTGTCCCCTGCTCTCTCACCATCCAGCTGAGTCCCCTTCATTGAGGCAAAGGCCAGAAACACCAACACGGCACACAATGGGTTGGGTTCAGAGGGACCTCAAAATCCATCCAGCCCCACCCCTGCCATGGACAGGGACAACTTCCACCAGCCCAGCTGCTCCAACCTGGCCTTGGACACTTCCAGGGATGGGACAGCCACAGCTACTCTGGCCTCCCCACCCTCCCAGGGAGGAATTCCTTCCCTAAGGAAAGCACTCATGGTTATCAAAGGTACCACAACACTGTGTGATCACATTCAGCTCAATATTTCCATATTGCCTCGTTTCGAGTTCTGTTTGTGTGTTGTCAGACTGAGAACTGCTCCAGAAACCTGTGGAATGTCTTTGCAGGAACCTCTCCAAGCATGGCACGTGCTTGGCATGAAGCTTCCTGGCTGGATTTTGGAATGAGGTGGAGTAGCTGCACATCTACCCCATCCCCTCCAATTAAAGAGCTGTCTGGGTGGCTTTCCAGCTGCAGTGGGCTCCCCAGGACACTGAGGTGACAATGCCACCAGGGAGGGCTCTGGGGCTGCAGCACCAAAGGCACAGCCCACAAAGTGTGGCGTGTCCCGCTCCAAAAAGCCAAGAAGACGTGATGCTGAACGTGGCCCAGAGCATTCCAAAAGCCTGCTGACAGTGTGTTTTCTTTTTTAGAAAATGGATTTACAAAAAAAAGAAATAAAGCCTCAGAAATATCAAACCATCTGATCGGGACTGAAAATAGCCCCTGCTATTTGCATCAGAAGGAAGATGTTTACATTATCAACAACAAAGAGGTTACAGGAAACTCGTGGATTTCTTCTCAGTGTACAAAGCTTAGAAATAATATTTTGCTGAGATGAATGTCTTTAGTATTTGATTTTTTAAAATAGTAGCTCCTTTGTATTTTAAGGGTGACCTTTCCATCTGTTGGGTCAAGGATATCGGCTGACCATGGAGTTCAGAGGAGAATAATTCCCATCAGACCCTGCATTTTATTTTTCTCCAAAGGACAGTTTCAGCCTTTGGCTCCCAGTCAAAATTTTTAAGGATCTATAATCTCGTGATCTTATGACCTATGATCTTACTTTTTTGCTAAAGAAAAATGAATAATCATATTTTTTCCCCCTAAACTGCAAGTCCTTCCATCCAATTTTCTACAGCCACTATTCAATCCAACCTGAATGCAATCCCTGTGCTGAGAGTACAGATTGTAGAATAATTAGCCACAAAAGTCTTAGAGCATTTTCCTGTGGAGCATAGGAATAAAATAAGGGGGAAAACCAGTAGTTCAGGTTCCTCAGCCTATTATTCACATTATGGTTTACTGAGAAAATTAAAGAGACGGTGACATGGATGTCACAATAATTCTGTCACTGTTGGCACAGGTACCAAATCATCCCCCAGCCCAGGTTGCTCCAAGCCCCGTCCAAGCTGGCCTTGATTTCTGGATAACCTTAGAGAGCAAGGGCTTCTTCACGCTCTCAGAAATGGTAAAATACAAATTAAAAATAGGAAACTAAGCAAAAAATAGGCAAACTTGTGAAAAGACACGGAGAAGAGGAAACAGTTCAGAACCCAGTTCTCTGGGGCAGAACTGAGGTAGATAAAACACATGTTGGCCTTTTAATGCTTAGTTCTTCTTTCTTCCCTTTTCTTTATCATGAAATGAAGGAAAGTGTTTCCTCTCCCACCCTTAGATCTATCCATCAGACAACAGATCAGGGAAAATGTGTCCAAAAAGAATAATGTTTCCAAAGCAATAGAAATTCTTGAAGAAACACCTATATGTTTGCTTGATAAATTATTACTTCATTTCTATATTCATACAGAGCACATGTATTTTCACGCTCCATCGAACAGAGAAATCCTCTGAGTTGCCTTAGAAAGCTGCCATGAGGTTATTTTTCTTTCACTAAAGAACTTATTTGCTGGGGCTTTTCAAACCTTGCTGTCCTTCCTGTGCCCTATTGAGCACAGGGGCAAATTAATTTTTTAAAATGGTATTCATGGAAGATGGTTTCAAACTTTACATTCAAGTTTTCTTTTTCTTTTTTCCTGAACCAGACTGTGTTTCCAAACGAACTTGACGGGATCCTAATACTGCAATCATGCAAATTTCAAGCAAAGCCATGATTATTAATGGATCAATATCACAAAATTATGATGTTCAGTGGAACTGAGGCAAAAAGGGAGATCCCAGCAAAGCTTAGCTGGACCAGGGCTGGGCTGGAACGTGCTGAGGAATTGCTGAGAGACAAGCAGAAGCCCAAGCTCAACATCCTAGCAGGGAGCGATGGAAACCAGCTGCTCTCAGGAAGGCAGAAGACACCAAGAGGATGAAACCCAGGCTGTAAATGCCTTTCCCGTGGAGATGCTGCTTCCCCCCTCCGTTTCCCAAGTTTTCTCGGAGCAGGAGTTTGGGTTTCAGCAGTGCAGCAGCAGGGAAGTTCCCCACTGAGTGCGGATTGAGCTTCGTTTCCCCCCCAGGTTTTCAACAGTTTGCAGAGAAGTTATGTACGAGACAGGGTGTAAATCTGTGATCTCACATTGCCACCCACCAACACTCTCCCTCTTTTTTTTGTCAGGTCAGTCAAATTAATTGGTTTCAACTCTTTTTTCAAGTGGAAGTTCATTAAAATTTTGAAAAATTGCCATCACAAGGAAAAGCACAATCTTCAGTTAACAGTGTCAACCTGCTATTGCACTGGCTTCTTTTGCTTCTTAATTGGATATGTCGACTCAAATTCTGCTTAGCAAACAGCTTGGATTTGGGCAAATCAGCACTTTTTTCCAGTGGGAAAAAAAATGCATCAAGAAATTCCCAACCATCTCAAATCATTTCCCAGATGTGGTGGTAGCTTAATAAATTTGTAGCTTGTTTAAAACTTGGGGTTTGGGTATTTAAGGTCTTCCTGAAGTGTCAAGGGACAATCAGTCACCATTTGTACTCAATAAACTGGGAGTTGATACTTCAGGAATCGATGCAGCTCTGCAGAGATTTGAAAGATGTTCATTTATTGAAGAAAGCAGTAAATAAAAATAAAGCCTCACTGGAATTTAATTGCAGTGTCCAATGGGTGTGTTTGTACTTGTGTGCATGTATAAATAACTTAATTATAAATAAACAAGCCAAAGGAAAGGGAAAATTGTAAACTTAGCAAGTATCGACTAATATACAAAAAATAAGGCCAATGTCATCAGGTTGTGTACTCTGCTGTTCTAATTCTGCATTAATTTACAGGAAGATCCTTGCTGATTGGATGCAGATAATTTCTGACTCCCCACTCCATCAGGAAAAATCAATTTGGGGATATTATAGACTAACTCAACTTTTTCTCACTGTATTACCAGCGTCTCTCACACATACCAAGGTCAGTGGCTCATGCAGGTGAGTTCCAAAGGACTGGCACTGTGAGGACACAGAGAGTAGTAGGAATAATATTGCCTCAATATTGTGTTAATACTATTAAAGGTATTAAAATCTTTTTAAAGACTTCTTGGACAACTCACAATTAACATTTCTTCAGTCTTCTTAAATTATCAAGCACTATGCTAACAGACAGGGTCATTGTTTTATCTATCATAAAGTCAAAGGAATTGCTGGAGATATGGCGAGAGTATTACACATATAATTAACACTGGGGTAATTTATTCAATAAGCTCTCATTTAATTACAGGACCCTGTTACAGAGTGCTGTGGTTTATATCTCAGAAATAAAGATTCAGGAGGAGGTCTCCCCAAATGACAGCAGCCTCTCTGCTCTCCATCCGTGCCCCCTTTGCTGTGCTGGCGCAATAGGCAAGATATGGGAAGGAAAATGTTCCCTGGGAGGGTGGGCAGGCCCTGGCACAGGTTGGGCAGAGCAGCTGTGCCTGTCCCATCCCTGGAAGTGTCCAAGGCCAGGTTGAAGTGACCTGGGCTAGTGGAAGGTGTCCCTGCCCATGGAAATGGGTGATCTTTAGGTCCCCTCCAACCCGACCCATTCCACGATTCCATGCTGATATCAGCCAGGCTGGCAGGGAGAAGACTGGCTGTCACCTCTTGGAATCAGGACTGGTGTTTCCTTGCTCTTCCTTGACCTCCTGTCACCAGCACAAGCCTGTGCTGAGCTGTGACACATTTTCTGCTGCTTTTTTTTATGCTGGCGTTCGTTTCACCAACAAACAGTGAACAAGGTGAAATGGTAGAAATCTGTGAGCAAGCCTGAGCTCTTTCTGCACCCATCAACAAACCTCATCAAAAATAAAAGAAGTATGAAACCCTACTGATTTGCACTGTTGGGAATATGAAAGGCTTTTTTTTTTTTTTCCTTAACATGAAAAATAAATAGACCTGACACTTGTAAATGAAGTGTTTCCTTTTGGGATAATATTATGTGCTCACAGATACCCTCAGTGCCCCTGGGTTATCCCAAATCCTACAGAGACTCTGCACAAAGTGCTAAACCCCAGAGCTTCTAAAGGCACAGACATTGAGAGCTGCAATAAGTCACTGCCTCTGCACGAACTAACCTGGGCTCTTTTACTACCAAAAGCCTGCCAAATCACCCTATTACTTAAGTCTTTTTGCTCCACAGATCTCAGTGTTCCCAAAACCGCCACCGAATGAAGCCCTTCATATGGGAACATAACACATTTCTCTACATGCATTGCTCACAAAACGCTCACTTATGTTCTCACAAATTCAAACAACAACAAAAACTTCAAACCCCGTCAAAGCCAGCCGTGTCAAGCTGACAGGAGTTGATGACACTCATAAAAGGAGCAGCTTTCTAAAGAGACATCTTTCTCGTGGAAAGTGTTAGCCAATTGATAATGCAGGTAATAGTCAGCACTCCAGATCTGTGCTGATAGATAAAACTGCTGTCAAAACTGCTGCCTTTATTGACATCATCATGAATACTTTGCTCCCAAGGTAAAGACATTATTGTCAGAAGTAGCTGAAAACATTATAGAAGATATTTCTCAGTTTAACTATGTAAAAGTCTGTTGTTACAAACTCTTCAGGATTGCTTAACATCAGAAAATGAGACTGAAAGAACATCATTCATAATAGGATCTCTCACTTAAAATCTTCAAAGAGCATTTGAACTGGAAAAAAACCCACTGGATCAGTGTGACGAGTCACTCGAGGCTCTGGCAAAGCCAGCTGTGCCTGCCCACATCCCATCTCCCATCCTCTGCACAGCCCTGGCTGGGGGTCACACGGATGCAGAGAAATCCAGTGGATTGAAATTCCCTCAACTGATGAAGAAACTGATAAAAAAAGTATGTTCAAGAGGCTGCAATAACAAATTCCATCCAGCCACAGACGTGCCCTCACAAAACTCCAGAGCACTGCAGGTCTGGGAGCAACAGGTGAGTGTGGAGGAGCAGAGATAACACTTGCTGTGCCCATTGCTGCATGCCCTGAAAATAAAAGAGCCAGAAAACGTGCCGGGTTGGAGGGGACCCTCAAGGATCCTCCAAGTCCAGCTGCTGGCCCTGCACAGGACACCCCAACCTGTGCCTGTACATGAAAGGAATAAACCTCAGTGCTGACCTTGCTTGACCTTGCTATAATTTGGCAGCTAAAACAAGTCACCGAAGACCAAGCCTGCAGAAATATTTCAACCATTTGCAGCTGAGTGGAATCCCAAGGCAGACACGCTGGCTCAGGGACGAGCCCCTGTCTCACCCCGTTGTCCCAGTGACCCCCTGCCCCGCTCCGAGCCCGCAGTGCAGGGGCTGTGACACCTCATCCCACTCAGCTCTTACCTCTAATCTAATTTGACTGAGATGAAGAAACCTCCTGCTCTCCAGAGATCGATTCTCCTCGAGCGCAGCACATAAATGAATATTTTACAAGCCATAGAAATGCAGCCCTTTCCATTTTTCTCGTGCAGCTCTGCTATGAAGGCAGAGGCTGGTACCCATTTACAGTGTTAAGCTCCTGTCTCGGAAGCAGCAGAGATTGGGAGCCCCTCACCTACTGCTCCCTTTGGAGGGCTCCTCCATCAGCTCCTCCAAAAACAACACGTTGCTGTTCACCATGGAACTTTTGACATCATTTTAAGTCCTGCTCAGGTGCAACAGCTGGTTATTAAAAGTGTGTTTATTCCAGAAAACACCTTGCTGAGGTTCTGAGTATCAGCGCTCTGTGGTGACCTCTTCGTTGGGACAAACCCATCTGAACCATCACTACTGATGTGTGAAACCTCCTTTAACAAGAAAACACTCTACATATTGTTCCATTCTGTAGTCTATAGTGGTCACTAGCTAATGTGATGTACCTTAAATGTGGCTACAAGAGATTAACACTTGGCACCTCTGGATCCCACTGCAATCACCCTGTGCTTCAGACTTCAAAGGCAATACCAAAGTAATACTGAGATCAAAGACTCTCAGCACAATCAGAGGTTTTGAAGTTTGCAAACCATAGAAATTGGAGGAGTTTTAGTTCATTCTCTCTTGTCATTTTCTCCTGGATACTTTGAGTCACTGTTCAAGGTTTTGATATGAACTTACGTTTTGATGCACAAGGATCTGAAGATGCCAGGGAGTTCCAGATTAATCCATGCTGACAGCAAGGGCTCTCATTACCTTCCCATTGATTTTGCAGATAGTTTGAAAGGTTTGGGGGGAAAAATAAGCTCTGTTACATGTTCTGATGCAAAGGAGGCTCTGCTACTCGGGACAAACTGTGTCTTTTCAAACATGTTTATGCAGCAGTCCTTAGATTTGGGTGAGGCATACAAATACCCTCCATGGATGAGGAGCACATCAGCTGAAGTTCTGAGCTCCTTCACACACTGTTGCTCTGCCATTTTAGGTCTCTCTTCTTGCAGTTTCATTCTCTCACTGGTTAATGGGTGTCTATAAACCTTTGCTCATCACCATCACAGCCTGAGTGACACCTTTCCATCCACAGGACACAGGCACGTATCTGGTGTTGCTCTGCAAACCTTCACCAAGGAATCCTTCCAGTCCAACTTTCTTTTTTAATAGATAGATCAGACACAAATATTGAGTGAGACATCCAGGAGCGGATGATTTTCCCAAGCACTGTGACAGATGCTCAGTTCCCCATTTCCTGGTCCATTTCTCAAACCTCCCTATCCCTTTCTATATTTAAACAATCTTTTCCACTTTCTCATCTACTTGCTCTTATCAACATTGGTTATCTTGCTTCCTCTCACGAAAATTATCCAGCTCTCTACATGAAGGATCATTTCACATAGACAATTGTACTTGGTGAGAAATTCAATACTTCTTGCTGGAGAGTCATTTGTAACCAAAGTCCCCAAAGCATGAGGAATGTTCCCTCCCTTTCCACAGTTATTTAATGCAGCAGCAGACCCTGTTTTAAGGCTTTCCTGTGGCACAGGCTCCATCAGACATCCAATATTTGCTCACTTACCATGGCATGCCCATACTTAATATTCCAAACTAACCATATGACTTCAGTAACAAACATTTCGGTCAGGCTTTACAATACATATCATTTACTGATCTAAAATCACATCAGACAGTGCTGTGAGACCTGACCAAGCCAAATTCCTCTTGAAAAGCAAAACAGGGGCAAACCAGAGAGCCAGTCCCTCACAGCCAGGCTCGTGGGGGAAGGCTGTGTTGGAGTTCCTGAGCTGTGGAACACGGCCAGCATTCCTTGGGCATGGCCACTGCTGAAAGTCCCATCACATTCCATACTTACAGCTTGGAAACTGAATTTCTTTTCCTTTATGAGACATCATCTTAGAATGTGGCAGTGCACCCTGTTAACCCCTTTTGTGCAGAAGACTGTCCTGGGCAGGTGGAAGGATTTGAAATCTTGGCAATACTCTGTACATCCAGGGGGCCAAAGGAGAGCAACATCCTCTCCCTGCACTCCAAGGTCCTTGTAAAACAGGCTCTAGAGAGCAATAAATGTGTTTATTTTTGTTATGGTTCTCCCATCGCTCTCTGACTGCTCCTCTTTGCTTTTGGAAAGCACTTGGTTTTTGTACCATTCTCTGTCTGTTTTCAGCATCATAAAATGAAATTCACTTCATTGATCAGAAGATGACCTCTATCCAGTGCCTCTTAGATTAGAGATAACAGCAGGCTGCTGTCTCGCTGAGAAATGATTTCTTCAGGTCCTCTTTATTATGATTGCTTCCTAACATATCACTTAAAAACCGGAATGGAAAACAAATGAGAATATCCCAGTGTTTGTATTTTGACTTACCAACAAACACAGACACACACACTGCAGCACTCAGCGCTTTGGAATAATTCATATTTTTTCTGTGGAAGATGAAGAAAATATTTAACTATAGAAAAATGAGCTGGGGAAAGGGGTAAAAATGGATTGACATAAACCCTACATTTTGCCTAAGAGACTTTATGCTTTAAACCAGGAAAAATGGTAGATGTACATTCATGTGAAATTTAAACTGTGCATATTCAGGAACAGGTTTTTAAATATCAGCAATAAAGATCATGTTGGAATACATTATCACATTCTGCACTGGAGCATGTGTTACATATTTATAACAAGGAAAGCGTGCAAGACTAATCATACACTATGAATAATGCCATGTTTTCACAGGCAGCTTTGCAGTGTGTTATCCCAGACATTCCCTTCTGCTGGGGATGGGAGGAGGGAGAGGCTCCTCCAGCACCCACTGCTCTCCAGGAGGATCCCACCTCAAAGGTGTGAGGGGTGCAGTGACCTTTATTTGAAAAGAGCCATCACTGTGGGGATTATTCCAGCTATCTCAGGCCCTTTGCTGAGCTGCAGGAGAGGTTCAGCTGGCAGCAAGTGCTGCACTTTGTTCCCAAAGCCCTGGATCCTGCTGCCTTGGCAAAGTGATGGGATTCCTGGAAGGCTTGTCAGCCTCGGAAAAGCCTCTCAGCTTCAGTCTCCCCACCCTTCGCTTCACCATGCTGAAGGATGTACTCTTCAGGAATAAACTAAACTGCTCTTTTCCTTCCCTCTCAACAAAACTTTGTGTGCCTCACACTGCAATGGGCTCCTGACAGCTGAACTTATTTTATCAAGTAATGCATAATTAAAGCTACACAGATCTGATGGTGTGTTACACCAGCACAGATGAAATACTGCATGAATATATCAGCCAAGTAATGCCACTTTTATGAGCTGTTTGCCCTCACATGAGCTACTCAGAAGCCCTTTCCAGTGTACTGAGCTTTTCTTCCTTTCTTAAGGAGAGGGAGCTTTCCAAAGAGGGAGAGTGGAGAGGAAATGTGTTTTTTCCTGCCTGTGATGTGTGTCAGTGCTGCTTTCATGTGAAGCAACAAACCTGCCCTCAGTCTTGGGCATCTTGCAGATTGCCCGGCAAGAAACAGCCTGAGGTTACAAGAGTGAGCATGAAACAAATACCGCCAGCAGTTCTGGTCCTGGTCTGGTGGAAAGTGTCCAGTGGGCTTGGAACTAGATGATATTTAAGGTGTCTTCCAGCCCAAACCATTCTAGGATTCCAAGATTCAACGAGCAGTTCTGCAGGAAAAGGATGTGCTCAGTGGGATTAAGGATCAGCTACCACACGGTTTGCCCATAAAGCACGTCAGCACTTTATCGATATTTTCCACCAGCACATGAAGGACAGCCTTTAAAGACTTTGATGACATATCTAGAATGAACTTTTTCTACTTTGTGGGACAGCTGTGGCTTGTTCTAATCTTAAATTTCGTAAGCAAAATTTAACTTGCCCAGGCTTCAAAACCTAGAGCACATTCCCAGGAGAAAGGAGAAGCTCTTGCTCAAGGTCAGTCTCAGCCACGGAATGAAGAAAGCCTGAGCATCCCTTAAGTAGGAAAACATCATCTGGGAATCACCTCTCTTGCTGAGAAGAAAGTCCTTGGGAAAGGCACTCTGTTCTGCCCTGGGGTTGCTGGGACTGAGGCTCTGCTGTGAACTTGTCCCCCATCTCCTCCTGGAGCAATACCAGTATTAACTCAGGAAACACACTGCACAGAACTTGCTGTGCACTCCAGCGTGTCACTAGAACTCCTTGTGTCCCCTTTCCAGAAAAGAGATGGGGCTCTTGAATTACTTCCACCTTTGTTCCCCTTTCTGCCCACAGTCTCTGGTGATCAGAGTTGTTGTGACATGGCCAACCCACGAGGCTTGTGACTCGTCTCAGCACAGACCCTGCCATGGTTTGAGACAATTTTATCTGCTCTGTGGTTTTCAGAGCTCCTGAAAACACACAGATAAGTTGACAGACACATTTGCTGTGTGACACCGGCTCTGCAATGCTAATATTGGCTGTTGCCTGACATTTTATATAACAACATTTATATAACAAAAAGTTCCTGCAATTTCTAAGTTATATGATGCACCACACAATTCAAACCCAGCCGCTCCATTTTCCTCCCTTATCAACTTAAAGCTCGTGATGAACCAAGTAATATCAGAGAAGATGAATGACGCCAGTGTTTATTTACAGTTTACATCCCTGCAGTCAATGTACCTCATGCAGGAATTGACCTGTGGAAGAACTATAGCAGCACATTATTTTTGCAGCAGTAAAATTGATAGAAATTGATGATGCCTGAAAAACACACAATTATAGTGTCTTGATTAAAAATGGAGCACATTTCAATGAACTTTTTCCCTTCTTCTTGTGATTATGATACACAAGTACTAACATTAATGGTATTTTTTTATATAATGAACCATAAAATTACAGTTGGCAGTCAAGAGCACTCTAGCAGATAAGTAAGGCAATTTTCCTCATCATTTTTCCCTTTGTTGTCAATCTTGTTGCATAGCCCATTGCCTTTTCAATGAGCTGTAATGTGAATATTCAAGATCTTGCTTTTCCCCAGTGTATATATTCCAGTTGAAATCATTCAGTTTCATGCCACCCATCTTAATAGGCTTTATTAAACAAACTTTGTATTTTCAGGTTTTCCACTAGTCCTAGGACTTGCCTGCACATCAGCAAAGGGAATAATGGCATTTAAATTGTACAGGTTTCAGGCAGAGCAGCAAAAGTGCTTATTGAGCTTGCTGTGCAAACAGGCTTAGAAGTTTGGGTTTGGTTTGGCTCTGCCATTGTCTTTCCCTCCTTACAGGAGGTTTTCTGAAGTTTAGGCATGTTTGGATACTTAGCCTGTAAATATGACAATCCAATTAACTATCAGGTTAGACTGAGCTGAGTTACAAGAAACAGACATATCAAGTCTCCTATTAAAGCATTTTAGGAAGCATTTACTCCCTGCTATTTCCAATGGTCTCATAATTTACAACTCTTGATGTAAGTTATTGTCGCTGTAGTATGAGAAATGAGTAGAATGTTGTATAGCCTCATCCATGCCTTACGTGGAATAAAAGGGCAATAAAAATTAATATATTATGTAGTTTGGAGTCAGAAAAAAAGAAAAAGATGTGAAGTGCTCTTGAGGGGAATTATCAATCTCCCTTCCCACTCCATGCAAACAAGTGGCTCTCAGACACTCAGCGCGTCCCCTGCTCCCGCAGTAGGGTGAGGTCCAGGCTCCACTGAACACAACACGGTGCTGAGTGACCTTCTCCAGTCCTTCCCAAAAGGAGTTTGAAAACACCTCTTTTCTGTCCCTTAGCTGCAGGATTTGTTCAGAGAGCTCAGCACTCGGGGAAGGAGATTGTGTGGATAACTCAGATACGATAAAGATCAACAATTTATCGCCACAGTAAGTTCAGAGTCATGAGAAACTCATGGGGACATGCCCAGCCCTTGTGCCATGTGACAGTCAGTCTGATCTGGGGCTGCTGTGAACTGCCAGTGGTTTCCTGATTCTCATCAAATCTCCCCCCATCATCTCACCAACCTCCCTCTGTTATTTGTGATCCACCGTGGACAGATGTTCTTTCTTATTTATCTGAAAAAGACCACAAGGTGTTGGTGGGTTTCTGGTGTCTGAAAATCCACAAGAACACCAAAAGCACAGCCAGACAAAAACATGTGAATTCTTTTTGCAAATAAGAATTATAATCCAAAAAGTCTACCCTAAAGTAACACACAGTAAACTCCTTGCTGCAGTTCTAACCCTCTGCCAAACTCAAAGCCCTGGCTCCACTCTGGCAGTTCATTATCCTGATTCCAGCAAAATTTTATCATTCTGTAACTTTACTTTCCCCCACAGAATATGAAGCAAATGCTACCAGACACTGCCACTCAGGAAAAGTGAAATCAAAGAATGGTTTGGGTTGGAAGGGAACTCAAAGCTCATCTTTCACCAGCCCAGGGTGCTCCAAGCCCCGTCCAACCTGGCCTTGGACATTTCCAGGGATTCAGGGGCAGCCCCAGCTTCTCTGGGCACCCTGTGCCAGGGCCTGCCCACCCTCCCAGGGAAGGATCCCTTCCCAATATCCCATGTAATCCTACCTTCCAGCAGTTTAAAACCATTCCCCCTTATCCTATAAAATTCAAACCCTGTGACTTGGATATTGTGCCATCATGGAATTATCATAGCTCATTTCATGACACTTGCTTCCAGAAGTCCGGGAATTTGCAAGACTGTGCTGGCCAAGGGTGTTGTTAAAAGAGGTTTTAAAATTCAAGGCTTTCATCAAAAGCAGATTGTTTAATTGTAACTTTTAGTCAGTGAAGGTAATTTGTCATTACATTTCATTACATTTTGTCAGATCAGCCTCCACTAAGAGATGAAGTACCGCAAAGGTAAATAATCTGTGCAAATTAAAGGAGGTGACCCTTAATTTCATTTTGGGTGCCTATCACCATGTGCCATCACCCTCTTACCCCAGGGAGCTGAAAAAACCCAACCCTCCAAGACCTGCTACATGGCTGATTTAAGTTTCTTGCAATTCTCAGCTTAACTGAATTCAGGGCTACATTGCTTGGTATTTAAACATATTAAAATGTCATTGACTTCAATGGGAGTGTTATTCAGTTAAAAACTGCATTACTTCAGCTATTTGACTGAGCTCTACTCAAATAACCAGACACAAACCTGATGGCTCACAAAGATCTCTACAGACACAGGACAGACAAAAAAAAAAGAAAGAACCAACTTAAACAAAAATTATAAAGAACTGAAAAGAAAAATGATCTGGAAAGTGAAAATGAGACGTCAGGCTTGAACAGCATAGATGGGAGCGGGAAGTGATGCACTTTCAGTGGTGCAGCTGTGATTTAGCCATCCAAACCAGAACATCTGCCTGCTGAGCAGCTGCTGCGGCTTCAGAGACGAGCAAAGGGTGCCACAGACCTGCCTCTCCTCCCAGAGCTCCCATTTATTAAGGTTTCTGAGTTACAACAGGTTCTGCAAATGAACCAGTCTGGGAGTCCCTGCCTGTCAGTGGCAGTCTCATTGTCACTGTGGATTTGGTTTATTGGGTTGTTTCTTCAATAATGTTTTTTTTTCCCCATGGGTTTCTACCCACAAGGAAAACAGAGAGGCAGCTTTTAGTGGGTCACACCATAATTCTTCAAAAGAGACAACTGCTGGGTGAATTTCCCAGTGCTATTAATTCCCATTAGGAGCAAAGGTGAGATCCAGCATTTGAACATGCAAAGTTTGCAAGAAATTGGAGTGAAGAAGTGAGGCCACCTTCCTGGAGAGACAAAGCTGCTGAGACCATGCTGGCTGCCTCTCCAGGTGGCTTTGAAGCAGTGGATAGTTTTAGCCAATTTAAAGTGAATATGGAATCAACTTCTAGCACTCCTGGAAGTACTTCCAGACCTGTGTCAGCTGAAAACTTGCAAGGCTGGCTCTTCAGATTTCAGCTCCAACAGCTGCAATCCTTTCCTAAAACGAAGCTTAAACTTGACCAAAGCCAAACTTTAGAAGAAAGCACCAGTATGTCCATCACAGGCAACTTCTAATCTCCAAGTTCCAAGAATTCACTGCTATTCAACGGCCCATGTTTCAAGTATAGGCTGGTCTGTTTTGTAAAAGTTGTTATTAAGCCAGGCCAAATCTATAAAATAAATCAGAGTTAGGATGAATAGCCATTACATTTGGTTGTGAGAGGTGAATGATGAGATCTGTGCTTCTCATGTAGGACGCAAGGTGGTGAATAGGGAGCCAGTGTGACAAAGAGAACTCTGGGGTGGCTTTTGATACCTGTCCCTAGAACTTGCACAGGCAGTCGTGGCTGATCTTGGCTCAGAGAGCTCCGAACAAAATGTAGGGCTGAGAAATGAAGAGTGTCAGGTTTGCAATGAGCTAATGTGGCAGGAGGTCAAGGCTGACAAATCAGCACCAGCCTAATGCCTCAAATATGGCCATGGCTGCGAGAGATAAATGAAGGAACTGTCAGGCTGCTCCAGTCTAAACAATGGAACAATTTAAACTGGAGGGAATCATAATCTGAAGCAATTTGTTTCATACTGTAGAATCACGATAAAGAAAATCTCAATTTTTCTCTGTCAATTTGGGGTGTAAATGGGAGTTTCAACCAAAACTCTGCCATCAGAATAAAAGTCTCATTTCAAGGTATCCTTAAGGACAAGAGCCACGTTTTAACCTCTGAGGAACAGCAGACATGAGAAATAATTTTGCTTGGTTGTGCGACTAAATAAAATGCTGCCAGTTGTCCTGTCCCTTTGGAGGCAGACAGAGGAACAGGGAGTCGAAATACCATTCATGTGGTGCTCAGCAGCAAGGCTGTTCTCTCAACCAAAGTTAGGCACAACCCCTCATGAGATAAACTGCATTTTAAATTTGGTTCTAGAAGCAGGAGATGACCGTTTAGTTCTAAACTATTCCTCCTAATCAGAGTCTCTGCTCTTTTGGCCTCTGAGGTAACAAAAGGAGCACACGAGGATCATTCTTCCTCAGTTTCATTAATGTTGGTTCTTCTCTTCTTCCCAAGACATCACAGAGGTCTTCCCTGTGAGCTAGACAAGTAGGATGGCAAAGAGACAACGCCACAAAAAGAAATCTGAATATTTCAGTTGTAATGTGAGTGTTCCGCTCCATAAAAGTGGTGCAGTAACAGTCAGTGTGTGATAAAGCCACGAAGGGAAAGAAATTAGAACTTCCAATTCTCACTGATCCACTCCAACTTCACATTTCCCTTAGAGATTTTTATTTCTGCTCTTTCATGAGTCTCTGATCTTATGATTTTCTCTCCCACTTTCCAGATTTTAATGAGTCTATCAAGGCATTTGTGTAGCGCTGAGGAGAAGGTTATGCAAAGTCTGAGGGAAATTCAAATTGATTCTGAGTACAGGGCACTTTCACTTCATATCCATCTCCCACTCCTGGAGTGGTTGTTAGTGCCACCTCACACTGGTGACATTGAACCAAAGCAGGAGCCTCTTATCCCTGGGGTTAATCAAGGCCCAGTCCTGTTCCTGGGAGTGCCAATGGGACCTATTTGCTTCTTTCGCACTTTTGCACAACCCTAATAGAATGTTTTCTAACACCCATTTGATTATTTACCATATGCAACAATGTCACAACAGTTACGAGTGTTCTGGAGCTTTGTACCATAACAAAACCTGAAGAAAGAAGTTTTTTCTATTCTTTGCAATATTTGTTTCATTTCAGGCTGAAGAGTGACAAAAACAGTCCTTGACCAACCTGTAGCTGATCACCAATATTTATGGTAAAGTAGCTTTTGGTAGTACTAATGAAGTCTGTCAAATTACTTACATGTTTAATGAGATGCAAATAATTAAGCAGGTTTTTTTGGATTGGGGAGCCCAGGGATGATGCAGAGAAGCACCAAATTTGAAAACACTTGAGATGCTGAATCTGAAGGAACTTTTTATCACCAGCTCACAAAGCCCAATCGTCCTTGGGCTCTGACCTAAATGACATTTGCAGCATTGGCCATGCAGGTTTTATAATCAATGACATTTTCCTGTAATTCCTCAAGGAAATTGCACAAAGGAAGAAAAATCCCTCGCAAAATGGTGTGACCTGAAACAACAGCAAAAAAAAAAAAGCAAAATAAAAAGAGGAAGACAAAGGAGACTGCTCTAAAATTAGTCTGTGTTTTAAGACATGGCTCGCAAAATGATCTTTAGGCTGTGGTGGTGCAAACCATCCAACATTATTGACAGAAGGATGACAGACTATCGACTGAGTGGGGAAGGATTCAGCCCCTGCACATCACATCTCCCTCCTGGAATCCGAGCCCTCAAAGGTTACCCAGAATGGAGTCTATAAAACTAAACCTAAAAAGTGTATTATTTCTCAGAGGACACAAATGTAACAAGCTTTTCCTGACGGCAAAAATCCAATTATTGTAGTAAAGGTTGTGCTCAGTTATTTCTCACTTCATGTCAAAGCAAATTGTAAAATGAGGTGCACGGGAACTCTGCTACTCTACCTTTACTGGAACATAAGTTTATACTCTGCCTTTTTTGCTGTAGTTAGTAAGAAAATAGAAGGAAAAAACTGAAAGGTAATGTCATCAAGCACTGGCCAAGAGTGTGATATATAGATTTTTTTTATTATTATTTCTCAAGAACTGCAAAGAAAAGTTTAGCATAGATTGGATCAAATATATATTTTTCTTTGCTGACAGAATAAAGTTATCTTCATCTCTATTGAATTTTTCTTCTTCTTAGATAGGAGTATATGTTAAACTAGTACAAGTGCTTTTTCTATTTGGTTGGCAGAGGAAAACAAAAAATTCCACTCAAAACTAAAGGCTAAAGCAATTATTCCTGCCTGAATCTTTGTTTTCGGGGAGATGACAGTGTGGCTTGGGAGGAAAGCAAAGCTGTCTTTTTAAGGAAACCCAGTGCAGTAAGAATGAAGACTTGGAGGGTTTTCTGCACTGCCCCCTACAAAGGATGGATGCAACACTCCCCCGCTGGAATCACAGCACAATTTGGGTTGGAAAAGATCTCCAAGTTCATCAAGAACTGTTGATCCTTCCCTTATCCCCCAGCCCAGAGCACTGAGTGCCACGGCCAGTCATTCCTTGGACACCTCCAGGGGTGGGGACTCCAAACCTCCCTGGGCAGCCCATTGAGCTCACAGCAAAGTACCCTCAGAGCCTTTGAGCATCTCCTCCATACCTTCCTAATTTAGTGACATTGGTAAAATACCTGTAAAATGCCTTTTTTCTTTCTTTCTTTTTTCTCATTTAATTTTCCTTTCGGATGTTATGAGCATATAAAAGAAGGGCACTTCAACCAGTGCTTGCCTGGGCTTGCTCTTCCTCCCATCTGATGCTTCCACTGGGATGGGCTCCCCCACCTGAAACCCCCAGTTCTGCTCTTTGCAGCATAATAAAGTGACACATTTTATTTGCTCCTGGGCTCTGACACACGCAACACTTTCTCTTTCCTCAATAGCTGAAATGTCCAAGGCCAAGTTGGACGGGGCTTGGAGCAACCTGGGCTGGTGGAAGGTGTCCCTGCACATGGCAGGGTGTGACAGTGGGTGGTTTTAAAGTCCCTCACAAGCCAAACAATTCTATAATGCTGTGATCTCTGCCAAACACTCCCAGGCATCTCCTTTCTGCAGGATCACACGTGCAGCTGGAGCTCCATCATATTTCTGCTTTCAGGCATTACAAAGCTGGTCTCACTGCTTCCCTCAGACCAATATAATACATAAATACATGTCTGGAGATGACTTTTGGCAAGTCCAGCCTGGATCCTGCAGTAGGACCTAGGCTGGGAAGTTATTCATGGCCAGAACCAATGCCCAACAGCAGCTCTGGGCAGCAGAAAATGCAGAGCTGCATCCCTTTGCCATGAATAAATTAAAACCCAGCTTCAAACTGGGCATTTTAATCAGCCCCCTCTGACTGACCTCACTTGAGGTGACCTAACTCAGTTTAGGAAATTTGGTTTTGGCATTTGCTAAACAAGGGTAAATCAAACAAACAAATCAGAAAGCCACCACTTATGAAGTCTGACCTGTTGTCTCTCAGATTGAGCTGAGGTCAGATTCTGCTTAATATTCACAGCCATGAGTAAGTTTTCTCTGTCAAATGGGCACTGCTAAGCCACATATAAAAAGTAATTAAGCACAAAACCCAGCTGCCTTCATATTGAGGGGATAAACCATCACCCAGTGGGAGAAAGGATGGAAGATTTTGGCTCAAAATTAAATTTAAACCAGACTACATTAAAAAGTCAATTGAAAAAAAAAATCACCATGCAATACGAATACTGTATTTTAAAAGCTGCACTACCCATCAGCTGGGAAGATGCTACATCCATACTGGGAAATAATGCCTGTTTGGATGTGGTTGAAGTGGGAATTTGTCTTCAGCTGGAGAGCACCAAAACTCGGTATTGTTTATTGAAGCCAATCACAAAGTGGGACAAATGAGCCCTTAGCTGACAAATCTTTGCTATTTCCTAATAGTACAACCTGTCTTCAGACAGGAATTTCCTAAACAAGTACTAAACATGCTGCTTGGAGCGTATATTACAAGGTGGGGTGACCCCTTTCCAGCCATTCCAGAGGTTTTCCCATTTTAATTGTCACATAGCAATGATTAGGAAACAGCAAGAGGTGCTTCTTTAGTGGTCCCAGTGAAGTGTCTTCATTTGGGCTTCATTTTGGGGTTTCACCCCAAATAGCTAAAAGTGAGACCCCTTTTCTGGCTGGAGCCACGAGAGTCAGTAAACACCTAAACTGCACCTTCAGTAACAGGGCTTTTTTAACCCAAACCTTCCAAAAACAACAAAGCAGCCAATTTTCAGAAACCTCTGCAGGATGTCATTACATTTGACATAATGCTCTTAGTAAGACCAATACATAACAGACAATAAAAATCCCATTTGTAGGAGGCCAGCACTTCAAGGCTACAAAACTGTCCTTTGCTCAACCTGAAAGGTTTTTAATAATGCTGTGACATCCCAGACACGCTTCCACTGAGTGATATTTATATATTGACCCCCATCCCGTGACACAGGTCGGGGTTGTTTGCCAGACACGAGACAGGGACTTGCCACTGGCTGCTGTCACAGAGTCCTTAAGTCCATTTTCATTTATCTCCGCGAAAAATCTCGCCCAAGTAAAAGCTGCAGGGCCCGACTGGCAAAGTTTAGAGCAGGTTCATTTCTCAAATTAAAATTTTATAGGGCCTTGGCTGTCAGAGCAATTTCCAGACATGCCAGGCCTCATCACTTGTGCTGACACCAGAGTGCCTTCACCCCCGTCTGCAGCCGCCGTGCTCCCGTGCCAGGGCTGTGCCCTTGGAGCTGGCAAAGCCCAGCAGGAGCTTCTGCCCCTGCCCGCCTTCTCCTCCACCCCAACACATCCATGCTGCCCTTTCCTTGGGATTTCCTTCACTTCCCGGGGTATTTTATGCAGCCAGGTTTGTGCTGACTATTTCTGCCAAGCCTCAGTGCTCGATGCATTTATCAGCCCAGCTGACAACAAACCATTGCTTAAATATATTTGGGAATGCACAATTTTTTTAAGAAAAAAACCCCACTGTAATCATTTAGAGGAAAATAAACCCAAAGGAAGTTGACAAGTCGATTTGAAAGTAAACTATGAAAAATAAAATTACTCCCGTGGAAAACTCCAATAATCTGTTTTTAATATTTAGACTGCTTTAAACAGCATGCAGATTAAATTTGATATAGATGGAATTGCAACCCCTATTTATTTGAATTCAGACATACAGGAGCAACATAAAAACCTCTGGAGTTTGTGGAGGAGCCTGTAGCAAATTTGCAAATAACCATATCTACAGCAGCAGTGTATAATGGACCAGTATAATATACTGGGGAAAGTTGTCACTTGTTTGGCAATTAACACTGATATAGGAGGCAAAGGAATGAGGGGATATTAACAGATTAATCTTGGGGCCATTTAGGCTGCGCTGAAGTAAAATGACAATTTTTCTCTGGCTCCTGTTAGATCAGTGCCCTCTGCTGATCACTGCCTGGCTCTGCCAGCCCCAGCAGGCAGCTCCAAAGCTCCTGGACACGGTCAGGGTGTGGATGCACACTCACAGGAGACACCCTGCAGGGATTTATACCCTTAGCACCACCTTTCTAAGGAAAACTGCAGACAACAGGGGAATTTATCAACAACAACCTCTATCAATGGTATTGCCTAAAAATACAAAACCCAGCCTCAAGCTGTGCCAGGGGAGGTTTAGACTGGGTATTAGGGAAAATTTCTTCATAGAAAAGGTTGTGAAGCCTTGGCAGAGGCTGCCCAGGGACCCCTCCCTGGAAGGATTCAAAAGACATGCAGATGTGGCTCCTGGGGACATGGGTTAGTGGTGGGATTGGCAGTGCTGGGGAACACTTGGACTCGACCTTGGGAGGGCCTTTTGAACCCAACCAATTTCATCATTCTATCTCAAAATATAACCGGAAGATAGAGAGTCTGAATTCATGTTATTCATGAGCATGGCTATGCCCCAGCTCAGCTCTCTTGTGCAGGGTTCTTAGTGCTCCACTCCTGTTTGAATTCCCATGCAATGAGAACATCTTGTGCATGTTACAGGTGGGTGTTGCTGTTCTGGGAGCAATCACAAAAAAGCCCCTAACCATTAGAGTGAGGAGTGGAAGAGAAAAGCTGACATCTTCTTTATCTATCAGTAATCATTTTAGATAGAGGGAATACCCATGGAAAGGACACCAAGATCCTCTCAGTGTGTGGTCCTACATGACCCAGTGCAGCCCCCAACCCACCTGGGGCATCAGCACAGCATCAGTGCCAGCTCACCCAGACACAGTTGGGTGCCCAAAGGGAGCAGCTTCTGTGCTTCTGGCAGTGACTGGGACACCCTCCCTGGAGCTCTGGGTGCCCTGGGCTGTCCCCAGCAGGAGGAACCTCAGTGCAGGACCACAGCCTGGAACTGAGCCACCCCTTCCCAACTAACAGGTCCACAACAGATGCTGGGAAATCTCAGGAAAACACAGGAAATAACCTCTTACCGCGCTCTTTTGTAGAACACGCTATTTTTTCTGCACTTCCATGCTAATTAAGCTCCTTCCTCCCAAACCCTTCCCCTTCCCTAAGTGAAATGTCAGCATTAGTGCTGATTCAGTGGCACCGACGTCTGCGCGCGGCGCTTTCGGGAGTTAACATTTCACATCTAAGCACAACGGTGCTGCTGGCAAGGTGCTTCTTGGCACAAGGAGAGCGACAAGTTTGGCAACTCCAGGCCAACACGGGCAGCAGATGTTTTTAATGCCAGCTTCCCTCTAATTGTGAAGCAGCAGCAACAGCACAGCGTGAGAGGAGAATACCATAAATCTCCGATGGAGCACTGGCCCACGAGCACATAAATTCTGCCACTTGTTAAGAGAATTTGCTGACAATCTCCATGCTCTGTTTAAAACTGCGTGGTGTGCAGTCCCATTTGGCTCCCTAATAATAGGCACAGCTTGCTCAGGCCGGGCTTGCAGACACAGGTTGCCATGCTACAGTTCCCTGCGCCACGGAAATCGCAGGGGCCGATTTGGAGGGGGAGGCTGAGCCGTGCAGCAGCAGGGCCCTGGTGCCAGGCATCTCTGCTCAGCAGCACAGCTGCCCTGGCCCTGAGGATGCAGCAGCAGGAACAGCATTTTCTCTCACCTGGGAAAAAGCCCCCAAGTGCTTCCACAAGATGCGAGGATTGACTCGATGGGAAAGTGTTCACCCTACAAATATGATTTTGGCTTTGTGCCCTCACTTTCTCAGCACAGTCATCAGCCATCTACTTTCCTCTGTCACAGTGGGAAAATACAAGCTTTGCTGTGCAGAGGGAGGTGGGCTGCACCTCACAGAGGGCTGGTTTGGCTCCTGTAGGAGCCTGTAAGAGCCCCTGGCCTTGCCCCAGGGTGCTGAACCTGCTCGAACATTCTCACGGGCTTTGGAAATAATGTCCTCAGATTTTTCTACGCAAAACCCCATGTGATGTTAATCCTTGTCCTCAAGGCAGTCTTGCACATTGTTTTTTCCTGGCTGGAAGCATTAGTGACAAGACTGCTCCCAAAGCCAGAGATGCCCAGGCCCACGTCCCTGCTCCCCATCCAGTCTCACCATGTGTGCTTTCTCTCAACAGCAAGGGTTAAACCACAGACATAAAATCATGGTTCGGAGCTGACCTGGAAAGCAAAGTTTATAAAACATTTATTTGCTGCTCTGACATCTGGAGGCAGATACATCATTTAGGTCATGAATTTTTCTGTTTGGATCCAAGCCGATTGCTCATGCTGCCATACTCCACCCTCTGCTCTCCTGCACTTTGTAGTGCACAGCTCGTATTAAAGAGAAAGGAGGCTGACCCTTAAGAAGGCTTGGAAAATAGAGTGTCTCCTTCTCTTTTTAAGCAGCAGGGAACAAGAGTGTTCACAAGAAGAGAAAGTGTAAGAAATGAACATTGGAAGAGTGAGGAGTTAATACAAAGGTAATAAAATATCGTATATTTGTGAGTAAAATAAAAATGTGTCCCCTTGAAACTTGCACTCAGAGGAATCTGAACTGAGTTAATCAATCACCAGCCTATTGACAGGAGGGAGAAAAACCAAAAAGACTTGTCAGCAAGGGGCTGGCAAAGGAGACAGAGGGAGAGTTGGATTTGCCAGTCCACTTTGTCTAAACCACTGAGGACAGATTCAGCTAAATTAATTCCACACAGCAACATCCTACTCCACACAGCTCAGCGGAGCTCCTCAGGCTAAAGATGTTGCTTGTCCAATTTCTATTATCCTTAGCTATAAAATTAGAGAACATGGACTTGACTTCTTGTGGTCAATGACATTGCAAGACGTTCTCTCTCCCTTCTTCAGCAGCAATGCACTCTCAGCCCCCATTAATGTTGTCAGAAAAGTGGAAGGATATTTGCAAAGGAAAGGGTAAAAACTGCCAAAAAAGTCAAAGCCCATACACTTCTCCCCATTACAGGCACAGTCCCCTGAAGGAAGAGACTGCGTGAAAACAGGAGCTGCTTCTCTCTCTGACAGAGAGAGGATTGACAGATCCTCTATTTATTTTTAAAATAATGCCTAACTAAGCATCATTAGTCACCCATCATCCATATTTCTCTCCATAAATGAGAGTGCATGAAGCTATAGAGTCTCCAGAGAAAGCAATTACAATATTAATTTCAACTAAATGACAACTAGGAAAGAGGTGGGGGGGGAATATCAGCTAGTTGAAGTTCAGTTCTCTTAGATGCTGGTTATGAAAACAACTTCACAAACAGTGCAAACCAGCAGTCACCAGTGTAATCCTTAAATGAGCTCCCTGGAAGGCTCTGCACAGAGCAATATCCATGCAGGAATACCTTCAGCAGTAAGGAACATGCAAGTCTGCAAGGCTGTCAGGACACAAGGGTTTGCCCGTGAAATAGGCTGGATCCTTGGCAGGGGGCATGTGTATCCAGGGATTTCTGCCCTGAAATCCAAGGAGATAGATGCTATAACCCCACTTAATGAGCCCTCCCATGCCACTGGGTGTTGTCCAAAGGCTCCCTGAAATCCTAAACAACCCCTGCCTTTAAAATCTCACAGGCTTCTCAAAATCATGGTTGGAAAGGACTACAGGAGATCACAACTTCACCTCTCAAAGCAAAGCTCTTCATGCTGGATTAAGTAAACTACAGCTTTTTCCTGGTTAAGTCCTGAAAATCCCCAAGGATGGAGCTTTTGCAGCTCCCTGGGCAGCAGCTCCAGCACTGCTGGAGGGATGTTTGCGGAAAGGGCTCCTCATCCTTTCCTAAACTGGAGAGCTGAAGGGAATCTTGTAACCCACCCCAGCTTTGAAGGAGCGTGGAGGGCAAAGCCCCAGCATGGCAGTGGGTATGTCCCCAGTGCTCTGGCGGCCTCCTCAGCTTCCCCCACTGCTGGCAGCAGCAGGGCTGTGTCACCACACTCAGCCAAGAGCTCTGTCACCTCCAACACCACTGGGAGCCTCTCCCTAGTTTAGATTTGAGGCCAAATTCTTCAATGAAATGGCTTGAAATGACAACGGTATAATAACTGTCTAGTTCATTTGTTCAATAATGAGGACCAATTATATACCATGAGCATGTCCTTTGTGAGTTATTTTCCTTCTCAACAGAGAGTCCTGTGGTGTCCCATCCTCAGAACGACACAAAATACTCTTTCCCAATTTTATAGCTGTCAAATACACACTGAAATATGTTCCTGCAAACAGCGAGGAGATTGATGTGATGTTGTATTTTAACTACACTGGCTGGTTCTTGACTTGGGCTCTGCTTTTTGCTTTATGGTAAGGTAATGCCCACTAAAAACTGGAATTAGTCTAAAAGAGCATAGCAAAAAAGAGAAAAAAACCCACACAATTGAAAGGGTTCTTTTGAAAGATTTCAAGGGATTCCCAATTCAAACCAGCCTCTTCGATCACCAAAGCCTGTTTAAAAGTCATCTTCAAAAGGAGAAACAAACAAAGCCAAACCACCCTCGATTGTAGAAAGCTTCAGGAACTTCTAAATATCCATAATTTTTCATGGAACTTGACCTTCCTTCCAAGAGTGCAAATGTCTCAGTGCCTCTGCTGGCTTAAATGACACCTGGCTGAGCAAAATTCTGGGATTCAGGGCAGCTGGGAGACTTTGGAGCCTGCAGGAGCTGTGTGATACTTGCTTTTGGCTTGGGAAATAAGGGTAAAAGCTGCTTCCTTCTCCATCCTTGTCATGTAACACCACCCAAATGAAGATGTAAATATAAGCAGCCAAATAGGGGTTGTATCCCATTTCTTGAAACTTCTGTCTGTGCCTTCAGATCTGACAGACTCAAGTTTCTGACCCCAATTAAGCAGCTTCATCTCCATCCCTCAATCCAGGAAACAAATAGGTAGAAGGGACTACCATATGTTTTGGGTTTCAGTTCATTAAATCCCTGATCGTGCAAAACCTTTCAAGAGTTACTACCCCGTAAAATTCATCCAAAGCTCCAGTTTGTGTTGTTTGGAAGAATCTTATTAAACACTTTCTCCAAAGAAATATTCCAACCTTTTGAGAATCAGCATGACACTCCAATGAATTATTCATGCACGGCTCTGCAAGATGGGCAAGTTTCCTGCCAAGACGTGCACAGTGAGGGGTGTTATAAAACTGAAATTGGAACGGGGAGAGAAGTGATGGAAAAGATTTCAAAGATCATCTCTGTTGAACAAAAAAAACAACCCACAACTTCAGACCTTTAAACTTGCTTCTTCTCAGGAGAGAGCCTCCTAAATGTCCTGCTTCACATCCACTCCCAGATACCCCAAATTCAGGATGTGCTCACAGAGACATGCCTTTAGGTGAAGCCACCAAGTGATGGAGGTGGGATTTCTGAGACTCATTGGCACAATTCATTCCAGTGATTCCTAATGAGGCTGAATAGCAGGAAACTCTGAGGGTTCCCTGGCCATCTTTGTGTTCCACCAGCCCAGAAACCCCTGTGCCCTGGGCTGATCCCACGTTGTGGGCAGCAGGATGGGGGGCATTCTGCCCCTCTGCCTGCCCAGGTGAGACCCCACCTGCAAAGCTGCTCCAGCCCTGGGGACCAGCACAGGGAGGACATGGAACTGCTGAAGAGTCCAGAGGAGGCACCAGGATGGTCAGAGGGATGGAGCAGCTCTGCTGGGAGAGCTGGGATTGTCCAGCCTGGAGAAGGGAAGCTTTGGGGTGACCTGATTGTGGTCTTGCAGTGCCTACCTGAAAGGGCTACAAGAGAGATGGAGAGTGACTATTTACAAGGGTCTGGAGTGACAGGAGAAGGAGGAATGGCTTCAGACTGATATTGGGAAGAAATCCTTCCCTGGGAGGGTGGGCAGGCCCTGGCACAGGGTGCCCAGAGAAGCTGGGGCTGCCCCTGGATCCCTG
>JAWWMP010000023.1:2713737-2745342 GCA_035047865.1 Dendrocincla tyrannina
TGGGGCTGCCCCTGGATCCCTGGGAGTGTCCAAGGCCAGGTTGGATGGGGCTTGGAGCACCCTGGGCTGGTGGGAGGCGTCCCTGCCCAGGGTAGGGGGTGGCACTGGGTGGGCTTTAAGGCCCCTTCCAGCTCAAGCCATTCTATCATTCCACAGTTCACACCACAGGGCTCTTCCTAAATACCCACTGCAGGTAGTCCAAGATTCATTCCCCCCCTGCACAGAAGGAGGACCTGAAAACCAATCAGGCCTAAGAGCAAAATCTAGTCAAATTAGTTGCGCCTAACTCGGAATCTGACAGCTGGCCAGAACCAAATGGAAAATACAGTCCAAAAATTAAAGTATTTTTATAAACTGATATTCCCAGGTTTAAAGGGTGCTCAAAATGACTCAGGACTCACTTTGAACCCCAAAAATGCACTGCACTGAATAACTAATGAAAGCCACATTTTAACTAATACAGCAGGCAGAGGAGGGGCAGCCACCACTAAGGCAAAGCAACCCAGTGCCACCTCTCCTTGTTTTGGTGGTGCTTGCACGAGGGCAAGGAAAGCCTAGTAAGCAAAGGGAGTTGATGGGGGTGATTGCTGAGCACATTTTAATAATTAATTCCACAACTAAGTGGAGTGTATTTTAATTTCACCTTAGACAGCATTGCTGTCTCAGGGAAGGAAACTGCAAACTCTTCTCTTACCGTACCCAACCCTGACACTTTGGAAACATTACAAAAGCAGCAGGAACGTAATGAAAAATATATATAGTGCTGAGAGTTCTGAGCTATCCAAAGTGCTCTTCAAGACCCTGCAGATAATCTTTAGGGAATCATCCCAACAGCTCTGTTGTATAAACTTACATGAAATGACTGCACATCACGCTGTGATTGATAAGTCATGCCCAGAAATGCTGATCAGTTTGATTGGACATGGATTCGGTTCCAGTGCCTTAAAAGGCCTGTAAAGAACAGCTTAGGGAAGAAAACTAGAATAAGTAAACCCACCAAAGTGATCCTGCTCGCATGTTTCAAACAGAAATGTAATGGAATTATTTATCTGTGAAGGAACTGCTAAGAGGATCGGGGGGGAAAAAGTGTTTGTAATGCTCTGGTTTCCTTCAACTAAGATAAAAAGTTGTTTTGTCCTGTATTTTGACTTCTCTAAAGTTTCTACAAAGCCCTTTTGCATCAGCATCCCCGTGGCTAACACCACAACGCTGCTTTGCAAAGCCCTGACGTGTGGCCACGTTTTGGCCAAGAAGAGTTCCATGCTCACAGAGCAGAGGAGGTGGATGCTTGTGACAAGTGAAGGAACGTTTCTGCATCTTCCCAGCTGCCCCCCAAAAAATAAAGGTTTGAAACTCCCTCACAATTCCCCAATATTAAATATAAATAAAATGCCCTCTTCTCATTTGGAGAGGCTAAGATTTTTTTCCCCTCCTTTCTTTTGAATGGAGTGGATTTCATGTTGGGAAATTGCATGTATTTGGGGGAGCAGGCTCTTCAGCAGAGCCAGTCCTGCTCCCGGGGTGGAGGGAATACACCTTGGGAAGAAATTAAAGCCTTTTCAGCAGGATGAGGTCACAAAGTTATTTCTCTGGTACCTGAAAATTCCCAGCCCTATTCCAGTTCCAAAACAGACACACCACCACCCATGAGCTTTCCTTCTAAGAGGAAAAGCTGCATTTCCTTATAATTTCTTTGCATTTTGAGCAAAAAAAGGATTTAGAAAGTGACTTCTTATTGTGTCAGGTGCAGATTTTCTTCCTGCTGCTCTGAAATGTTGCACTTGAAAGTTATACTTGGATTGTACTGAGGATCCTTTTTCTGAGATAAGACCTTTGGCATTTCTTTGAGATCAAGTCACATAAGAAGAGGAGGTTATAAATATGTGTTACAGAGCTGTCCCAGCCTAAAATACATTCTGCAAATACATCTTACACTTCTGTAAATAAGGTTACTGCACATAATCCCCCAGGTTTCAGTATTGTATGTACATAATAAAGCTTAAGATCTTATTCAATTTCCAGGTATTTTGTGAGGAAAGCTACTGGCAGATTCTCAAGGGCCAAATATTTCATTCAAAGGCAAGGAGTTATTATCATACTCTGAATAGATACAGTAGTTAGTTTGTACAGCATCTCATAAAAGGGTAATTTGCAGACTTGAGGAGAAAAAGAAATGCTTTAAGGAACACAGGGAATATTTATGTAGCTACACAAATTACTTGGCTGAGTATTATTTTAGGAACTATTCTAGAGACTTATTTTAGAAACTGAAATTACTCCTTACAATGTAACTTTTGCCATTATTATTATTATCTCTTGCACTTAAAGATATTAAATCCCGGCCTTGAAATTTGGCTCGTGAACATGCAATTATGATTAAAGCACTTCATCTTCTTGGCCCCTTAATTTCTCACAATAACCAGTCAAGTTCCACACAAAGTCTGCAACAAATGGGGCTGGCCCAGGTAACCTCAGTGCAAATGCAGCCACAGGGTGAGCACGTCCTCATTTTCTTCCAGCAACAACATCCCCTCTGCTTAATACATGGGTTTGGATCTTGAGCAATATGCTGTAAATAGCACATGAATCAGGTTATTAAAAAAATGAAGTGATTTTCACTTTTTCAAACCAATTGTGAAAATAAATTTAATTATTAATGTTTAAGAAGCATGTTTTCCCTGTGCTTAGTCAGAATTGCTCAGGGTAATGTTTTTATTCTTTCTCTGCTGTGTTTCCCTGAATGAGCTGTCTCTCAGAAGAGCATGAAACATGTTATACCAAAGGTTATATTGCTGGAAAACTGGAATTAGAGATCAGGAAAAGATTCCAATGCTGATCACACACGTATGCAGAAGGGCTCCAGGACCTGGGTGTTAATATGTCCACTTTAATAATAAAGTTCATGAAAGCCATTGCTTCAGACAAGGTGTGCCCATCACAGCTGTATCTTATCTATCTTTCATACATTTAGTCAATATACAATGATGCTGAACATATCAGTGCAAACATCCCTAATTTTTTACCCTGAAAGCTAATCAATAACATTTCCTTTAGCACGCCTCAGCTTAGCCATTGGAAACAAGGAACTGGCTTTTCCTCCCTGCCCAGCATTTGTGGGTACTAAATCTGTATCAAAATGACAGCTGAGCCTTGCAGTGCCACCTCCGTGTCATGGGAAGAACCAAGACCTATCCTGAAGATGATACTGTTGGAAAGAGATTTTACGTGCATTGGGTGTTTTTAGGAGGTTGGGATATCCCAAACAGCTTCCAGGCTCTTGTGTCCCAGGAGATCACAGAGCAGGATCAGCCCAGCAAGCAGCAAAGACAACCCACACGCAGCTCAGGCTCCCTGGGCAGGCAGGGAATATCCCAGATTTCCATGGGAGCATGGATTGGCAGTCTGGGGTCCTCTGACCAGACAAGTGAAACACCCCCAAAACTCAAGAGTGCCATTATTTACTGTGCGTCACAGTAGCCAGGATATTGTAGGATGGAAATCCCCACTGGAATTTTCTGGAGCATTCAAAGCCACAGCTTCTCCATTCCTGTTCTCCTAATATTCCATTTATAGCTCCAAAATGTCACAGTCTCACAGGACACACCACAGAATTGACATTCCTTGGAAAGACATTTGCTACTGGTCAATAAACTCTTTAGAGAAATCTGTATTTTATTTCTCTTCACTGCAGCTCCCCATAATGTTAAAAAAAAACCCACAAAAGCGAACAATAAAAAAGCCCCAAAAGAGCAAAAACAAACAAAAAATGAGGTTGTATGATCCAAATTTCATACTAAGTTTTCGATAACTCCTTCCCAAGGAATTCAAGTAAGACCCAGAATTCCTAAACAGAATTCCAGCTCCCTGTAACTCATAGTCATTTGCCAATTTATGTATTTTAGCACTAACACCAGTGAAAGACAACCTGACAACACTCACAATATGTACATATGACAATAATGAAGACTTCATATGAAACCCTATAAAAAGTGCCTTCCATATGGTTCACAAAAAATGGGATGTTGATTCTGGGCTTGCTCAGTTATGGAAACCACAGTGGCAACCATTAAAATAGTTAAATCGTATAGTTCTATCTCTTTGAGGACAATTATCAGGTGGTCAGAAGACAAATATTTGTCCACACTAACCCAAACTGACTCAAATTATGACAGAATTCGGTGAAACAATCACAGTGTGAACAGTTGCAAGGACACTTCTTCTTTCTGCCAGGAGCGATCAAACAAATAAACACTCATTAAAAACCCAAACCAACAAAACAACCACTGTTAGATAATTAAAAATAAGAAAATAAGCATTCTTTTAACACTGAAGTTCTACAGAGAACATTAAGAACACCATTACATTAAGATTTGTAGGATGGTGAGTACTGAGAAGAAGAAAAAAATAGGAATTTTTTAATAGTTTTGAGTTAAAAGTGATATTTTCCTACCAGTTACATCCCATTGACTCAGGCTCTGTTGATTAGAAGTTAACTTAGAAATCTCACACAGCTCCACCCAAATCCATAGAATTCCATTTAGTTGCTTCTGGAATATTGATAATGAGGCCCATCAACTTCAAATGAGCACAAATTGATTTACCAGGCAGGAGGAGGAGCCAACTCACACTCCCAAATCCAGGCTCATTCCTGGAACCCTCCGCAGAGACTTTTTATACATGAAGGTACCCAAGAAATATTTTAATAATCTTATTATGAATAAAGAGAGGGAGCTTCAAAGGCTTCCTTCCCTCGAGAGGGGGAAACTGGAATTTTGAAAAAGGGAATGAAAGAGTCAAACGAGAGAGAGAGGGAAAGTGAATTTGTGGGAAGAAATCTCTGCAGCAAATGTAAGCTGAACAAAGCAGGAGTGAGACAAGAGGGTCGGCAGAGCCCCTGGGAGCCATTCCCACATCCAGAGCAGAATTCCAAAATGCTTGTCTGCTGCTCCCAGGGACTGCAGCCTCACAAAGTGCTAGGAAATAAATATGGGCCTATTTGTGCGAGAAATATCGATATCAAATTTTACCTGCCTAGGAATTAAATGAAAGGTTAAAGCCTTAACCTGGGGGAGGGTGGGAAAATGGAGTGGGAAAACGTACTACAGAAATTGCAACCTGGAATTGCCCCCTAGGGAACGAGTTGATGGACTTTGTTTGGGCTTAATCTTCCAAGATATGGGATATGGATTTAAATTTCGAACAGAAATGTCTTTTAAACCCTGAAAAGCAACTCTTCACTTAAATACCAAGTCAAACTATGGGCTAAAAGTGTATGCTTTTAACAGGGAGGTTTTTCAAAAGCATCTCTATTCCCACCATACCATTTTATTTCCATCTCTCTCTAACTCCTGGTGGGAAATCAGGGTAGGAGCTCCCAAGACTCTGCACTGTCCACGAGCCATTCCCTACTCAGCCTCTCCTGGACTGTAGGATTTTTATGATGTATTTTTTTCCTAAAGGCATTGGCAGTTCCTTTTTAAACATAAACAATTCACAAACCCACCATTAATGTGCAAATTGTGTTGGCAACGCGTTACCCAAGTCCCCAAAATACAACAGCATTTTCATTCAGAACACCCAACAACTAATTAAAGGGGAAAACCAGGGCAGATATTGTTGTTGCTAATTTTGTCAATTAATCAACGGATGAAAGGAAGTTAGGAAAGAACAGTACGAGATTTCAGTGGATGCTTTAAAAATAAAAAATCAGTGAGTTCATGAGTTTCTGAAGAGAATTTTAAACAAAAAAAAAAACCCAACTGCTATAGCT
Organism: Dendrocincla tyrannina; assembly: GCA_035047865.1. Lineage (NCBI taxonomy): Eukaryota > Metazoa > Chordata > Aves > Passeriformes > Dendrocolaptidae > Dendrocincla > Dendrocincla tyrannina. The sequence continues at coordinate 2,719,508 of JAWWMP010000023.1, forward strand.
GGGAAGTATTTTTAGATTTTGCAGGGTCCAGAAGCACCTGTGCACATCCTGACCTCCAGGAGAGCTGCTAAAAATACGCTTCAATTTAGATTTACACTACACCTTCCAAAGCAACCGTGTAGCCTGGGTGGCTGCTCAGACACCTATAAATAATGCAAGAGTTTCTGTGGGAATTGTCTCCCAGCTCCGTGGTCAAACCCGTGTGGACAGAGTGAGGGGTGGGGTACCCGTGGTATGTGTTATTGCAGGTGGGCATTCCTGTGGGGTGGCTGCCCCAGCCTGGGGGCACCCCTGGCACCACTGCAGGCACCCCCTGTGCCCACAGCCCACCCTGCACAGCCTCGACCAAAGCCCTCCAGCCCTGCCTTGGCCACCCTGCACTGCGGGCAGAGCCTGCCTGGGTGGAGGGCTGCTCCAAAGACCACTAAAAAAGTTGGTAAAATTGAGATTATTGCAAAGAAATCTAATGGTGGAGATTTGCCACAGTGCCAGTTTGTCAGTAATTAATGAGGTCTGCACACACCACTCATAGCTGAGCTCTCTGGGTCACTATGAATTCTGCCAGTGTGATCCCAGCACGGATCATTACAGACCTTTTGGGAAGTCCTTCACCTTCCCTCCGTGCCTTAAGCAGCCTCCAGCTTTACAAGGCTGCACTGGAAAAATCTTTAATGATTCTGGTGAATTTTGCCTGAACTTCTAAGTGTCTCCATGAACTCCATGTCTCTCCATGACAGAAAAACAGGACAGCAGCATCCCCACATGGAGTTCCCTGGTGACAGAGAGAGCCACGTTCTCCCAGAGCTCTTCAGTATTCTCCTGCTGTGCTCTGCTTCCCGGGATAAAATCTCCTATCCTGCCTGTATCAGCTCCATTCATTACTCTTAGATATATGACCTTACATTTGCTGGTATGAAACACATATTGATTGAACGCTCATCTGACAGCCTTGTAATTACTCAGGTCATCCCATTTACCCTTTTTAAATAATGGCAGAACACGAGCTTTCTTCCAGCCTATTGAAACTTCCCCAGCGATCCAGGACTTATTAAAAATAAACATTAACGATCCAAAGAGTAGCTCAGACAGCTCTTAAAAATTTTAGGTGCCAGTTAGGCAGACTTACTGATTTAACAGAGTCTGATGAGAGTAGCTGCTGTTTAACTGCCTCTTAATCACTGCTGGGATATAAATTATTCCCTCCTGTGAGGCAGCACCATCTCCCTCCTCTCTCCCTGCCTGCCTGGAGAGGACAGAGACACCAACAGCTCTTGGACCACCTGCAAACGGGCTGGTGCAACTTCTTTTTACTCCTCTCTTATTTAAAGGACATTATGAAACAGGTTTAAACTCATCAGACAAGTATTTTTTCATGGGTTTTTTGTCTTACTCTGTTAAACTCTCATTTACATTCTCTGCTGTGCTCCTAATCACCCCACTCACCATTTGTTATGGAGCAATTAGGGATAAGGAGGAGGGGAGGAATTAAGGAAGTTTTATTATAAATTGTGTGAAACTGGATCTTTTGGAGAAGGGTAAATAAATTGAGACTTTTTCCCATTAGTACAAACCAGACGTGATCAAACCATGCTTCCCTGCACGGAGCAACCACTCATTTTCCACTCAGTGACCAATCACTGCCTGGCTGTGGAGATGGGATCTAATCCAGAGCTCCTTCCTGTTTGATCTGACACACCTAGAGCTGGGGAAACACCAACCACAGCTTTGAAGAAACACCAAGGCCAATCTCCCACCAGCCATTTGAGACCTTCTGCATTGGCTTCTCAGAGGAAAGGACCCAGAAAAGCCACGGTTGTAGAACAGCTCAGGCTGAGAAAGACCTTTAAGATCATCAAGTCCAAGTGTTACCCTGCCAGTGCCAAGCCCACCCTGAACCCTGTCCCCAGGTGCCACAGCTACAGCTCTTAAATCCCTCTGGGGATGGTCACCCCACTATTCCCCTGGGCAGTCTGATTCAGTGCTTGACAACCCTTTCAATGAAGTGTTTCCTAATATATAACATAAACCCACCCCAGTGCAACTTGGGGCCATTCTCTTGTCCTGGTGCTTGTTATTTGGGAGAGGAATTTGATGTGCTTCTTTCCTCCCATAACCCCAACTCCTTCTACCCTGCAAACACACCCTGCAGAAGATCCTGTGGGATTTGTTTTCCAAGCAGGCAGGACCAGGTTGGGCAGGGCTTGGAGCACCCTGGTCTGGTGGAAGGTGTCCCTGCCCATGGGACTGGATGATCTTTAAGGTCCCTTCTAACCCAACCCATTCTGTGATTGCACTGCCACCAGCTGGGGCTTCAACAACTGCTTCTCTCTTGCTGATAAATGGAACATTTTCTTGGGTTGTTTTAACATATTTTTCATAAGATTATGCTTTAACTCCTTTCTCTGGAACAAAGTAGAAAACAATAAAAGCAGCACTTTCATCTGTAGGTTTTACAACATTTGGCAAAGGAAAGGCCCCTTTTCCCTCATCAGATAGTACCTCGAGAAGGGACATTGTCCTCAGAGTGCCCCAGTGGCTGTGGAGATGCATTTGATACGGAGCTGAAGGCGAGCAGACTGATTACCCCACTGTGCCGTGTGTGCTAAGTCAGAGACACAACTCCGAGCAGCCAAAAGGCAAATCTGGCCCAGTTTCTCCTCTTTCCCTCTGGGGAGAATTCAATCAAGAATTGATTAATGCTTGAATTCTCATCAAGAATTAATAAGTTCCTGATGTGGTGAAAATGAAGAGTCTCAGAGAAGCAGCTAAGCTTGTTGTTTTGTACAGGGGGAAAGAAAAAAATTGCATTTATTTGGCAACTCTGAGGAGATGGCAAAGTTACAGAGTGGGGGAATTCTGAATTCCCCGAGTGCTTATGATATTTTAATAATGTAATGAATGCATTGACTGAAGGCCAACTCCCAGGGATGGCTTGGCCAGCTTCCACCACTGTTTTCCCAAGCTTAGGTACAACGCTCAACTCCCTAAAAACACCTCTGGATAGATCAGTCACATCCCTTCATAACCTCACTGAGGACCAGCTCCCACTAAACAGGGACCGCTGAGGCTCAAGATGCCCTTGGAACATCTTAAAACTTGTGGCTTTTAGGAACTTCTGCATTTTACCAGGATATTTTTTGCTATGGGAGTCATTGATTTATTTAAAGCCCCCTACTCTTGCTGCTCACCATCTTTTTGGAAAGGGATACTCTAGCTCTCCTTGTCACACCTCCTGTCACAGTGCCCTCACTCCCAGGCTAACTTGCTGGAGTCCCAGTCCCACCAGGAGGAGAACATGGACCAACATCTTCAGTAGGCAGGTGGGTCTGGCCTGGTGATACCTGCACAAGGGAAGCCCTAAGGGTACGGGCCAACTCCACTGGAAATCCCTCCCCCAGCTCATGCAGGAGGTGCTTGGCATCATTAGGACAAAGAGCTTGGGGGCTCAGGGAGGTGATGAAGTTCAGGGTTAAAATCCAGCTCGTCTAAGCACCAGCTGATGTCAACACTTGCAGGTTTGGGGCTCAGCAGCAGCTAAACACTGCACACAGGTGTGCCAGCTGTTCTAAACTTCCTAAATCCTCAAGCAGCAGAAGTTCTGAGAGTCAAAAAAAGACCAAAGCAAAACACAATAGCTGCTGAAATACAGCTAAAGCTCGAGAAGTGGAGGCAGCAGAGTTTGAGCAGCTGTTATTGAGGTGCAGGGAAACCTCTCAGTGAGCGCAGGAGGGACAAGGCACAGGGAAATAATCCTCATAGGTGATTTCTTACAATCACTGCGGCCTCAAATCCTTCCAGAGAACACAACCAAGGTTATAAAAGCGATTACCTGACGACACACGGGAACAAGAAATATCCCTGGCACAATCATTCCTTGCAATTATCCTGATGCATTCCCTGGAAGAGCCCCCGTGGATGTGCAGCATCTGCCTGTCCCCCGTGTAACCACAGCAACACTCCCTCCTTGCTCCAGAGAGGAGCAGGAGGCTCGGGGATGACAGCACTGAGCTGAAACTCCAGGGGAACGCTGCAGAACGGGAAATTCCAGGTTGGGTTTGTTTCTGTTTAGCAATCAGTTGCTCTTATGAAAAGAGTTATCAAATAGTGACCAAGGGGCATTAAAGAGCCAAGCAGGACTTGCCTTGGCATCACCAGCTTGGAGGGATGGGGATTGCAAAATTTAACTCAAGGTGCATCATCCTGATGGCTAAAATTAAAGTAGAACTGAATAAAATCTCATTCAAGGAAATAATTAAACTCTAGACCACGTATCTGTCACAGGCAGGGAAAGAGTTTCTTCTGTTTCATCTTATTTTACGGCTCATTTTAGGGTGGGGACCAGAAAACAGGTTTCTGTTTTATTTCATGCATTTTCTCCCCTTGCTGTGTAGACATTCATTTGTATGTTCAACAGCAGCAGGAAAATGCATTCCCCAAAGCCCCTTATGGAATATACTGAATTTCCACAGGGAAAATGTGCAAGGGGAAAAAAAAAAAAAAAAACCATGCAGGCATGGGAAAAAGAGTTTAAGGGAGGGCAGGATTTAGACCAATAGAGTTGGATTTTTTCCTGTCCCTACAACAAGATCAAGCCCCACACTGATTTAATTCCACCTCAAAGCTCTTGGCTTTTTCAGCTGCTTCTCAGGACTGGTTTTGTCTGAAACTCACCTTAAAACAGTCAGTGGCTCGTTCAGCTGGGCAGTCTAAGCTGGACTAGGGCAGTGTTTGGATAAATACGTGAGTTTTGCTTTCTGTATTCTTCTCCCTCCTCATTTCCCAGATACAAAATAATCACTCCACAGAAAAAAAGCCAAAACCCCTGGTCAGAGAGTCAAAGGACTTCAATTTCTTTTTAAAAAGACAAAAAAAGAAGAAATTACTTAAATAGTTAACAAATTACAAGAGAGAAAACACTTATTTTTGGCTCTTGTCACCACCCATTTTCTTTCATTTACATCAATAAAATCAGGGCAGAAGTTGCTGAAATGCACAGCACTGCTGTTGTTATACCCAAAGTGAGGATTAAATGAAGCCCCACACATTTCTCCATCTCCACATGGCTGTGGATGACAAGAACACGATATTTCTGTTCTCCCACTTCCCCAAACCAACCCCTGGTCATTTTGAGTGGAAAGCATCACTTATAGTAACAATCCTAAAAAATATATATTCCTCTCTTTGCCTGCCTTATATTTGAACAACAGAGCCTACAGAACCTGTGCCCAAACCCACCTGGGGATGGGGCAGCTCAACCCCACCACTCTCACTGTAGTAAAGCCCATTTCCTTGTCCCCAAGACGTGTCACTAAAGGTCAAAACTAAGGAAAAAAGCCCAGAGTCAATACTTTCTCATCAAACCCCTCACCAATGTACCTGAACACTGACTAAAATGAGGCACAGCAGGTACTAATGGTGAGAAAGGTAAGAAGTATTTAGGGATATTCTTGGCACTTCCTTTAAGTGGCTGGAGAGATAAAACACCTTAAAGAAAAGACACGATGCTTTAAGACTAATTGAACCAATAATCAAAGGCTGTCTCTAATTCCTGGACCAGGAGGTCAATTACTGAAATAAATTTGACAGCAGATAGATGGTAACAGAGTGCAATTACCATGTAAAGACTTGATAATTATGGCAAGAATTAGTCTGCATTTTCAGCAGCAGCAAAATCCATCCATTTTTAGCAGTTATTATCTCGATTATGAGAAGAAACGGCCTCAGCTCTGTCTTGTCAAGCTGACAGAACCCTGCAGGTACAGTGGGCTCTGATAACAGCCTGATAAAATGAGCCCATGGAGTTGAAAATTCCCTTCAAAAACTGGAAACTGAAATGCCAGGGCGAGAAAAATTTCATATTGGGAATATTCAGCGAGGAGAGACGTGGACAAATTTTAGCTCATATATAATAGGGCTGAGAAATGTATACCTTTATGAGGTTTGCCAGAATTCGTCAAAATATGGGCTTTGCAGACACTTAAATGTTCAGTTTGAAAGGCAGAGTCAGCGACAGAGTCACAATCCTCAATATTTAAAGAAAGAGGTGGTTCTTCCACTCCCCCATGGCTTTATACAGTCAAAAAGAAGGGGGGGTTTGTAACTATTGCTTTTTTAAAGACGTAAAATTCTCCATAAATCACAAACTGAGCCTGATGACCTTTCCTCCACGATGCAGACTGTATTTATAGGGTTTTTTTCTCATTGAAGGGAGCTAAAATGAAGTTATATTCTTCCTCTTAGTCATAATTCTGCAGCCTTGGGACTCCAGGAGCTCAGAAAAGCTGGATTCAGGTAAATCCATGGAGATGCTGCTGCTCTGGGAGAGTGGCTGAGCCCAGCAGAGCTCAGCTCTAACTCCATGCAAAAAAATAATGCAGAAAATGCAGAAAAATCTGGAAGTGAAGAGGTATCAGGACAGCAAACCTAAGTAAGAATTAGATAATTCACATCCTCAAAGTCATGAAAAAACTATATCAAAAAGGAATAGTTTTTGGTTTTCTTTTTTCTTAGCAAAAAAAACCAAAAAATAAGAAGCTTCTCAAGAACTAAAAATCCTCCACCAACTGGTGGTCACGGGGAAGGGAACAAAGCAAACACTTCCCAGCAAATAATTTCCTCCTCCCAAAAACCCCGTGGCAAAACTCACTTCAATTACTCCTGATGAAGGAACAATGAAAAAAAGTGGCTTTCCCAGCTGCTGGGATGTGTCCCCACCTCGGAGAGCTCCTCCAGACCCCTGGCCCAGAGCTATCCCCCCTCCTCTTGTCACTGCCACTTCAGATCCCTTTGCTGCCACTACTCTTGGCAACAATTAATTTTCCCCCCAAGAAGTTGTTTTGCAAATTAGGTGAATTACTGTGTGAAATGATCTCATTTCCCTGCACTTGGTGTACATTTATTTACTTAGTGCCCTCTCCGGTCCGTGCTGAGCTTGGGAAAAACACTCTTTGCAAAATTATAAATAATTAACCACAACTCCTGCTCCACTGGAAGTTTAAGTAGTCCAGGAATTTATTCCTGTTTTCTGTGCATGTTTCATATAAATTTCCACTTAGAGGAAAATGAATGCTCAAAACAGGGACTGCCTGAAGTCATAAAGGATAACACCCCTCTTCCATGGTGAGCTTATTTTTATTAGAAACTGCATTTATGCTTTTAATTTTTTAGTAAATAACCATAAATGTGTTCATTTAAAAATACAAGCAGTCTCATGAGTCCAGCCACCTGCGGAGAAGGGACAGACCCAAGTGATTCCTGGCTGAAATCCCACACCAGGACCAGGCTCAGGGAGCTCTCCACCCCAGTAACACACTGGAGGGTGAGAGCCTGGCCACCTGCACAGATCATCTTTCCATCGCCCAGAGGAGCTGGGGGAACTGTTTGGGGCAAATTGTCATGTTTTCAGCTAAATATTCAGCCTCAGCTCTCCCATGAGGACCACGTTCCCTGGGATGCCTGACCCAGCACTCTGTGGCTCACACACCCCAGGGGTGGAGCTGGGGATGTAGCAAAGCTCACACTCTGCTCTGGGTCTCTCCCAGACATCAAAATTTATCACAAGGAGGCTCAAAACCTGCAGATCAACCTCACTCTTTTCTCTTTTAACTTAGAAAATGTTTGACTGTGGGGTTTTTTAAAGCACCAGAAAGTCTGGAACAGCTCAGACACCTCAATCCATGGCAAGCTCAAAATGCCAGGTGTGGAACACATCTTCAGCCACGAAGACATGGGGAGGGTTACCAGTGGTGAAAAAAATGTGAGCTGAGGAAGAGCAAACCAGGCTAGAAGTTCTCCAAGTCCAGGGATAGAGGAGTTGACGGATAACACAGACAAATCCTGATGGAGAATCAGGAGGTAAAACACTCAGGGACAGCAACAGGTCTGTTCCAGAGGAAACACAACAGAGCAGCCACATCTTCCAGCAGGAAAAGGGGAAAATCCCACAGCACACGCTGCAAACCAACCCTAATGCAGCAAAACCCTTTGGTTGGGATCACAACCCTCCTAAATCTCCCCACCAAAGTCTCCTGATCTCCTCACCAGGTAAAGGCAGTGCCAAACCCATTTTCCATCTCACCTGGATGCCTGGAACACTTTTCCACAGATGGTTTTCCCTGCAGCTCCAGCTCCATCTCCAGCCCAGCAAAGACTCAGAAGACTCAGCTCCAGTCCTGCTGGAACATCCCTGCAGGACTTCCCCATCCCAAAGGGCATGGGATCACTGCAGCCCAAAAATTGGAAGGAAAGGCTGATTGGTTACCGGGATAATTAGTAAAGAGGTTCCTCCTGTATGGCATTGCCTTCAGGAGGAACAATTAAAACCAACCCAATTCTTCTGTTCCCCCCTGGTGCTGTGCCAGCCACAGCTGCCCAGGGCTCCCCACCCTCCCCCTTCTCCTCACAGCTCCAGGCCAGGAGAAGCACAGCTGTCAAAGCCATCCGTTTGGAGAGGTTTCAGTCAAGGAAAGCACAGCAATCTAAAGCCAAGGCCTCCCAAACAAAAGCAGGTGGCACAAGCCAAAAAAAAGCTGGACGCAGGGCACTGCTGCCTGTGTTCCGCTTTGAACGTTTCCTGCCCTAATATTTCAAAAAGAAAAGGGGAGGAACATGCTGCAACTTTCAGGCTGGGCTTGATAACCAGCTCAGAAGTACAAAACCTACAGGAAAAAAAACCTGAAATGCAGAGAGTGGTTGTTTTTTTGCAGAAATGCCCCTTTCTGCAGGCAGTGCTGGGGGGGCACAGCTCTTCTTGGCAGGTTTAGCCATGCCACAGGCTTCAAGCATGGCAAACCAACACACAGGTCGTGTTAAATGAGGCTCAGAAACCTGCAGAGCTCAGACATCTGCAAGGAGTGAGACTGCTGGTATTTCTCTCTGAGGGATTGACTGACTCCTCTGCATTTCAAGCTTATTAACAGATGCCAAAAGTCCAAAAGCGATGACATTTCGTTGCAAGACCGAAGAACAGAATGAAATGTTTGAACATTAGGAGCACTACTCTGCCCCCAAACCAGTCCTAATAATGCCAACTGCGTATTAAAAGCAAACCACCGACTAAAAATACGTGGGTGCCATATTTTATGCCTAAACTTTGGTGGGCTGGGTGTCAGCAGGGGCTGTGGGATGTGCCGGGCTGGGATGTGACAGCCACACACCTGACGGTGGCAGCAGCATCTCTGTTCTCACTCCAGTGAAGCACATGATTGTAAGACTTTTCCCTCTCCATTATGCTACGGAGAAAAGTGTAAATCTCGTTATTGCAGAGCAGGAGTAACAATAAAAACCCCCTTGGGATGCCCTTGATGCCTTGTTGAAAGGTGAATGCCAGTTAGTTAGCACAGTCCTGCCCGGATCTGCATTCCCACTGAAGGTGTGCAGGAGTTCTGGCAGGTGAAGAATGCACTTAAAAAGCCCTGAAACCATCCTGCTAAAGTGAAGCAGCTAAAAACATTTGGCAAAAAAAAAAAAAAATAATATATATATATATTGAGTGAAATACCCTCCAAATAGCACAGAAATCACTCCAGGGTGGCAAACCAGGGATTATTCTGTGTGTGAGCACTTTGTCTCACACTTGGCATCAACTACACCTTCCAGATTCCCGAGAAACACTTTCAAAAATAAATTGATTTTGCAGTATCAGCTGCCTTGGATTTATCTGCTGGCTCTTCATGGGTCCTGTTTGAATGTTTCAGGTACCAGGTAGGTGTGTCTGGGGTCATCACAAGCAGAACCTTCTCCATGGACAAATCAGAATTAAAGAAATCATAATATAATACTGAATATTGTGGGGAGGGGAGGGACAGGATGAGCATTTTAATACTCTGCAACAACAAAACTAAGGTATTTTGCACTTTGCATATGTTCCTCGGCAGGTGGTTTGCTCTTCTCCCATTTCCCTTGTCAAACAAAGCACAATTGTCATGTTTCTGTATGATGAATGCATGCAGATTTCAGACTTTAGGCACAAGTGTAGTTTGTAATGAATATATATATATATATATACATTTCAGACTTCAAGCATAAGTGTAGCTTTCCCTAATTAAGGGATAAGAAAAAAATGGGTATTGCTGGGTTCCCCTGTGCCTGGGTATTTCTAAAATTTATTTCCATTATAAACCAAAAGATACCTTTAACATTTATAACAGTGCCAATATTCTGGTGATCTTTAATGAAGAGGAGCAGAAATTCACCCTGCTGCTGTTTATAGGGTTATTCTACCATGTGTAACTAGATCACCTCAAAACTCAAAGTAGAAATGTATCTTCCATTTTACTGTTAAGTGCATTTTAATGCTGGATAATGCTATTTTTGTGGGGTTTTCACATGTCACAGCCTAGAGCTCTGTGTGCTGTGGGTTCTGTGCTGTTAACACTGTAGGTAAAGCATGTAAGAGATGCTGACAATGCCTGGGGTGATGGTTTGGTCCAGGAGGTGACCAGACCATGGAATTAATGAGGCATTTGAATTTGGGGTGTTTGAGGCTCAGGTTCATCCTGTGCCAGTGTTGTATCCAGATGGGTTTTGGTGTCCAAAAGTCCCAGTGAAAGCCAAGGGAAGCTCAACCAAAAACCCCAGCACAGACTACCAGAGAGGGCTGTGGGTGACAATTAAACCAGATCGCCACCAAATAAATTATATCAGCTGAAAGAAACCAAACCAAAATAAAAGAGAAACTTGCTGAATACACCCAAGGCTTTTGAAGATTACATCAAGTCAAACTTTTATTAGCAAAGTTGTATTTCATGTAAAATGAAAATATCTTTCCAAACCATACGTGCACACCTGCGCGGTACAAACAGCAACTACAGTACGACACGGTCCTCTACACTTTAATCAATGCACACCAACATGTAGCTCCAAGAAAGTAACCTCGGGACGGTGACACCACATTTGCTTTGATCTTTTCTCCTCGTGAAATTACAAAGCATCTCGTCGAAAGTAAGAAGAAGAAGAATAATAATAAAAAACGAAACAGACAGTGTGCTTTGGCTCAAACCCGCCCAGGGGTTCTTGCCTGAAAACAGAACAAATCAGTGCAGATCACTCGAGATTTTCCAGGAGAGGTGCGGAGCTGCAATGTAAACATGTCCTGGTACTTCAACACTTGGTACATCGATATTTTGAAATCCTAAACATTGACAGAGATGCAGCTGAGGGCTTGATCCTTTGGCAAAGAAAGGAAATTCTCCGTGAAGAACTTCCTTTCTTTAGATCTGTTTTCCAAGTTAAAATAATCTAAATATACCTCTCATCAGCAAAATGAGGACTATAAAAATGATGAGGTTTCCTTTCAGAGCTCAAGGATCAGTGAATGCTATTCTCACTTTTACTTACAAAATGTGGGATTACTGTTTAAAAAAACCCACCTTTTATATAGAAAGATTGTGCTAATGTTTGTTTCCATCTCAAAAATAACACGGGCCTGGAAACTTTTATTAAAACCTCTCATGCACTGGATCGACCCACTCAGTCGATGGAAGCAGTCACCAGGAAAAGAGCTACTCGTTAAAATTTGTGTAACATGAACAAATAGCAATCATTAAATGATATTCTAATTAGATCCATTTAAGATATGAGTTACAAAGAACGTTTCTTAAATTTTTTTATACATGAACACACGATTTTTTTCAAGAGGGGAAATTCATTTTCAGATTTGATTCTTAATTCTGCTCTTCCTAAAGGTCCAGCCCCAGCAGGGCTTTGGCACCCAATTTTCCGGCGGAATTTTCCTGCAGAGAATGGAGGATTTCTGGAGGTTGGATCCCCAAATTTTGCCAGAGAAGGAAGGTGGGACCATTCCTAGAAGTTCTTGATTGTGCAATTACATCATATATATATATAAAAATATATATATTAATTAAAGAAAAAAGCAGTTCTGGGCTCAGAGTCCATACCAAACCCATATCATATTGCTCTGTGAATCCAAATAGTTCATTGGGGAGGAAGGACAGAGATATTTTTCCCATTATTTAAGAACAGCTGATTTTATTTGTTTCATCTCATGCACAGTCAGAACTGCACAACGTTTTGAGTACCACCCGTCCCTCTCTTCGTTCCAGAGGCTGATAAATCCACCAAGCTGGATGAGCGGGGCCAGGGAAATGCCTTCTCCTTGCTGGTTGGAATCTCATCCCGGGCTGACTCAGATATCAAACCTGAAAGTGTCATTTCCCCTCTCAAAGGCAAAGTGCAACACACCCAAATGGAACCAGACCCAGCCCTGGTACAAGATTATTAATAATTCCCTCTCCAGCTCCTTCTGCTCCCGCAGTTGGACTCCCTCTTCCCAGCAGGCAGGCTAAAATTCCCTGCTAGGTATTCATTAAGGAAATCATCACAGATTTCATCAGCTAATTTTAATAAACACTCCTGTCCAGAGGGGGAAAAAACTGACAAAGCCACAACAAAAGATTTAATGATTAAATGCAGGATTTCAGAACGTGGTGGGATTTGGGGGCTGTGCTGTGCAGGAGGAGTTGGACTTCGATGACCTTATGGGGCCCTTCCAGCTCAGGATGTTCCATGATTCTAAGGTGTGCAGTAAAGCTGGAGATGCTTTTCATTGAGCTACGTGGCCACAATTCCTCTCACCTGTAACATTTACAGGAAAAAATGCAGCCCAACTCCTTGCAATGACAAAAAACTCCTCAGGAAAATCTCGCTTTGCTCCGTTAATTTACTCTTGAAAGCAAATCTATAAAAGACCATCAGTGTCCTGCACTTTCCAAGGCACGCTGGGTGAGCTGTGCCCTTAGAGCAGAAAATAAAACCCCAGCGAGGGGGAAAACAGGGAAATAATTGACTGGGGAGGAGAAAACAACTCAGGTGAGTGAGTTTTCCTGGGAGTTTGAGCCATTTGATTAATATTCGTGGGGCATATTCCTCAAAAGTCCGTGTGTGCCGCACAGGTTCCACTGCACATCCTTCCCTCCCTGCTTGAATTTTAGGCCCTGAGGCAACGTGAAACACCAACATAAAGATTTAAAGATCTGAATTAAAATTTTAATAGGAAAAGCAGCCCTCCCAGCACAGCTGAGCAGCACATCACAGGGATGTCATAAACACCTCTCAGCAGCAGCAGCAGCAGAGCAAGTGGCAGCGCAGGGGATTCGTATTCATTATTCCATAATTTGACACTCACTAATACAAGCTGAAATTTGTGTCTGTTTAACAGAGGCATTTGCTGGGAAGAGGAGTCTGGTTTATCTGCAGTGACCCGAAGCACAAGGACATGGGTGAGTGTGTGAGCCCTTCCCCAGCCCAGAGGGCTCAGCGAGGATTTCAGGGAGCCCACCCCAACTTTATTCCCATTTCAAAGACCCTCGATCAGTGCAGACGATTCCTAAAGGAAATACATTAAAACCAGCCCAAAGCTCACAGCAAAGATTGTCCCAGGCCTAATCAGTGCTTAGATTTTATCTGGCTCGGGCTGCAGCAGACACGAGTCAGCAGATAAAGATGCTGCTGGGAAATGTCTCTGTTGACAAGTTGCCAATTGTCACGTGTCTCCAATTGTGCACTCCCTCCTTTTGAAAAGGGAGATTTGCTTTTTTCCAGAGTGAATGTGTCCATGTTTGCAGTGAGCGAAATAAAGAAAAATAAAACTTTATAAAAAGTGAATGACTTGGGTCACTGATGTAGTGTGGGCTGAGTTTTGATTCAGGGCAGGTTTCCACTCATCATTTTCTACTCACATACACAGCCTGAGTGGGGCTTTCAGGCTGGCCGTTTGGGGTTTGGTTTTCCCCAACAGGGGTTACATGGAAGGCCCCTAAAAGCTAAAATTAAACAAAAAGAGAGGCAGAGATATGCAGAAACATCGAGCACCAAAGGCTTCCAGAAACTGCCAAGCTCTGAGGAGCAGCCCCAGCCTAAGGGGAGCTGTGTGGGATCCACAGCCTTTCCACTGGGAACAACCTGCATTTCTGTGGGCAACTAACTGGGCTTAATTGTAGCCCTTCCTGGCAACCCAGAACCACGGGAGTAATTCTTGTTTCCTCTCCTTCTTCCACTGAAATTATGGAGCCCGGGAAGGAGCCACTGGGGATATTTGCCTAAGTACTATCAGGATGCAAAAGAGCTTTTAGGATCCATTCCTCCTGCAGGAACTATTAAAAAAGAGTATAATGGAAGTGCAAAAAATGAAGGCATATTGATACTCTACTCAAAAATACAAATGCTATTAAAGAGATTCAGGAGGTTCCAATCCAAAAAGACCAAGAAAATGTGCTGTACAGCTTTGCTGAGTTAGTGCTGGAGAGGCAAAGGAAAGAGCCAGATTTAAACCAGCAATCAGTCAACAAAATAAAATAGAAACTCTACCATAATATTTTCTCTTTTCTTTGCTTTTGTTTATTTAACAGTGAATAGCTTGAAAATAAATGATCTCTTGAAAGTCAGGTAGCTCTAGTTTAGGTGATACTGGAAAAGTGTGAGACTGGGATGACTGGAATACACAAAACTCCTTCTGAAAACTAGGTTTGCTGGTCCAAACTCATATTGAGAAGCAATTCTATTCATTCTACACAGCTATACAGACCCATGCTAGCAACATGTCTCATTGAAAATAAACCAAGGCTGGGCTTTACTTGTGTCAATATTAATACCATATGTACAACGTCTCCATGAAATGTTTGCTAGCTCACAAATATACAGATATGAGACAGACAACAAGTATTTTGCTTAGAAATGCAGCTTGCAGAGAGCGGGGAGAACAAATTAAAACCCTTTTGAGTGATGATGGATGGGAACCCTGTTTTGCCTTGCCACAGGAAAGATGCTGCAGCTTAACTTATTTAAGGAAATAGTGCCAGCTACTGGGCAGCAGCTTCACCCACATTTTCCTGTGGATAAAGCTGCATCTCTAAGGATTGGTAAAAGTGAAGTCAGCTGTGACCACTAAAATAATTTTTCGAGTATCATACACAAAAGAGTTTCATTCTTTAGGGAAAATTATACAATATATGGAATATATTTCTCTGGTATTTTAAATGAGGGTTTTTCTCAGTAGGATCCTTGTGGCCCCTTGCAGAATAACCTGCTATTTTTATTTGATCTTCTTGTGTTACAACCTATAGATTATAACAAAGGCCATGGTGCATGTGGGAATTCCACACAGAAATGTATGCCCAAAGTGACAACAGCCATAGAGGACAAAGTATCTGCACAGAGAAACATATTCCAAACCTAAGAAACACCCGGGGTTTGTTAATAAGGATACAGATTGAACATCGAGAAATTCTGGGTTGGTGAGACTAACACATTTCGTATAGCAAATAATTACTTGTTTTTGTTTTATTTAGAAGGAAACACCTCAAATTAAGATGGAAAATCATCTTTTAGTGGCAGTGACTTGTTTTTTTTATATTACCTGGATGTCAGGTTGGTCCTGACTGGCTCAACTGGCAACCTGTGGAGTGCTAATCAAGATAAATATCACAATTAAACACCAATCATTCCTGATCGTATTTCAGGCGTGGAGAGGAAAAGTTGCCGTAGAACTCCCAGTGCTTTCCACTGATCCTTTTTCCTTAGATCCAGCATAAGCTCCAATAAATGAACCATCTTCATTGAACATCCCATGCTCCCCTTCTCCATAATCTACCAGACTATCAGCACTTTCAGTGGCTTTAATGTCCCCGTTTAGTGACTGGAGGCTGCCTTTCAGCGGCTTTTCATCGCTGTCACTACAAAATAAAGAAATGCCTTTCCAAAAATCCTGCTTTTTCGTTGCAAGCACGGAAACTGCTCTGTTTCATTAGGAAAGGAAGAGGCAGGAGGGAAGAGTGAGGGAGAGATGTCCATGTGGGTGGGACATGGAGAGTGATGCCCTACCATGGTGCTCCTCAGACAGGTGCTGCCCACCCACCTGAACTCCCACACACAGCTCTTTATCATTCTTCAACAAATGAATTGGCTAAAAAGGCAGATGTCAATGAAAACTACCCACGTGTTTAGGTTTTTGGCCCTTTTTGCCTCGGGCAGACAGAAGAATAGGATGGGGAAAGAAAAAGAGATGCTGGAAAGGATTTGAGGGCTCTGTTTGAGCACCTTCCAGAGAGATATTTTCAATTTACAAAAGAATGGGCAGTATTCAGGGCCTACTTATTTAAGTTCTCTTTAGAGTGAGTGGATAAACCGATGAGGCATCAGCTGGAGGTTTTATCTCACTGCTTTGTGAGCATCTGTTGGATCTTAAATTACTAATAAAGGTGCTTTCCCCCTTTTTTCTGCTGTTATTTTATGATACTGTAACTGAGGAACTTTCTCTCTGCTTAAAGGGAGGAACAGGGAAAACCAAAAGCAGAATCAGTGTTGTATCTGCTCAGGTCCAGCCTGGGTTAGTGAAAATTCCACGATAAAGGACAGACTCGCTATCAAAATTCAGGGAAATAAAGGGAAATTCCACTGGCCATTCCTCCATTCCACAGAAGAACCAGAGCCAACTCAGTGTCAAAACTCTGGCAATGTTATCTGAGGAAGGCCAGACAAATAAACCTGAATTTTATTTCTTTAAAATAAAACCAATGCATAAAAACATTTGCTGCTTTTCTGCACGTGGCATTTGTGTTTATAAAAAAGGACAAGTTTGGATTTTAGAGGGAGAGGAGGGGGGGTCAGAGTTATTAACCTCAGGACTTTCTTACCTTTCTAAATATTTGTCCCATTAGAAAGCATTAAAAATTAAATAAAGATGAAATTATGCAGAAAAAAAAGCCCTGTTCCTGTACAAATAATGTATATATAAGTGGGATTTCAACAGCAATTTTATGCCCTTAAGGCCAGCGACACCAGTTTCCAGCACGGTTCTTATAATGATGCATTTTCCTCCACACCACAATTACATATTACTTTTAGTTTTAGTTATTTTAAAGCAGCCAAAGTGGTTATTTCAATTCTCCTGCAAGAGAATTCTCCTCAAGTCTCTACAGAGACTTCTGTAGCAAGGTTTGCTTGGGGTTTTGATATTTTTTTTTACCGTATTTCAAACTTTTCTTTGTTTTCTTCCACAAAATGACCATTCCCCATATGACATGATTTGGGTCTGGCTGGGATAGAAACCCACTGAAGACACAGAATTAATTCTATCACTTCAATGGGCATCACAGCAGGAACCCAAATATCATATATATTTACATTATTCATACAATGCTATTTAAAGAAAGAAAAAAAGTGAAAAATAACCACCAATTCATCAACATTTCCTGATATCCCAGCCTGGAGGGATTGAAGTATACTGGATATACCTTCATATTCCTACTCTTATCCACTCCTATGAGGTTGGCTTTAAAAATGAAAAACAGCATTAATTGCATGCCAGAAAAATGTCCCAAATAATGATGGCATTTGGAAAGAAACAAAACCCCCACAAACACAAATGCTTGTGACAGCAGGTCCTATTTACCTATATTCCCCAAAGATTTCATCTTTTATTGATTGAGCTTCGGGATCTGGATGCAAATCTTCTTTTTCTTTCACTGTGCAAATAAAATAAAGGACAGATCTGTGTGTCGTGTTCCAATGTGGACATTTCTTTTCCCAGAGGAACTGGGGAAACCACCTGCCATTGCCTCCAGCCTGACCTGGGGCTGGCTGGACACAACCCAAGAGTTTGGGGATATTCCCTAAGTTTTTAAAAGCCAGCAAGTGTTTATAGAATCCTGGAATTTGGGGTTGGGTTGGAAGGAATCTTAAAGATGATCCAGTTCCAGCCCCTGCCATGGGCAGGGACACCTTCCACTAGCCCAGGGTGCTCCAAGCCCCATCCAACCTGGCCTTGGACACTTCCAGGGATGGGGAATCTACCACCTCTCTGGGCAACCAGATTTGTACTGCAATACTTAGAATTAAGTCTTTTCTCATTGCTTTAAAAACTACAGTGCTACTTTTAGCAAAATATTCTGGTTTTGAGAGTTTGGCTTCCTGTGGAAGCCCTGCCAGGGTGCCAAGCAGCAGTGACCAGGTGGGAAGGGAGCAGGAGCCCTGCCAGCAAGGGTCTTTGGCTGGATTAAACACTGGAAGATCCAAGGAGTGCTATCAAAGGCTCTCTGACCAGCACACAGCACTGCCTCACCCAGAGAGCACAGTTTCACTTGCATTCATTAAAATCCACTCTGTGGGTATTTATCAAAAGCTACAAATCCTAATTGGATGTTTGTGCTCGAGGCTTTGCTGCCCCCAGAGAGAAAAGGCTGAAGGATGTGTGTTATTACCACGTGAAAACAGTGAAAGGAAGAGAAAATCATTTACCTGAATATTTGCCTCCTTTGTTTCTTCTGACAAAGCAAATAGTGAGGAGCAGGAGGGTGAGCAGGGCTATGGCACACATCAGTCCAATGAACCAGCCCTGGGTGGAAATCCCATCGTAGATGCCAGCATAGGCTTGGGGAAATGGAAGAGGGGCAAAAGGGCAGGAAATTAATCAGAGGAAAAGGGCATCACCCTGCAATGACATGAATGCATCACATGCTCTCTGCTGGATCCTAATTGAACCAGTCTATCACTATTTATTCATCTTAAATGCAGGACAGAAATATGGTGTGAGCGTGGCATTTTTGGGCTTAAGGGGAACACAGACTCCACAAGGCACAGCACAGACATTTTGGCAAGGTAATGCTGAGAGAGCAGTTGACTCACAGGATTAACACCACACAGGACAGCTGAGCAGAGAGTTGTTAAGCCTCTCATGCAAAAGCAGTCTTGAGAAAGAGAGAGAGTTAAAAGTGCCCCCAATACATGCAAATCACCAGAGTGGCCACTTAAAAGGCATTGTGGCCCAGCACTACCCTTTCACAATGACACAGGAGGGAAAGCAGCTTTGGAAAGGTTTGGGATTGTTCCAGTGCATGAAGTCATGCACAGAACCTCAGATGTGTCTGTGCTCCCGTGGGATTCAACTGCAAGGGTCAACTCACAACTCACAGAGGAGGAGGATGATTTTGGAACACTTTCACTGCACAACGTCAGATGGAACCTCAACATGAGTCACATTCAAAGGAAGTGTTTGTCACCTCGAAGGGTTTCATGGCTCACCTCTCCCCCTTGTCTCAATTACATCTTCAAAAATGCTATTGTTATCAACCCAATTCTTAGTCACTAGACGAACTGTATACTCAGTTCCAGGCCCAAGTGCCTCAATGGGGTGAAACTTTTGGGTGGGTTTTACTGCGTCTGAAATCTTGCCGGTCCCTTTACCTACGGAATGTACACAGTCAGGTCATATTGTTAATGGATTCATCCAGCAACAGGCCTGTGAAATGCACACTTACAAACAAGGCAAAGAACACACAGATATGACACACAAGGATTTTTAACATTTGTCAGCAAGCAATCTGATTTTCCAAAGATAAAGAACAAAGCATTCCCCCTGTTTGGTTTTTAACATCCCATCAGATGAAATGAACAGCTGAGTGAAGTAATCCTGATGTTTCTGAAGGGATTGGTACATCTCCCAGGATGAAAGTTAATATTGATGGGGGATTATGGATCTGCTCTAACTAATGCGTGCTTAAAAAATTACAACTTGCAAACGGGCTTGCTGTGTAAAGATAATCTGGGCTTGATGCTTCTCCCATTGAACTGAACTCAGCAGGGAAGCACAGACAGCTTGTTATCTCGATATGGATTCTTATATGTCTCACAGAAAAAAGTAACATCAGGATTTGTACTCATTTCTCTCCTGACAGTGGCTTTCCATGTCCTTTCAAACTCCACAATGCCCACACAGAGCACTGGAGTTTTGCTTTTAAATTGGTAGTTTGGCATTTAAATGTTCCTGATGAGTTTAATATTTGATTAAGAGAAGGGGAGTTCCAGTAGCTCCAATTTCAGAGCCTTGTTACTTGCAACCCACCTCCTCTGACCTCTGTCTGCATTCAGACTGGGGGGTATTAAATCAGCTTTTTCAAAATAGCATTTGTGGAGAGCAAGAAAAAAATAAAGGGCATAATGCCTGGACATGAACAGCCTGTTCATATCAGCAGACTCAGGGGGGTGTGACGTGGAGGGATCTCTTTAGTCAGCCAAGGGGACAACACAGGAGTGTCCCTGTCCTCGATGGCAGGAGAGAGATTGGCAGGGGCTGCACTTGATAAAAATAACTCTTTTATTGTCCTCGGTTGCCCAGTTTGCCTGTTTTATCCAAAGTGGTCTAAACTAAGGATTGAGCACACAGTATCATTTGAAAACTACTCGGCCAATGAGCACTGACAGTAAAACAATGCTCATTAACCCTTCATCTAGTGAACAAGCAAAGCAAGAAGCTGCTGGAGATTAAGGCTGAGTTGACAGCTGAAGGGAAAAAAATCCAAAAAGATTAAGACAAATCCAAGCACAGTCAAAGCAGCAGTTCAAGATAAGTTTTCCAAGGCAACTCTACATGTATTACAATAAGCAGTTAAATTAGTAGCCCATTGGGACCCAGAGAGAACACAGACAGCTGAAATACTGCTGATACTGAAGCACAGCTCATTAGCATAAATTAATCCATCTATCGGTAATTTTTGCTAAATGAAGTATGTGAAACCAAGCTATAATTTTTAATCAAACTGCAAATTAAGCAACAGGATGCCACAGGTATATTTTAATTACATACTCTAAAATCAAGGCATCAGAAAAATGTATTTGATGGAAACGTTACCCATAAAGCACCAAGAATGAACATGAACCTTCACCCCAATGTCTATAAAATACCATAAACCACTTGTGTCTGACATGATATCCACAGGTGTACCCACCACCAGGCTCCTTGGGAAGCATTTCCATGAATTCCTGGGCAACACTGAGCTAAACCTGGAGCTCTCTGGTAGCCACACCTCTGGTTTGCTGTGCAAATTCTTAAACCAGCTTAACCAGGCCCTGTGTCCCACCTATTTATGTCCAGCTTGTTCCAGCCTCTTCCTCCTGAATGATCAGCTCTTTAGGGAAGGGCAAAGGGGAGCTGCTATGGCTGGAAAACACCCCTTTTCCTGCCCAGTTATTGCTCAGCTGTATCAGATCCTTCAGCTGTGCCACTGCCCTGGCACATGGAGCAGCACAGGGTTTGAGGGTTTGAGCCCAGCCTGGGCTGGGGCTGGGGATTTGCCAATGGATCTCCAGGCTGTTTGCCATCACCTATCCCAAAACACTGATTTTTTTCCCCTTTAAAACTCAGAATAGGAGTCCAGTGGTGAGTGATTATGAGGTTTCTTTCCATGCCATTTCTTTCTGGTCTGTGTTAAACACTCAATACAGGACCTACAGAGGAGAAAGCTTTGCTAATTGGGACAGGTTTGGTAGTTGGGAT
The DNA here is from genome assembly GCA_035047865.1 of Dendrocincla tyrannina. Lineage (NCBI taxonomy): Eukaryota > Metazoa > Chordata > Aves > Passeriformes > Dendrocolaptidae > Dendrocincla > Dendrocincla tyrannina. The sequence goes on from JAWWMP010000023.1 coordinate 2,740,794, forward strand.
AGAAAAAGCAGGGTAGGATCCTGAAAAATAAAAGCAAAGACACACACATAAGGAACAGCTCCACATCCTGAAAGGCCAGAGAGCTGCAGGAATTAGCTTCAGAAAACTGAAAGCAGTTGGGTTAAGGTTTTTAATCTACAAGAAGGCAGAAGAAACATTAGTAATAAAGGCATATGACCAGCACTTCTCATCTCCCCCCACTATTTATCAGCCATACCAGGGGACTTGCATGAACATTAAACACTGAACTGCAATTTTACAATATTCCTGCTGGGCTTCAGGATTTATGAGAACAACAGAACACACATTTTTTATAGAAGCTTATGGTATAAAGGGAAAAACAATAGAAACCACCCCCAAAGACTTCCAAGAGTGCTAGCTCTCCAAAAGTGAGCACATCTGTTAGAAAACACACTTAGATAAAAAAGCTGGCAGTCTAATAGCTAAATACTAATTGTGGGCAGCATCTCAATTTATAACCATACCTGTCTAAATACATCTGCTGCAGTAAATGGAGACTTGAACTTTCATAAATTTTCCCCTGCTGTCTGGCTATAAAAGTGTATACATTTGCATCCCAAGTATCCTTCATCTCCTGGGCTTTTTTAGTACAAGAGGTAATTCATGCTAAATTTGGATTATTTTAAACTATAGAGATTAGTGGTCTTGTTGTCCACAAAGTCTATCGAGAAGGATTTAGAGGTGAGTTAGTGATCAAGACATTTTCACCAAGATTTCATTGGGTTCCCTTCACTGTGAGCAAATAAGGTTTGCTGGTAACAGCACCAGTGGTTACTTGTGGCTCAGGCTTTGTATTATTCCTTTTCCACTGTGCCTATGGCAAAAGAGAGCTAAACCCACATTTATTACAAATGGTTACCCTGGTCAGGAAGGAAAGTAGTAACCTCTGGCTAAGATTTTCAAAATCCTCTGGGAGTTACGTGCCAATTGCCATTGACATATAATGAAACTGGGGAACTTCTGTTTCTTGGCTTCTCTGGAAAACAAAGATGCAGCTGGAAGGTTTCCTCTGACTGAATGTTCCATTAATGCTGGAATTTCTGGACACACAGTGATAATTCTCACATGCAAGACGTGTTCACTAATCCTCCAGAAACACTGGTAACAAGATGAAAAGCAGCTTTGTGTTAAAAGAGGTCTGATACAGTAAATTTTTTTTTTTTCACTCATGTAAGAACATTATTTTGTGCTTTGTTTCTGAGGGCTAATGTTCCTTGGGAAATGGGCATTTTCAAGGATTAATTAATTAGTTTGTAGGTCATTTAAGAAATACTGAAAATGGGAAGACAGAGAGAAAACTCATTTTCTAAAAACACCGCACTTTCTGCTGTGGAATGAAACTAAGATGAAACACAAAAATGAAGCTATTATTTATTTGGCAGTGCAATGCAAGTATCCTTTAGCCCAGATTCTTCATGATTGCCCACAGTGTTTTAATCAACAAATGATAAAGACCTGGGGATGCCTATCAGGGTTTCACTTTGGCCGTGTTTAAGTCCTGCCATAAGAACAAGACCTTTTATTTATTTGTAAGACCACAGAGATGTGAGAGAATGGTCCTTCCCTATCACTACCCACTCACTGAACTTTTCCAAAGCCTTTCTCATGCAAAGCAAAGTGTTACTCCTGGCAAAAATCACAATTAGAGATTTATTTACAGAGGAAGATGCTGCAGTTGTAGAGAAAGGGGATGAACCACGCCAGGGAGGTTTGGGTTGGATATTATGAAAGATTTCTTCATGGAAAGGGTCCTCCAGCCCTGGCACAGCTGCCCAGGGCAGTTGTGGAGTCCCAGACCCTGGAGGGGTTTAAAAGACACGTAGATGTGACACTTGGGGACATGGGTTAGTGGTGGAATTTGGCAGTGCTGGGGGAACAGTTGGACTCAATGACCTTAAAGTACTTTTCAAACCTATATGATTCTATGACTCCACCCATTTATCTACACAGGGCACTACATTTATGTAATTGTTATATTTTTTTTTACTAAATTCAGTTATTTGTGCCACTGCAAACTCAACCTTCAGGAAATGGGCTACACAGAAATTACAGCCTGGCAAAATGATCCTTTAAAGCAAACCAATTTGCCCTGCACAGCCTTGTTTCCAGAGATGCTACATCCATACTCACATATGTACATATTTAATAAAAGACATTGATTTTTATTTTTGATTTCAGACTATAATAACAGGGATAGCTGCAAATAAATGAAAGCAGCAGCAGAGATGCAGATCAAGTGTATTGATGACAAAATGAGAATGAACCCAAAGCTCCCACCTCCACATCTCCACTTTGCTGGCAGAATATTGTGAAATCCTGAAATACCCATGGCGAAGGTTGTATTACAGCAGGGCAAGTTATTCAAAGCCTTAAAATGAACAACTAGAGCTTTATGGTTTTATTATTAAACTCGAACAGAGTGGATATAGAACCTCTGAATCAAAACCCAAAGTGCTCTATCACCGAGTTTCATTTCAGAGGGCACCACATTTTATATCTGTCATTTATGTGGGTCATTTTGAATGATAAACTTTGACTTCTGAAATCACTCCCTTTCCTCAAAAAGAGAGATTGTTTTAATTTTGGGCAATGGCCTCGCTTCCCACACCACAGCTTAAAACCCCAAGAAGGTCACTGAAAAGAGTGATTATTTTTTTTCAGCCTATCATGTTTAGTTGAAAAATATCTGAACAATTTAGGCAGCAAATAATGACACAGAACTCTAATGGCACCTCAGTGACAGATGCAGGGCCCTAATTTAGGGTGGCTTGAGAACCAGCAAGGAGTCACATAAATCACAGAACTGGACCCTTGCAGCTTTTATTAATTATCCTACTCTATTCCAAGAGCAAGAAGAATCAGTTGTTGCCACTGCTGGAACAAAGTCTGAAGAAAGAAGAGAAGGAGAACAAAAGAAATGGCAACATTCTCATCCTTTTAAGCACATCAGTTAGGGATGCATCTCATGGACCCTGACAAGGTTATTCCAAGATGTAACAGATTTTCCAGTGGTCAAAACACACCATCCTGCCCAGTTCAGGCCAGGAAAGGTGCCTGATGAGTGGGAGTGGTCTATTTTTAGCTTGGGGAAAAACAATCCCTTTATTTCCTTAATGAAAGAGTGAGTTTTAAATCATGGTGATTAATAGTTACTACTATTAGTAGACTGATTGCTAGTACTAGTATGCTACAGTGAGACTGGAGTCTACAAGACAGTTGAGGAGGAGTTTTGCTACTTGGGAAAACAAATGGTAGTTCACAACTGGATCCTGAACTGGGATATGATGAGTTTAAATTACTTTTCAAATGTTTTACCAATAACTGAAAAGAATTCTGCAACTTAGAAGTCCAACAGGACGTTGTGCAACAAGGACCATTTTTCTATTTAATACCCACATTGCTCCAGAGTGTTATCTTTGCTGAAAATGATGAAGCCAGGACTCCTTTGCTTATCACATTCTCTTTCTCCTTCCCCGTGGTGAGTGCCCAGCAATGGTTTCTAATAAATAGCAAGGACCTGCTCCTCGGAGCTGTGGAGTTCTCAGACTTGCTGAGCACAGTACATTTGATTTCATTTCAGCTGAATGTGAAAGATGAGCTATCACAGAGCACTTGCCATTCTCCTTTAAATCACTGACCATCAGTGTTTCAGGATAGGGTAAGTGGCACACAAATGTTTGCTCCCAGTCCCTGATAAAATAGTAATAAATAATGGATCAAATACTCCGCAGTCACTTTGTGTTCATCTGGATTTTCCATGTCAAACAGCTGACCCTGATGTTGCTGGAAGTCCCTCATCTTCATGCAAGGGCAGAATTAGGTTTTATACTAGTACTGAGAACACATAATCTGCACCTTCAATTTTCAGTTTGTGACCAAATGTGATTCACTCATTCTAGGAAGGCTTAAAGAGTTGATGGGTGGGAGCAGAATCAAGACTGTACAGCAAAATGAAACAGATGAGCTCTGCTTTTCTGAAGAGCTGCACGGCTACATTAAAAAGTTCATTGATTGTTCTCGTGGAAAGAAAAACAAATTCATTCCCTCTAATTACAAAGGAAATGTCAAGCCTGGAATATTCTCAATAGATTTCCCATTATTGTTAGAGCTTCTCCACAGAAAAAACATATTGCCTGTGAACTTACTCCCTTGAGCCATGGTGAGTCCCTCCTCCGTGACGGGCTTCCCGCAGCCCTTGGCTGTGCAAGCCTTCACGTAGAACTTGTACTTGGTGCTGGGGCTGAGCCCCGAGAGCCTCCAGCTGAACGTGGAGTGGTTCGTGATGCTGATGTTGCTCACGGGGCCCACCTCGTGTGTTTCGTTGACTGGAAGGGAAGAGGAGTTGGGTCAGATCCTCAGAGTCACAGAATCAACTGGGTTGGAAGAGACCTCTGAGTCCAACCCTTGACCCAACACCACCTTGTCACCCAGACCATGACACTGAATGCCACGTCCAGTCTCTCCTTAAACCCCTCCAGGGACAGTTCCTCCACCCCCTCCCTGGGCAGCCCATTCCAGTGTTTGGTCA
>JAWWMP010000023.1:2750162-2760697 GCA_035047865.1 Dendrocincla tyrannina
GGACATTTAATGTGCAACTGCTGGGCCACTCTGTTTGAACAATCACTGAAGGATTCATCCCAGCACGGTTCTCATCTTATTAACAGTAATTTATAAAATATTAGGAGATGTGTAGCAGTGGCTTGTCAGGAGACATTCTCCAGTTGAGTTTATTTCTCGGCAAATGTGCTACTTTCATTAATAAAGTTAATTAAAGTGGTCACCTGCCCCACCAGAACTGCTGAGGGTTATTTCAGGCCACTAAACCAGCTGTGGGTGTTCCCCACCATATAGCTAGATTTAAATTATAGATTGTAAATATTAAATATACCATAGCTATATATACTAATATATAATAATTAGTATCCAAGCTGCACAAAGAGATGTGAAGCGAAATGGCATCAGTTACCAGCAGAAAGTGATGCCCCATTGATGCTCCTCATACGTGGGGACACCTAAATCTGGGGGAATGTGCAAAAATTCCCACTGCTCTGCTCTCGGGGTGTGAGGACCTTTGGAGTCACTGAGGATTGGTGGATTGGGCAGCTTTCTACCAGGCACCACTGTGAGAATCACCTTCCTGCCAGAGATCCCAGGGAATGGGATTTGCAAGAGCAGCTGAAGAAGTAAAAAATTCCTACCCAAAAACTACTTCTCGTTTAGAGTTAAACTGGAGCACCGCTTGACTCTTATTTTGATCTCTCTTAATGCTGCAAATCCTTGGCTGAAAATCTAGTCACTAATGCTCAGCTGGTCTCTTAATCCAAAACAGGCAGATTAACATCATTTTGCAGTTTTTGTCTGTCAGAAATAGCATGTTCAGAGCCCAGCAGTTCCTCTGAAAAGCACACAGGAAATGCCATAAATAAATGAATATCCTGTTTACAGCATTTTAATGATTCAACAAGATTTACCAAAGCCTTTCCATCCCATTCTCTGCCTTCAGTCTCAGCTTTCACTCCCACTTCTGCCCAGGGTGAGCAGTGATTAAAGGGCTTCCCAGCGAGGAGCAGAGCTTGGTTCTGCTCAACAAAGCAGTGGCCATACCAGCATTTCCCAGTAAAAATACTGGGTATTACCTCTCTGGGAAAAACCTCCAAGATCACCAAGTCCCACCTTTTCTGAGAGGCAGGACTGTCTTCCCTGACAGTGGGTGTGTCACACCCCAAGAATCCCATTCATATCCAAGTCAGTGGACAGAGGGCCATCTCCTTTTTGGATGCAGTTACAGCCTAGACCATGAGTTCACACTGGGGAGACACTGATTGGTCTTTGCTGTGAGCAGCAGATTGAAAAGCAAATCTCATGTAAATTGTGTGCAATTCCAGCCACCACAAAAATATGCTTCCTTCCTCAGCTGTGGAAATTTGTATTAAATGAAGGAATATATAACTCTCCCTACTGTTGGCACAGAACCTGTAAGCTTGAAATCAGGAAATCTGAAGATTGGAAATGATCCTCAAGACTTTTGCACAATTCCTTTGACGCACATCATATGCTTTGGAGCTTTATCCACAATTCCTGGTGTGAAAATTCAAGCTCCTTCTCTTGGACAACTGTTCTGTGGCATTTTTTAACCTCCAGGCTGAAAGAGCAGAAGTCACAAATCCCCCACCACCTCCCTGGGTTTGGCTGCTCCTCCTGCACAGCAGGGCAAGACCACAATTATTTGAAGCACTTCCTTGTGTACAAGAAACACAGATGAGCAAATCTGGGGGAATTCTCACTGTGCTTTATAAGACTTCCATATTTTTTAATATCCTGTAAAGTTAGACATAAAAACTGTCTTTTGAAACAAAAATGATCCTGGGGAAGGAAATCCAGAACACATTTAAGTCATATTTACCTTTGACTTCAGAAGAATAAAGGATCCTACCTATAGAATTTGCTACTATTTCCTGGAAAACAGGAGTAGGAGAAGGGGAGATAAAGTCAAGGGATCTGTGACTTCTTTTTTAATGCAATAATGTTCCCACAAGAAACCACACAGCATGATAAATTCTTTGCTGCTTTAGAAACTGATGCTTGGAGACCAAATCTTTTCCCAATCTTGTGGCATTTACAGACTTGTTTGTCTTACCTCCCATTTCATCACCATTTCATTGGGTTCAGAAGCTTCCACTCGGATGTTTTCTGGGTTCTTGTCTGGAGCTGGAAGCACACAGGTGGCAAGGTTAGTTTGCATATCCTGGGTTTATTCACATTTAGTATTTAAATGCAAAACAAGCATCCCAAACCATTTCTTATGTCTCTATCAATGAAAGACACCCAAATCAAAAACATCCTTGAGATTAATTACTTGGATCAGCAAAGCTGATGTGACCAAAACACAGTGTTTATGCAGTTTTGATTCCTAAGTGCCCCCACTGGATTGAGCCACAGCAGACATGGACTTGTGACTTTAGGATTGGAAAGCACCAGATGAAGGGGGATTATGAGGGAGAGATTTCTCTCCCTGTGGGGACAGCAAACAGAAGGTGCATCATTAGTGGGACAAACACAGCTGAAAAGCTGAAGAGGGACCTGATATTGAAGTAAAGGGGGTTTAAAAAAAGAGAAATGCCAAGGAGTGCAAATGCTGTGCTGAACAGTTGGCCTCGAAAATGACTTTCAGGCAGACAACATTTTGTGCCACAGTGAAATGCTCTGTGAATGGAGATTTGTGACAAGCTCAGTGTCACTCAAAGGCTCCCTCAAAACCCAGCTCTTCTCCAGCAACTGCTTTTCCATCAAGGGCTGCCAAGGGCTTTAAAGGTGGAAAATCAGCAGAGTGGAGTGCTAGAGGCAGAAAAAATGCAGCAGCCTGGACTCTTCCTTTTGACATCCCCTGCAATTCTATGTAGCACAGCAAGTTGGGCCATTAAAATTTAGATTTGATCTAACCACACACCAAATGCTTGAAACTATGCCTGGACATTTAATGTGCAACTGCTGGGCCACTCTGTTTGAACAATCACTGAAGGATTCATCCCAGCACGGTTCTCATCTAATTAACAGTAATTTATAAAATATTAGGAGATGTATAGCAGTGGCTTGTCAGGAGTTTATTTCTCTGCAAATGTGCTACTTTCATTAATAAAGTTAATTAAAGTGGTCACCTGCCCCACCAAAACTGCTGAGGGTTATTTCAGGCCACTAAACCAGCTGTGGGTGTTCCCCACCACACAACCTACTTTTAATAATCCTTTGAGCTGTCACCAAGCAGGGAGAGTGACCTTGATTTCTTCACCCCTCTGAAGCACAGCAGGGCACAGTTTGTCCAGAAAACACTAAAAATACCAATATTCAATAAACTAGTGTAAGAGTAGACACCCTTTTGGAAGAATTTGTAACTAGGAATTAGGACTTGTCTCCCTTAGGATGACTTTCCTGCCTAAGAGCACTTTTCTCTAAAGATAGTTGGATAATTCTTCCTTTTCCTTCAGCATTCCAGAGGAAGCTGCAGTCTCCCTCTCTCTGGAATGTGAGGAGGGAGATAACACTCAGACATGTTTCAGGGCCTCCATGCCCTGGAGAGGGCAGGGCAGGAGAGAGAAAAGAAAAAGCCCTGAAGAGAACAGGCGGTGTCTCTTTCCCCAGACCCAGCACTTGTTGCGGACGGGTTTTCATTGTAAATTTTAGTGTTGTTGACTTGGGAATAAACTTTCTTGGGTTCTTTCCAGTGCCTTGGCATTTTGGGGGGTACCTGTGGGTATCTTAGTTCACAGCAGACACAGTGTTTACCAGCTGGGGGTGTTGAGTAGCGCAGGGAGGGTTTGCTTGGCTGGCTCCTTCCCACGGCGTTCACGGACACGACACGGAACTGGTAATTCACATACGGGGCCAGGGCCAGCAGGGCTGTGGTGTCATTCCCAGGCACTCTGGTGAGCTCCTGCCACCTCCCCGGCTGCCACTGGTTCTCTTCAAACTCTATGATGGACTCTGAGCCGGGAAAGAAACCAAAACAAGAGGGGAAAAAAGGCAGAGCTTGTATAAACAGCTTAGAAATACCTTAGAACAACTTACAGCAAATTAGCCGTCATAGTCAAAGGGATTAAGGGTGGCTGTGAGCAGGGTTTGTTTCTTCTAAGAGCCATGAGGTGCCAGAAGGAGGAACAGCACAAGAGGATGCTCAAAATTCCTTCCTACCATTGACAGGGCTGTTATGGCTGGACCCAGCTGTCCAGGAGAGGCGAACGCTTCGGTTCTGGTTTTCCGAGAGCTGAAGGTCTTCTGGTGGATCAGGAACATCTGAGAAAGAATGAAGAAGTGTCAGGAGCACAGCAAGAGGTTCCTGTTCGTGTTAGTGCTTTCCAAAGGACTGGAACAGCAAGCTCAGTGAAGATGGTGGTAAAACACCTTTTGATTTCAAAATGGACAAAATGAGGAAAGTGGGAATTGCTTTTGAAAATGCTTTTAATTGCAGACAACAAAGCCGGGTTTTCAGAACCTGATAGAATGACCTCAAATTGTCTCAGGGGAGGGTTAGTTTGGACATTAGAAAGAGGTCCTTCCCCCAGAGGGTGGTGGGCACTGCCCAGGCTCCCCAGGGCAGTGGGCACAGCCCCAAGGCTGCCAGAGCTCCAGGAGTGCTTGGATGATGCTCTGGGGATGGGCCTGCGCAGGGCTGAGGGTTGGGCTCCATGGTCCTTGTGTGTCCCTTCCAACTCAGCACATTCTGGGATTCTGGTCCTGATTTTTCCCTTACAAACAGAATATTCCTCTCAAATCCAATCCCATCTACTCTCACTACCATGCTTGCAGCAACAGTTTTCTTTTCAAATCAACACCAAGACCTATTTAATGATTAAAGACACCGACACTGCTCTTAGCAGGAAATTATATCAGCATCACTCAGATTTCCTCTGGTGCAAAGCAGAGTGGGAGAAGGTGACTCAGCTCTGACAGTTATTGAACTTGGCTTTTTAGAGGATGAGTGAAGGGATAACATTCATCATCCCAGCCATGGGGATCTATATTAACAGGAAAGAAGAAAATTAATTACATGCCAGCTCAACTAATGCTGTCCAGAGGATAGAGCAGAGGCAGAGGTGTTGGTGGTGGGTGTGATAACTGGGGACAACTTTGGGGCTACAGAAGCCTCAAACTCTGCTTCCAGAGCTCACTTTTTAGGAATGTGGGTGCCACCACCACCAAAAGATGCTGCTCCCCCTCACAGACAAAGGGAACACACACCTGCAACACCTCCTGGGTTCCCACCAGCAGAGGAGGTGCCCTGTGGCAATAACCCCTTCCAAATGCAGCAGTTTCAGACTGACAGATGTTTGTCTTCCCCATGGCTTGCTCTGCCAGTCTGACTGCATTGGCTTAGTTTGGTTTCGACACCTAAAAAATGTGCGGACCAAGGCGATGTGATTGCACAGCTTCAGGTCTTTGACCTGCCCCCACCCCAATTCTCAACTAAACTTTTGGCTGACAAAGTCATTTCTCACGGGAAAACCACTTACTTCAACCACAGACTGTCTCTGTCATTGTGAAAGGAATTAACTGGGTTTGCACTGAAGTTTTTTTAAATAACAATATCGTGTTTTCTTGTATTGAAAAGTGCTGGAGTCAACATCTCTGGTGGTATCCAAAATATGTGAACATGGTTTAGGGGTGGCCTTGGCAGTGCTGGGTTAACATCTGGAGTCAAAGGTCTTAGAGGGCTTTTCCAGTCTAAACAACTTTGAGATTCCATGTTTAGCTCAAAAAGGTAAAAATTTTATATTTGTGTTGGGTTTGGGGGTGTTTTCTTGTTGCTTTACTTTTCTTTGCATTTCTCCCCCGTATTTCTGTAGAAAATTTTCTCTAGATTTTTCTGGGAAAATCAGGAAAGCATTATTTAATCTGCAGGAATTTGCTCTTCTATTTTTGGAGCATATCAATTTAAAATTCAGGATATTCATTTAAAGATGCTGATGGTGCACCTTAAAGATACTCAGCCCTCTACCTGTTCATTAAATATACAACAAATACTTAGAAACATTCTAGCTGAATATTCTTTTGCTCTTAGTTGTCCATATTCTGATGTCTCCATCTGTGCCACATTTAGTTCTTTAGTCATCTCACAAGGCTATCATTGCAAAAGAAACTTGAATTTTTCACTTGAAAAATAACAGATATTGCCAATCCAGCAGGACCTTTCTTACATACAATAAACAAGGAGAAAAGAGCACAAAACTGTTTTTCTTCTTCTGCAAACCACCTTTTTAAAAAGGAATAAAGAGCTTTATGAAATTTTCATAAGTAATGTAACGGATAGCCTACAAACATTTTGAATTATACAGTACCATAAATAATGTGCAGAGCATCCTCTTAATTTGCTATTTACTGGAAAATATCACACCTTTAAAGTGCAAAAACCTCCTGAAGGTCAGATTGACTTATTTCTTGCTGCAATCGCTGCCAGAAACAACTAAAAATGTAAAATGAAGCAAAAATTGATGCCATTGAAATGATGCAAAACTGTTCATATAGTTTTAGTTACTGGGTGATGTCTTTGGGTACATGTGCAACAGGCTGCACATCACCCCACAAGGCCACCCCCTTAATTCCAGGTGGCGCCTCAGGAAGGGATGAAGGTTGGAAGATGCTCACACAAGGTCAAGCTTCAGCCCCAGAGGGTCAAGGCTTTTCTCTGCTCTGGACTTGCTCTTTGCCCCTGGACAATAATTTCAGCTCAGATTCACAGTGATAATTAGTCCTTTTAGGTGCTTAACTTTCACTGATCTTCTGAGGAGCTGGACATCCAAATACTGCCCTTATGTCCTTCTTCCTCAAACAAATAGCTCAGTTCTGGTGCAAATCTCCAGTAAAATGGGCTGAAGGACCTTAGCAAAGGTTTCAAAGCAGCAGCAGAGCCATTCTTAATATGCTGCCCCACCTTCCAGCCTGGACAACTTCTACAGCCACTGTGGGGGACTCCTGAACTGATCAAAAAATGCTGCCTCTCCTCACTGCAAGAAAGATTAAACAGAGCTGGAAAATCTGTGTCAACACTGCCATTCCTGGAGATGCAGGGACAGCACAGCTGGGGTACAGGAGCAAGAGGTGTGAGATTGGGTTATTGAGGCTCTCCAATTGAATGGGAGAGGAGAAGGAAGGAAGCAGGAATGCTCTGGTGGCACTTGGAGTGATGTGAACCCCAGAAAAGCAGCTCTTACCCAGAACAACCAGCTGCGACTCGGCTGTGGCAGAGTCCAGGGAAGTGCTGGCCACGCACGTGTAAACTCCTTGATCCTCCAGCATCACACTGGACAGGAAGAGTGTATCCCTGTCCAGAATTATCCTACAGGGCCACAAAAAGAGGAAGGGTGAGAAGAATCTGTAACATAAATATGACAGACAGACACGCTGTTCTTAAAAAATGGTTCCCCAAAAAAGCTTGGTAAGAGGACAATTTTCAATGACACAATAGCACAGCAGGCCTGGTGCTTTAAAACATAATTCTAGTTGTATTATACACTGTGCTGGGGACTATTGTTTGTATTTTGCAGCAATTTGGCCTCTGTGGCTGGAAGTTGGTGTTTCAGTCGTGGTCTGAAAGGAACCCATTGAGATGCAGTGATGAGTGTCTGAACCAGAGGGGTTTGGCACATCATTAATGAGGCAGAGACAGGGGCTTTCTGGTGGAATCTGTGAAAGGGTTGGGGAAAATGAGCATTCCCAGCCCACTTGTGTGATGTCCAGTGCCCAGGGGAGGCTGGCATTAACCCAGGCACATGGGCCCCCTGGCAGACATGGAATTTGCCTGGCACTGCCTCCCCACCCTACGTGGGCTCAGCAGGATCTTCAATCTCTCCAGCTCTGCACTATTTAGGAAACCATCTCTCTTCTGTGGTAATTAATAAAGACATCTGATTAACCACTGTGGGACCCCTCCTATGGAATAAAGGCTGAGCTCCATCCCCTCGAGGGCCATGGAAACACAAAAAACAGGGCAAAATTCAGCCTGGTCTTGCAGGTCCTAAACTCATATGCACAAAAAACTCGTTAATTTTAACATGTAGGATTTTAGGCAGAATCCCAGAAACCTGTTTTCCATTCACTTCAACTTTACAAGGATTTTGCTTTGGTCAAACAGGTGTAAAACACAGGAAAATAATAATTACACTGAAGTGGAGAAACAGCCTCCAGTTGACTGCACTGGGGCTTTCTGAGTTGAACCAATGTTTATAATATTTATATACATATATATTTATATTTATTTCTACACTTTATGTGTTATATATAAATATAGATACATAACATTATACTCTGCTGTGAGGATGAGAGCTAATAAAACCCCAAACCATTTCCCATGCATGGCTCAAAATTCACAGAGCTGCCCTTGTATTTCTAGGTGTATAAAATGCAGATCCATTCACACATCCCATGAAGAATTCCTGCAGACTCCCACTTGCATTCCAAGCTCTTCAGGCTCATGGTTAATGAAGCTGCTGCCCCAGCCCCTCACCTGGTTTCCTCCCCTCTTACCTGCCACCCTCGGTGCTGTTGACTGGCAGCTCATCCCCATCTTTCCTCCAGGATAATTTAAAACTGTGTTTCAAGTGTGAATCATACTCAGCCTGACATTTCAATAAAATGGAATGAGATTTCAACACTCGGGGGTTCTTCGGAGTCACAACAACTTTTGTGGCGTCTGATTGATCACAGAGAAAACACTTTGATTAGGGGAGAGAGACTATTATATCAAATTTTCACCATGCACTTCATACATAAAAATCAACCTTAGGAGCAACAATCATGTCTTTTTTTTGTGTTACATATACAAACATTTCGAGGGAAGGATGGGTTGTTTTGAAAGAGATATTTGCCAGGATTTAATTTTTTAGCTTGAAATATTTTTTTTATCTTGACATAATTTTTGTCTTGAAATATTTTTTATCTTGAAGTATTTTGCAGTTCACTACAAGCCAAAGAGCTCCAGAGAAAAAGCCACAGGTGAAAATCCTTGTTAACAGACTGTCATGAAATGGATGATAAAAAAAAAAGGCTTGAATATGATTCTTATGTCTAATTGCCATTTGAAATAAGCTTTGGCAACGATCCAAGAAAAATTACAAGCTTATTAAAGTCAAGTGAGAAAAAATTATTGCAATCAAGTTTGTTCTTTTAATTGACTGTAATCCAAATGCAGAAACAGATGAATAAGTAAGGAGAAGGCACTTAGCTGAATTTATTTTTATAGGGAAATGTTGCTCTGTGAGAATTTCATTGTGCATTTTCATGTTTATTAACACTGTAAAATTTACAAAGCAAAGGGAGTGGGTGGAAATAGAACACAAAGAGAGTGGGCTTTTGTCCTCAAGTTTGTAACAACAAACCTGCATTGGAGGACTTTGCTAATTGAGTATTTAAGAGGTTTTTTTAATGGCAAGCCCTAAATCCTAAATAAATTTGTATAAACCCCACTAAATGTAGCCTGTGTGCTCAACAGAAGCTGTTTGCTGCCAACCCACCACATAAACTCCTTAAAAGAGAACTGGAGCACAAGGTGTGGATCTAAAATTTATAAGTAAACACATTTCAGTAATTTTTTTTGTTGTTTTGCTTTATTTACAAATATTTATCAACAAACAGGCAAAAGCCCAGTGCAAAGTCCTTCAAACAGCAGCACCCCCAACTCATCCTGCTGCGAGACACTTGGTGTCTGGGGATTTAATTTAAGGGTAGGATTTAATTCACTTTGGGCTGTTCCTTTGGATCAGCAGATGGGAAGCAGCTTTAGGGAAGGAGGAAGCCCAAGGTGATGGAGAAGCAGGAGCCCTGTCTGGCTCAGAGAGGACCCCACCAAGCCCATGAGCACAGGGAGGGCTTTGGGCTCCCAAGGGTCAGCCAAGAACCTGCTCTGAGTGAAACAGGACCAATGACAAAAAGGAGGGAAAACCCTTTCCATACAATGGAGTTAATGGATGTGGGATGAAAATTGCAAAGTTTTGGTGGCTTGTGCAGCTTCTGCAAGTGTCAAGAAGAAAGGGAACATCATGTAGGAGCATGGAGAAATCCAACAGAAAAGTGGGGACAAAATTAAAGGCTACATATATATGAGACCTGTGGCAACTCCAGCTCATAGCAATCTAATAACTTATAGCCTCATGATAAACACTGAATATTTACTAATGACATATTGACTGAGCATTTGTAAACAGGAAACCTTAGCAGTTGTGAAAGAGTTTTCTGCTCACAAGTGAGGCCTCACCTCTTATATCCAGATTGGCAGTGATTGCTCTTTTCCCAACAGAGTTGTCAGCCCAGCAAGCATAAGATCCTGAGTCCTCCTTCTTGGTGTGTTTGATCTCCAGGGTGCCATTCTTGTTTAACTCGTAGCGGAATGTTGAGAGGGGCTCTATGCTTTCATCCTTGGTCCTAAAGAGGAGAGCAATAGGTCTGGCTCATTTCCAGGACTGTTGTTTCATGGAGTTATTGCAGGGCACATGGGAATTTTGGGTCTCAGCTTTGCCACTGAGCAATTAAAGTCATGATCAGGGTTTAGATTAGGTATTAGGAAGAAATCCTTCCCTGGGAGGGTGGGCAGGCCCTGGCACAGGGTGCCCAGAGAAGCTGTGGCTGCC
>JAWWMP010000023.1:2760880-2773428 GCA_035047865.1 Dendrocincla tyrannina
AAGGCCAGGTTGGACGGGGCTTGGAGCACCCTGGGCTGGTGGAAGGTGTCCCTGCCCATGGCAGGGGGTGGGATGGGGGGATCTCTAAAGTCCCTTCCAACCCAAACCATTCTATGATCCTATGACAAGCATCCTGCAAACCAAAACCACGCTGGGAGCATCCATAAACGTCTTTACACTACTCTGCCTTTAATGAATAGCTGCAAATTTCCTGCACCTGCCAAGTGCTATGACCATCCTGTGAATTCCAACCTTATGGAAACGTGTCCAGGTAAATATGCCCTGGAAGTCACTGCATTTCCATCTCAATGTGTCCAAACTCAAAAAGTTGACAACATGAGACTAAGGCTTCTTAGCAGGGTTTGGTTATTACAACAGCATGGCTTGGCTTAATGACTATCCCAGCACTTGTTTCACACAGGTATTGAGGACTTTCATGAACCTCTTTTTATAAACCAGTTCTTCAGAGTTCTTGAAAGAGCATTTAGACAAGGAGTACTTATATATAATTTTGTTCCAAATTACTAATTTTCATTCCATAGAAATAATTATCAGATTTTTCAATGCTTGGGGAAGATTGTTCAAAGTACATTTAGACACAGAACACTTATATACAGTTTTGTCACAAAATTCTAAACTTAACTCTGTAGAAATACTAACTAGCAGATTTTTCGGTCTTTGGGGAGTCTGTATGAACCTGTTTCACAGGAAAACATCCCTTCCCAGTGTCTTACCATTTAACATCTGCTGCAGGAGAGGCAAAAATGTCACAGTGCAGGAAGGCACTGTAGCCCACCACTGTGGCGTAGTTTTCCCCATCTGAGGTGAGGATTAAGGGAGCAATATCTGCAGAAGAGAAAGCAAAGTGAGCAGCACTGCCCTTCAGAGCTGGGAGTATAAATACTGTCCCTGCATTATCCCCTTTGCCAGCAAAGGTCAAAGGCTGAGGCATTTACTGGGAACCTGGGAAGGTTCCCTGCCTTTTGGAACCAATTGCACTGAAAAAGTGAGCTCTCCAAAGATTCACTGACCAAGATAACATTGGTTAACTCTGGACAGGCCAGAAACTGAAACATCAATGTGCTCCAGGAGGCAAAACAGACCCAGTTCTGCTTGCTTTAGAGAAGGGTTTTTATTAAATAAACTCCCATCACTCCCTTTCTTCAAAGAACAGACTGAGCACCACAACTGAAATTAAAGATTAACAATACACTTAATAATTCAAAAATAGAGTTGGGGTCACAATTCAGCCCCCAGTGCTTTTAGTGCATTTGAATTCAAAAATTTTTGAGCCCAGCCATGTTTTGAAAAGAAAGAATATATCAAAGCTTCTGAGGGTCTACACTAAGAATATAACATTGCCCACGGTGAGACTTGTTGCATGAACTTGGATAGAATATTTCTTAAAATCTGGGGGCAGCGTAAGGAACCACGAGATGGTCCCAAGCCCCAGGCTGCCCTGAGGATTCCTGATGGGAATGGGACTCTGGGGTTGGCAGATCTCTTGCCATGCAGAGGAGAGGCCGGGGCACTCACTGAGGACATTCACGTTGGCACTGGCCAGGATGGTGCCGTGCTTGTTGGTGGCCTCGCACTGGAACACGGCGCTGTCCTGCAGCTGCAGGTTGGTCAGGCTGATCTCCCTCGTAGAGATCCTCCCTCTGAAGGTCCTGCCTGGAAAGACCCAAATTATGTCAGGAGCTGGTAGAAACACCATGACTGTCCCAGTCTCAGCTTGAAAGTCGAAAGCAAAGCACGTCTCGAGGATCAGAGCAGGACCTTGTCCAACAGCTGGAGAGCAAGTTGCAGGGCACTGTCTTTGCCAGCAGTCCCACGGCCTGGAGAAAGAGCTCCAGAGCACCAATTTCCACTAAAATCCCCACACAGACTTTTTAAAATATTACTAATAACTCTGCCACCCCGGGGAGCAGAGCCTGTGCTCCACAGCCACTTGGGCTCACTCAGAAGGACAAAGATGAGGAGCCCTCAGTGAACATACGCTGTCCCAGACCCTCAAAAGGTTATGGGGTGAGGCAGAGGCAGCACCTCACACTCCACCCCATGCAGCGCCCACCCCTACTCTCTGCAAGCGCACGTTTAAATATTACCCTCATTAAGTAAATAAATACTAATTAACATCTCAATAATTGCCAAAGCAGCCACCATTCAGCGCGTTAGGACTCGTGGGTTCCCTCTGAGTGGGTGTCACACGGGCACAGCCCCCCAGCCAGCCCCTGGAGGGGGGAGAACACTGGACCTGGCACGCACCATCGATGGGCATCCCGTTGAGTTTCCAGCGGATGCTCGGCTCTGGGTTGCCAATGGCTTCGCACAGCAGCACCAGGTTGGTTCCCACGCTGTAGACACCACCTTCGGGCTTCTTCAGCCACTGAGGGGGCTCTGCAAAGAGGGGACACGCAGGGCTCAGTGTCACAGCCACGGATGTGTGGCTCTGCTATTGCCCTGCTCCTCCAGGAGATGGCAAACGCTGCCAAGGCTTCCCAGCCCGCTCCTCGCAGCCCAGCCCGCAGCTCGGTTGTATTCCTTGCAAACCCACGTCAGGAAAGGTGAAATTAGCATCAGCACACATCAGTTCTGTCCTTCAGCCTTTGTGAGTGTCAGAGAGAGTGGAGAAACAGGCAGTGGTTATCCAAGTGGAAAACAAATGCAAATGGGAGGTGAGAGGCTTGGGAGGGAGGGAAACCTGAGTGGAATTTGCTCAAGGACCCTCAGATGTGAGACTGTGGTCTGTGAAATGAGCTGAGACTATTTCGGCAGCTCAAACAAGATGCAAATACCCATCCAGCTCAAATCCTCCTCACTAGGCATCAATAAGTGGCTCCCACTGCTTTGCCAGGAGTGGACGGAGCTCCAGGACCTGATTCAGCACCTCCACCTGCCCCCCTACCTGTGCCAAGGAAATGCATTGTCCCTTCAATGTTCTGTTTTTCCACCCTGCATGGATCAGAGCCTGATCCACAACACATTTAGGAAAGATGAAACATTCTCTTCTTGTGGAGATGAGAGGTTTGGGTGCAGAAAGGTTGCCCACAGGGTGGTGGTAGAGGAGCAGCCTGTGCTGCTGCATTCCCTGTGCTCTCCTTTCCCAGCGCTGCCAGCCAAACTGGGCGAGCTCTGGGGAAACCTCCCCTCTGCAGAGCATCAGGGACCCAAACCTCCCTGGAAAAACACATCCATAAGGGAGGGAAGGAGCCTGAGAAGGAGAAAAAGAGCATTATTTGATAAATGCATCATTCTCTGTTGACTGAATGAAGGTTCCTGAGCCTGCCTACCCTTCAGTCCAAAGCACAGCCTTGAATTCATCATTATTTCCCCCTGGCAAACAAGAAACTTCTGGATTTTAATACCAGACCTCTTCAGCATGTGCTGGGCAGGTCACTGGGCCTCTTTCCCTATTTGAAACAGGTGAGCTACATATGAAAAACACGAGAATCCATTAGTTAGTGCTCATAAAGCACTCGGAAGATTAACAGAGCCATTGCCTGGTAATACATCTCCAGATGTTATCAGTGTGATATGCTAAAACAAAGCACCATTGCTCATGTTCACACAGATATTAAAAAAACACCTCTGGAGTGTGATGTACTTCCCCACCCAGCCCAGCATTTCCACAGGAGAGCACCCATCAGAGATATTATTCAAGACATATCAAGACTGAAGTAAAATTCCAGACACCAAAGCTTATCTAAAATGATAAGATCTCCCCATTTCCTTCACACCGTGCAGATTTCTTGAACCACCTTCCCCATGCACCGAGAGCTGCCCTCCCATAATGACACGACCACATTTGTTGTGCTTCTTGGTATTTGGTTGCAGGAAAAAAACTCTGCAAACAGCAGAACATTTTAGCCTTGCGCATCTTTTTCCTTCTCTCTCTCACATACATGGTGTTTACATCAGGAAACGACAGGTTAAAGTCATGGAGGTGGAAAGGTTTGTAGCAGTCTTGGTTAAATCGTTGGCTTGGAATTTTTCCTCTGAATCTGCCACAAACTCGGTACTTGAGTCAGAATATTTCCTTGGTTTGGAGGAGGGGGCACCAAGCACAGCCTGATACAAACCACCTGATGGATCCCTTCCTATTTCCATCTGGAAGTGCACACACTCTGGGAGTGCCACTGCTTTCCTTTCCCAGCATGGGAGTTGCTGGTGGTGCCCCAGGGAGACTCTGGGAAGACAAAGGCAAGGGGATTTTGCTATGTAAGAAAAGAAATTTCACAGAAAGGCTGAAGAACCCCTTTTCCACAGCAGATTTACTATGCTATGGCATTCCTTGGATTTAGTTTTTCCTAAAGTAAACGTATCTATTATTTTTTTCTCAAATACCATGATTTTGGGTTCTGTGACCACCCTTGCTGCTTTTCCTGAACCGCCTCAGTTAACCCCAGCCTTGATGGAGCCCATGATGTAAAATTCCTTACATTAGGCATGGCCTTATCACTTCTCAGTAGTTTTTCTTACAACAACACTTTTCTTTATACTTTCCAGGATGATTTTTGCCTTTTATGCCAGACTAACATTTCCCATCATGTTCAGCTTTCCATCCTCCCAAGCAGCCCAACCAGACACTCCCCATTCTGTGCTGCATAATCAGGCATTATGATACTGCAAGATTTTGAGGTTACATGTACATTTGTCTTTGGGTTTGGTGGACTATAAACAATAACCAAATAAACAAGGCAACACAATTTGTGGGCTTGCTTTGTTACTTTTTTAAATAAATTTCTCTTATTCTAACAACAACAATGGTGTTTTTGTGCCTGCTCTGATGTTCCAGGCTACATCTTCCCTTGCAAAGAGAGATTAAAATGCTCAAACAGTCAAGCAATTTGTTTGCTGAATATTTTCATATCCTTGCTAATAATTACCTGAATCTTTGCCCTCAGACTCAGTAGGATTAGTAAGTGGGCTGCATGCAAATAAAACTGGCATTTAGAAGGGTGGGGTATTGGTCTGAAATCTTCAAGCACCAGAAAGAAGAACAAAAAGCATGGCAGTAAATCCAGATTTCCACACCAGCACCAGACTGAGGATGGCTGCTGGTTAATAACAGAAGATTTTTCTTCCCTGTTTAATTTTCTTCTCCCTTGGAGAGGAGCCTGTCAGGTGTGAGGAAACCCCACCTCAGCACAACCTCCCCGAAGCCAAGTGAAATTAAGGCTCAGTTCCAGAGCTCAGGATCTGCCCTTGAGTGTGCTCACAGGAGTTCCTGCAAGAATGATCACCGTGTCCATCTCTGATTAATGGCAGTGACATTTGCTGGTTAGAAACTGTAGAAGACAACAGTGTTTGGGCTCATTTTTACCTGCATGCCCTGGATGTGAGGTGACTCCTAATGGGAAGAATTCCTGCAGGTGACAGCAGTCACCATTAGTTACACACATGGAAAATGGATTTCTCAGCAATGGCTGGAGCAGGATTATTTCCTTCTTTTAATTCCTTTGAGTACTCATTTGCTAATAAAAATTTCCAGAAAGTTTTCCTTCCTCTAGAGACTGGAGGAGATGGGGGTCAATATCCTAAACTGCTAAATTAATGTTATTTCTCTGGTATTTTAGTTTTTGCAGCTCCTGCAATTTCTTTGAAGGAATCGATTTTTACAGCCAGGAAATCATAGCCAGATTGTTAAAATATTCAGCTACAGCAGAGATGCTCCAAACCATCTGGAATGATTTCTGGGAGTCAGCACTTCCCCTCCATCTCAGCTGAGAACTTGCCATGCCCTGATATCCCACTCTGCCACCCTCCCAGAGGGGGAGAGAAGACTGGGGGGCACAAGGTTGTGTCGAGTGAATGGGGATGATTCATCACATACTGGAGAAAAGGCTTTTCCTCAGCTGATGAGTAAATACAGAGCAGGAGCTGAAAGTGCTTTTGCTCCCATCAGGACTCCTCGTGACCAGGCAGTGAGAAGAAGCCCAGATGAAAATGAAGCAGTTGGCAGACTCTGACAGATACTATTGCCTGTGATTTATTTTATTTTTTAACTCTGCAGAGCACAGGCTGGAACATTTCTCATCAGGAAAATGTTTTCAGGGAGTTTTTCAGCTGTGCTTCAGGGTTCTCATCCTGTAGCTACTCATGGGCAGAGAGCTGCAGTGGCAGGGAGGGTTCTGCAGGTCTTGCTTGTCTTTTCTAAGGCTCCTCAGAGCTCTGCTTGGTTCCTGGGAAAGAGCATCTACCCCTGCCTCATGTGAAGGGCTCACACCTTCAGGGTGTGGGGAGGAGAAGGGAGGATGGAGACACACCTCCATCTGCACTCTGCAAGATGCCTGGATGAAGGTGTTTTGCTGGCTTTGTTAATCCCCCACCTTCTTGAGCAACATAAATAACTGATGAGCAAACACAGCACAAACACAGCAGGTTCTCTGTTTGGCACAAGCACAAGCAGCCAAAACTCACCTGATCAGCCACCAGACCTGTGTGTGTTCATGCATAGGGATTCACCATCCCACACCAAAGGGTAACCCTAAAACTACTTATGAAGGCTCCTAACTTTGGTCATCCTTCCAAGCATGCAGGCTGGGCTGGGAACAGGCCCTAGATGCTCAGTGGGGTGACAAAAAGGGTCACATTTCAATTTTTTAAAACTGTTGACAAGGTGGTGATTGTTCACAGGTTGGACTCAATCTTAGAGGTCTTTTACAACCTCAATGATTCTGTGATTCTTTCAAAAATTAGTAGGAAAAAAATTTGGTTTTGCTTTGTTTCACATATTTTTATGGGATTACAGAAATTATATACTTTTCAGGGATTATAGAAAGCACTCTTAGCTCAGGTTGTCCCCATATAAAAATCACAGCAATGGAGCACAGAAGGAGCAGAGGGTTGGTCTCATGTTTGCTCACTGCAGTTTTACAATCCTCCCTAGGAACTCACTTTTGGTGGAAGCCAAAGAAAGGGAATTGAGTGAAATGGAGCTCTGATCCAGCCCAGCAGTGCCATTTTCCCAGTCTTTAAGGGCAAGTGGGATAATTAGATCTTTCTGTCTGACATTCAGATTAATACAAGGCATTTCATCAATATCTCTGCTTGACTAACTCACATCTTTAGAGTATTGAATCCGCTCTTGTATTTGTACTGCTGTTCACCACTTTGTAAGGCCTTCATGGTTCAGGGGAAAAAATGCATTACTGATATTCTTATATATAATATATATATACATATATCTTTTTAGAGGTGCTGCTTTCTGCATCCTTCCCAATTTTAAGTAGACGGGTCCTCGGGTAGCATATATTAACTAATGTTGGTAGAATTCACACATTACATTGAGTTATATTAGCACAGGTCCTTCTTCCCCTCCCTTTCACCAGCTCTCTGTCCCAAACCAACAAGGTTAACAAAGTGTACTGAGCACCTTCCACGTGCACGTGGAACTCGTGCCTCGCCCTGCCCATGGGGTTGCTCGCCGTGCACTGGTACGTCCCTTCATCAGCTGCTGTCACGTCTTCTATCTTCAGTCTCTTCTCAAAATTGTCTGTTTTTGCTCTGTCCTTGGGCATGTTCCCCATGACCTTCACCCAGCTTAGATGAGGAGTTGGCCTAAAAAAGACAAAAGAGATTTTTAGTTCTATACCAGGCTGCTGCAAAGCTTCATATTAGAGAGCTGATGGACTTTACACCTATGGTTTGTCAGAGGAGTTTGAGCTCTTTTAGAACTCTGGGGCTAATTAAGGGGTTATGTTATAGACTACAACTAATCAGTGCTGCTTCTTGAGCTGGAGAGCCCCTGAGAGCAGGTTCTCCACCAGGGCAAAGCACAAGGCTGCACTCTCCGTGTGTGGGTTGGCACGGACTGTGGGAGAGGGATTGGGGCTCATTTCCTCCTGCTCCAAAAGGGCACCTGAGGACACCCAAGGAGGTGAAGACTTCATGAGATGACTCCACTCCCTGCCTGCCTCCTGGCTGACCACTGGAGGAGGCTGAAGGCTCTTTTCAGCCTCGCAGAGAGAGCGGCAGTGCCACAGAAACTGGGGACAGGCTGTTGTCTGCTCACTCCCAGCTGGGCTCGGCGGCCCCGACACCGCACACGACGCACGGGCACGGTGTCAGAGCTGCTTCCTCCTGTGCCCATCTGTCCCCGTGGCTGGGTGCCCTGGCACAGGTGGCACAACGCCACAAATCCTGCATTTCCACGAGCACTGAGCACCACCGTGTGAATATCCCATTATTTACTGCAGGAGTCCTGGTCCCGCTCTTGTCCCAAAGCCAGGCTCGGTGGCACCTTGGGGTGGCACCTCAGCAATGCCCCCTGGCCCGGCCATGACTCAGAAGGGAAGTGTCCAAAACGTGACAGATTGGAAATGTACTTAATTCCTTATTTTGCAGTTGGTTGCCCCTGATTTTAGTCACTCGAAACCTGGCTCGGTGTCTCCGCGTGGGTGCTTTGGGGACATTTGGTGGGATGGATTGGCAGAGATATAGACTGATCATTTTTCTGCTGAAAATGGGAGATTTAGCAAAGAAAAGCATTTTATTTTGGTCTAAATGTTGCATTTTTGAAGAATTTCAATGAAAAATTGTGTTTGGTGATCAGAGAAGTGCTTTGTATTCTTTCAAAAGTGACCACTTAAAAAAAAACCCACCACTTTTTTGTTTGAAAAATAATTTTTAAAACAGTTTCCTGGAAAATTCTGAGCAAAAAATATTTTTTTCCACCAAATAAACAGGCTTTTCTGGCTTTCTCTTCTTGTATAGGATATTAATTCTTGCACCTGAAATTTGTATTTGAGTATTTCCAAGGTGAAATGTCTGTTCCATACCTTGAAAACCCAGAAACTCATAGCTATGGACTTGGGGAAGTTTGTGAATTAGCTTGATGGGGAGTGAACTAGACAAGGAAGTGTTGCAAGAGGGAACCAAAACTCGCTGCAGATACCTGGAGTGAATCCAGCAGAGACAAGTCATTCACCTTCTTGCAGGAACACCAACCAGCCAGCCTGAAGGAGCAATGCCCTTTCAAGCCCACATGGCAAAACAAAACACCCTAAACATGTTTGCTCAGGCAGATAAATACCCTGAGTTTGGAATTTTAGAGAGGGGATAGAATTGCAGAGTTTTTAATATGAATTATCTCCGTGCCAAGCAGTCTGCCTGTGCTGTACAGCACGAGGAGATGGTGACTGAGGGCTCTGCTCTACACAAAGCTCTGTCACAGTCAAACCAGAGTGGACTGGGCTTTCACTGAGGGTTTGGTGGGGGCACAGATTTTCCCTTTACCTCTTTCTCTGGTGGCAACTCGACAGGCACATGGGAAATATAGGAAAACTGGACTGAGAGCGCAGTGGGCTTTCTGTCTGTGTGAGTTAGTGAGGCAGGGACAGCTCTGAGAGAGGGAGTCACAGTGAGCTGTGAGGGTGGCACTTAACATTTATTTAGACATTCCCTTTCCTTACTTACCCTCATTTTGTCCTGTGTTATTTACAACAAGGAACAAAATTGTCCTGATTTCCCATCACATACCATCTATTTTAATCCTTCCCTATATTAACCATTCCAGTACCTGAAGGGAGCTACAAGAAAGATGCAGAGAGATTATTTACAAGGGCCTGGAATGCCAGGATGAGGGGGAATGGCTTCAAACTGACAGAGAGGAGGTTTAGGTTGGATATTGGGAAGAAATCCTTCCCTGTGGGGGTGGGCAGGCCCTGGCACAGGGTGCCCAGAAAAGCTGTGGCTGCCCCTGCATCCCTGGGAGTGTCCAAGGCCAGGTTGGACGGGGCTTGGAGCACCCTGGGCTGGTGGGAGGTGTCCCTGCCCATGGCAGGGGGTGGGATGGGGTGATTTTTAAGCTTCTTCCAACCCAACCCATCCTGGAATTCTGTTAAATGTGGAGGAAACCCTCAGAGCCTCCAGTGTTCAGGTCTCACCCATGGGGTTTGGAGTGGGAAGTGCCTGTATTTTATAGGATCAGAATCAAGCCCAGAGATGTTCTTGTCTTCCCCCAAGAAGCTCCCAACCCATTTGTCTTGTGAATGCCAATGTGAGTATGTCAGGTCACTTTTTTGAGGTGATTAACACAGAATTTGTATAGGGAGAGGAGGGAATTTCCCTGGATTGTATTCCTTACGAATCTTTTGGCTACAGTTTGAGATCTAGTTAGTGCTTTCCTGACTGAGAGGCTGCCAGGGAAAAGTGAGTGTGGAGCCCAACTGGAGTGCTTTTTTTTTTTCTTTTTAAGGTGGGGTGCTTTGGTTGGGGAAATTTTTAGTGGGAAAACAGCCCTGCAGGCTCAGGATGAGTTAATTGGGGGCACATGCTGAGGTTGCCCATTTCGGGGTGTCTGGTCTAGTTTAGCCTTGGAAACCAAAGCTGGGATTAATCTCCATGGAGGGAGATAAAACACATTATCCTGCTCTGCTTTGGAGAGAGGTGTAAGTCAGCTTTTCCTTGCTTATCCAGTGTTTGGTGAGTCCATGCTGCTGCTTTGTTCAGTCACCCAGGTAGGGTGAGTTGTTCCTACAGGCAGTGACCACGTCAGTCACTCATTAGGGTTAGCAGTGTGACTGGAATTACTCACTCCTGGGTGAGTAACTGCAGAGTTACCCCCAGGGACTGTTTCACTGCACTGTTGGCTTGAGTCTCCCTCCCCTCCATAACAGCAAAACATGCAGTTTTAACTTGCAGGAGTGGGAATGACCCCCTCCACTCCACAGGAAAAGTGGGAAGTGACTGGAAGGGTGTGAATTCCCAGCACTGCCCTACTGGGGTATCCTGCTTTTCCTGGGATCCCTCCTTTTCTCCCCAGCTTTCCATGAAAACCTCCTAATGCTTGTGATTCCTCCGGGCAGGTCCAGCAGCAGGTTCACCCCAACCTGTCAGCAAAGGAGGATTCCCTGTATTACATCGAGGAGCTGATCCTTCAGCTGCTGAACAAGCTGTGCATCGCCCAGCCCCGCACTGTCCAGGACGTGGAGGTACCTCTGGGGATGGCAGAGCCAGGGCTTTGCCTCCAGCTCTGTGCTTGGAGCAGTTTGGGATAACGGGAGGAGGCCCTGCCCGTGGCAGGGCTGGAGTGGGATGGGCTTTAAGGTCCCTTCCAAACCAAACCATTCTGTGGTTGGTTAGATTTTATGAGCAAGCTCAGCTGGAAACTCATTTTTCTATGCAGGGCTTTAGAATAGGAATGGTGGGAATTTTTCCTTCCTGCATTTATAAAAATGCAGGAGGCTTTGAAGGATTTTCTGCTGCTCAAATGCACCTTGGATTTGAGAATTTTTCCTGCTTCTTGATATAAATACATGGGAGGAAAAAAGGAAATATTGGAATGAAAGGTTGCTGTTGTCAGGCCTGTGTTGTGCAGCTGAGGGAATAGAGTTGGATATTCCTGGAGTCACTGAGGCTCTTGTATTATTGCAGCTGTTTGCTTTTGTGTCATCATTCCAAAATGAGGGTTTAATGGAGTCTGGAGGGAGAAAGTGCTTCCATGTGGCTGGGACCCATTATAGCCTTGTGGAGTATTAATTTTACATTAATCTCTGTGTCCAGGATTTATAGCCTGAAGCAAAATGAACTCCTTGTCTGGTGTTCTCTATGGATGTTGTGGAAATAAAAAGAATAATACATATAATATATAAAAAGATATAATATTCTATATCTGTGACATGGAAAAAATACATGCATAAATATATATTTGCAAAATAATTGGCTGAAGGGCTTTAGATTCTTATTAGGTGCCCTTAATTCAACACTGATTCATTAATTATTAGTTTTGGTTAATGATTAATGTATTTTGAGATAGTGATGCATAAAGATTATGATATCACTAAATGAAAGCAAAACTTAATAGTCCTTTAGTAGCTCTCAGGGTTGGAGAGTCTGATTTGAACTTTGGATGTGGAGCTGAGAAATTCCATGTTCTTTCTGCAGTTCCCAGCTGACCAGACCCTTGTGATGATTATCACAGCAAATGCCAAATCCTGTGCATTTTCCTTAGGTATTTTCCATATACCTGGCACCTTAAAGCTGTGAAGGATAAAACATTGCTGATCCTGCCACTAGAAGTTATTTAATTTAAAAACACACAGTTAGGTCTAGTCATTCCCCAGAATGTTCTGCAGGATGATACATTCAGACTCTTCCAGAGCAGGGAAAGGCAGCTCTGCTGTGGGTTGTTGATGAGGTTTTGCTGCCAGCAGGAATCCGAGATCCATGGATAAAGGCTTTTGGATCCTCTCCTCGGCTGTTTTTAGCTGTTAAGGGAAAACAAGAGGGCTGTGACCTCTCTAGTTTATCATGCAGATATTTACATACCAGCCTGGACTTAATGGAACTGTTTGTGCATGATGTTAGGCTGGAGCACTTCAAGATCAAGGTCTAAAAATCTCAAATTATAAATGGTCTATAAATAGAAAAAGCCCTTCAAATTGTTCCCAAGAAAACACTGGGAAGCAGTGAAGTTGGGGCGTGGTAGGTGTGTGTTACTCCTGAAGTTTAGGTAGGATATTGGGCAGGGATTGGTGGCTGGGAGGGTGGGCAGGCCCTGGCACAGGGTGCCCAGAGAAGCTGGGGCTGCCCCTGGATCCCTG
>JAWWMP010000023.1:2773528-2788215 GCA_035047865.1 Dendrocincla tyrannina
GCATCCATAAACGTCTTTACACTACTCTGCCTTTAATGAATAGCTGCAAATTTCCTGCACCTGCCAAGTGCTATGACAACCCAGTGAATTTCAACTTTATGGAAACCTGTCCAGGTAAATATGCCCTGGAAGTCACTGCATATCCTGATGGACTCAGGAGCATATCCATTTCTTAAAGGATGTCTTGCAGTGCATCACTCAAGAACTTTGCTTTGAAAAACCTGAGATCTTGCACATGGGAAAACCAGAAACATTTCTGAGCATTGAACCGAAACTGAATCGACAAAACCAGAAAAGGAACGTTACAGGTTGTGAGCCAAAGAACAGAAGCTGATGCTGATCTTATTCAGTTTCTCAACATCCCAAAAGTAATACTGCCGAAAAAAGTTCAATAATAGGGGTCTCTTTTTAATATAACTGTAAAAAAATCAATACTTACCATGATATGATTTTAATTACTTGTTTATAAGCTATAGCACTAACCAGTGTTGCGTGCACTCTGTGCTGCTTTACAAGGAGCACACAAACTTCACAACCAACTCTGCCCAGAAATTCAATTTCAAACTGTTGTATAATTTGCAATACAGCTTTTTCTCTGCTCATTCCTATTTCAAGAGGTGATTAAGTTGTGCAGCATTGTGCATTACTCACAGCCCTTCAGCAATGCACTCGAGGAGCAGGACACCTCCCTTGATGACAGTGACAGATGAGCTACTGCCAGCAGATTCAGGAGGGATCAGCAGTTTGGGTTTTCTTTCCTTGATAAAATTTGCTGAAAGGTAAAATAAAATAAAATAAAAGTTAGATATGAAATTTTAGAGCCTTTGCTTTTCCTTCAATAATGCCACAAACATTACTGCTGTCAGAAGGTTTCAGACATCGATTTGTATGTTTTCTTTTTTATTTATACAGTTTGAGGCTAATCCAGGACACTTTTATGTCTCCCAAGAAGAGCCAGAAGACAAGTACAGTGATATCAACAGGCAGCAGTACTGGTGAAACCCCTTTTCCTACAGTTTTATGTCCTGTTTCCCAAGCACTGGCCCTTCCTATCATACATCTCAGGCAATCTGGGTACACTGGTCCTCTCAGTTGCTGAGCTTCTGGTCCACACCATCTTTCTGCTGCACTGACTCTGTTATCTTTAAACCTCAGATAAACCCCCATCTTTTCTGCCTTGAACATCCCCCAGAATTGCCCTTCTTGCTACAGTTATTAAATCTACTGTAATGGAGATACAATTTGTAAGGAAGACTGTTAAAATAATAAAACAAGATTGACCTGTATTTGATTTCAGCAGCCCATTTGTTCCAGGCTGCCAAACAAGGGTTTCATGATGGAACACAGAGAGGGTTCAATGCCTGCTCAGTTATCGCTCTCATAACAATTAGCACAGTAATGAATAAGTCCCCAAATGGTCCTAGTTCTTCAAAAATAGTCAGTTACAGATGATTTGGTAAAAGAGCACATATATCTCTCTGAACCATTCTCTAATTTATCATTTTTTGCCTCCCCTTGCTTTGTATCTCTACGAATCTGTGTCACAAGTGCCCTGAGCTGCAGCAGTACCCTTTGGTGCCTCTGGATACGCTCACACATTTCCCATCTGCCTCCACCTCCTGCTTCCAAAGGCAGGCAGTGCCCCTTCCCAGCAGGAGTTCAGACATCCCTCCGAGGGAAAAACTGAGTTTGGAGTGTCTGTCACACCTCCCAGGACCTGCTGGCTCAGCTCACAAAGCTCAGCCTCCAGGGGCAAAGGTTTGAGGACCGATGAGTGCTCCGGGCTGTCCATCCTAAAACACTTGAAGAGAATCCAATTCTCAGGGCTTGTCCAGCAAAACGAGCTCTTTCAGGAGGTTCAAATTGGGCTTTTCAAAAAAGCAATTCAACCAAAGAAATCAAGAATCAAGCTACAGACAAAATCCAAGACTCTCATTTTTATACATTTTGAACAAAATTGACTGGCTGGAGAATTGCAGGAATAGCCACTAGCTGCCTTCTGGTTTTTCCACACTGCCTGCATAAAGCTCAGCAGGATATTTCCAGGCTATTTTTCCACAGAAAAGGGAACAAAAAGCAATGGAAGTTGGGAATCGCTTTGCTGTAGCCCTTACCTGTGGGGACTAACACACAGGGCAAGGTACAGACACAGAGAACCACCTCCCATTCACAAGGAGATGTGTGTCCATGGGGACAGCAACTCAGAGCACCCAAAACTCTGCAAATCCACACCTTGAGTTCCCCCAGGGTGACCCTTTGGACAGGAATTCATGGGGTCAGACTGCGGCTACCTAATCCCAGAGTCCTCTTAAATGCCAGAAAAAGGTTTGGAGCATCCAGCTCTGGCTCCTGCTCTGCACTGATAACACAAGAAACACAGGGTGTCAACCTGCTTACATCATGCTACTGAAAAAATACCTTTTTACTAGAAACCCTGCAGATTTCTGTCAAAAAATACAAGATGAGCAAATTGTCCTCCCCGGACCACTTAAATCCATCCCATCACAATCAAAAGGCTTTTGTGATACTGTATTTTTTTTTTACCAGCTCCCATTTCATCTCAGCTGGTGGATTCTCAGTTTAAAGGCTAAAGAACAGATGCATTCAACTCACCCTTAGTAACAGCAGCGTTAGGTGAGCCTGAGTCATTAGCATGCTTTACTGAAATAAATAAAAGTGACAACCAAACACAAACATGCAGAGTTGAGATAGAATCAAACAAAACAATAAATCAACCAAAACAAAATCATGCCCCTCCCCAACATCCCCCCAACTTCTGCCACAAAAAAAAGGAAGGAAAATATGAAAGAAAGCAACAGATGAACAACAAAATTTTGAAAATACAAGGAAAATTCTTCAAGAATAGGTGTTATTCTGCAAAATATTTCACGGGTGATGTAATTAGCAGTTCATCCTTGCTGTCTAGGTTAATAAAAAATCACTAAGCGTGCATTCAAAAGAAATGTTACAAAATTTATCTATTCTCTTGTTTCTCATTGCTGGAATTTTTCTTAGATGTATTTTTTTAATACAGTCCCTCAGCAGGGACTTGGGGTGAACAAATCAAGCTGAGTTTACAAACCCCTTTAATTTATGCCTCATATTTTTGCCTGGACCAAGGCTTTGGTGACAAGGTGGACACACCAAAGTGGTTTTTTGGGCCACTTCCAGGGTCAAAGCCCATCTCATTTTCCTCCAATCTGTGACTGGACCCACTAGAAAACTCACAGGGAGCAAGACTTCATTTGGATATTTTTCTCCCAATTATGATCCCAAGACATGCTTTAAGCAAGCATTACAACACCCAAAGCCACTATTAATCCTTTATCTTTTTATCCCAACAAGAAAACTCTCAAAATCACGTATTAAATATGAGGTTTGCACTCAAGAAGAAAAAAAAGGCTTTTGGGCTGCATAAGCCTGAAAGGTCAGAAGTATTAGTGAGACAGAAAATTGGTATTAAGGGGACAGGCAACCTCAGCAAGTGGTCCAAGTGATAGCACAAACTCTTGGAGCCAGAAGAGCTTCAGGCAGAGCAGGATGGGCCTCCAGCTGGTTTAAGCTGTCTTAGTTCCATTGACTTCTGTCAGGCTTTGCTGACTTAACACTGTTGGGATTGTGCCCTAAAAGGCTGCTTTGATTTTTCATTTTCTTTAGGTATCTGTATTTTTAACTCTGGTTCTAAGACTGTAGATGTACAGCCCTTATAGTCAGGGCTTTGCACAGCTGGAATTAGGGGGTTGACACCCATAAAAGGGACATGTATGATGGAGCCCTGGGGAAGGGGCTGAGGGAGCTGGGAGGGCTCAGCCTGGAGAAAAGGAGGCTCGAGGGGACGTTCTCACTCTCTCTCCACCCCTGACAGGAGGGGCAGGTTGGATATTATGGAAAATTTCATCACTAAAAGGGTTGTCCAGCCCTGGCAAAGCTGCCCAGGGATGTGGTAGAGTCCCCATCCCTGAAGGGACTTAAAAGCCATGTAGATGTGGCACTTGGGGACATGGGTCAGTGCTGGATTTGATGATCTTCAAGGTGTTTTCCAGCCTAAATGATTCCATGATTGTAGGGGAGAGCAATCCCTGCACGCCCCAGTGAGACTCAGGGGCAGGGCAGTACCTGAAACCGCCTTTTGTATAAACCCCTTGCAGACTACAGGAAAACAGAGATGGAAAAATAAATGAAAAAAACACAAATAAATGAAAACACGATGTCTCCTACACAACATTTCATTAAGGAAATGGAAAATGCCTCATGTGTGACTACTGATATTGAAGGCAGCCTGGAAAGTGGCGTCCTTCCCAACCACGCTGCTGCAGCTGAACAAAAACAGGACTGTGCCCAGACAGGAGGTGGCCACATAAAATCCTCAAAACCCAGTGAAGTCCCATCTGTCAGAGGCCTGCTGGACTTCAAGGGAAGCACATTTCCCTCCTGCATCATTGGCTTTCACTGTGGGGAGACCAGGAGGAAGAACAAGGCACTTTTGGGGTCCGACAGCTGCGAGAAGCTTTCATCAGTTGAATTTAGCCCCAAGAAGAAGGTTAATAATGCAGGAAATGAGCTCTCTTTCTTGAGAGAGAATCTCTCCCGCACATCTGCGTGCACTGCTGCCTGAGGAGTTCCAAAAGCACCAGAAAAGAAGTAACTTCTGCCCCCAGACTTACAACGGGAGACCTTCAGCGTCATGGGCATTTTCTGCACGATGGTCCGGAGCATTGGGAAGGCTGCGAAGCAACAGTAGTCGCTGCGGCTGTCGTTCTCCTCCACGTTGGCAAAGTACAGGTCCCCCTGAAGGCTCACAGACACCCTTTCATCCTGGGGAATGTGCTGCAAATCTAGCAAGGAGAAAAAATGTGTGAGCTGGTAACGACACCAATGCTTCTCTAGTGCTGCTCTCTCCCCAGAACAGAACGTTGATGCAAAAGAGGCAGAAAACGCAGGTTATTCATCAATATTCAATCTATAATTGATAATAAATATTTTTCTGTAACAGAGTATACCTATTCATGACATAGATGAAAAATAATTGATAATAAGAAATAGTCAGGACAAATTTTCTGCTTGAGCAAAAGCAAATTTTCATCTCTGCCCAACAAAAAGGTCCTGACTGGTGCTATGAAGGTCACCATGGGCAGGTGTTTCCTCAGCCAGTCTCCCAAGCATTTTGGTCCTGTGGAACTCCAGATGGGAGCAGGGGATGTTTGTATGAGCTGAGGTTGCTGTTCTGTTGTGTTAGTGCTGATCCAGCCTAACACAGGTCTGTGCTAAGCAGGCCTGGCAGGAGTAGAGGGGCTGCCTTAAAGGATCAGAGCTTTAACCTGGCCCCCTGTCTCTGCAGGCACTTGGTCAGCAGCCTCAAAAACCCTTCCTGGCAGGGAGACAAGCCCAGTTACTTTGCTTCCCAGGAGCCAGTAATTCCTGCTGAACACCAGGACTGAAAAATATCTGGACAGAAATAAGAAACCAATTATACATATCTGGCAGATTATTTTTCATAAATCAACCATTAGTTTATGAGAAGAGGAAAATAGGAATAATATATTGACACATGATATCTTCTCTGCTGTAAAAGCAGGAATCCTCATTACTGGCAGTCATTTACTGACAGCTTTCTGATAGCTCATATTTGATAACTTGTTGTGTCAATCCACCCTACAATTTAACTTTGTGTCCTGTAAAAACAGATCTCCATCCTTCATTTTTCAGTATCCAGATATTTCTCCCAAGCACTTGCACACTTGTCACTCCCATCAATTATGACTCTGCAATGAAACCGCTCTGGAAGACAAATGTTTTGAGTCTCCTTGAGTGAATTGTGTAAAAACTGTTGCCTCACCAATGTTCATCCAGTAGATATGCAAAGGTGGGATGCCTTTTGGGGGGTTACAGTGCAAAATCACAGAATCTCCATGCTCCACATCCAGAGGCTCGATTTTTTCTTTGGGGAACTTTGGTACACCTGCACAAAAAGAAAAGTTCCTCTGTTATTGATACCTTTTGAAATTTTGCTTTTTCTTCCCCCTTAACATAGTTTTTAATAAAATATTTAGCTTAACATCATTCTTTGGTTTCCTGCCTTTAGTTACTATTCTTTTTTACAAAGTGGTGCAGAGTGACAGCACATTTTACTCAGAGTAGGAAATCCCTGCATTCAGGGATGCTCAGAGTAGAAATCCCTTCATTCACCAAGTGCCCAGACCATGGCATTGAAAGCCAGGCACTGAATGGGGTGTTTAACACTTGTTTGTGATGTCCACGGGCTTTGCTTAGGCTTTATTTTAACACATTTATTTTCAAACTCTTTCAAACCTCCTTTGTTTGCACTGTCTGCGAGGGACAACTCCAAGCCACAGAGAGACACAGCCTAAGGCCAAGCCTGGCACACAGGGCTATGCACTTATGGGGCCCCAGTTGCTCCCAGGACACTGGAAACCAGCCTGGGAGAGTGGAAAGTTCTGGGAAGTGTTGGCTAAAAGGTGGTTCCCAAGAAGCCACTGCAAGTCACTGCAGGTGAGGACAGACATCAGGCAGCTATTCCACCTCGTGCCTGGAGCTGGCCCAGGTCTCATCCATCTCCAGAAGCAGATGGAGCAGGAGGCTGGTCCAAAGCCTGGGTTGCCTCCTCATGCCCTCGGGTGTGAAACCTCAGCCCTGCAGACTTTCTCAGGGTGCAGAGACATGCTTTGCACAAAGATTGTACAGAGGGGCTCAAGGGCTGCACTAATTGGGCTTAAATATTGGTTAAATAGTTGATGTTTAATCACCCAGAGCATCAGCACTGATGCCAGCAGACTGTGCAAAGCCTGAACCATGCTTGGCCAACCAGGGCAAGCTCAGCAAGCCCAAAATTCAACCCAAGTGCCTCTGAGATGGGCAGCAGAGCTGGGCTCCACCCTAGCCCAGGCACTGGGAGCCTGCAGCTCAGAGGTTATCACAAAGAAACCAGCCTGCAAAGTGGAACCACTCCTTAAAGGAATTTAGCTAAGGCAGTTTCAGGGCCAATGCTGCCTCCTGTTTCACTTCAGGCAAGTTCAAACTGGCAGAAGTTTTAGCTCAGGCAACTGCATTAACCAGCCAAATGAACAGCAGCAATTAAACAGCAAAGGAATGAAAATGTCCTGGCTGTGCAGAGTCAAACTGGCACAGGAAACATCACCATCCTGGTGTTCAACTTGTGACAGGGAACTCTGACAGTGACTGCATAACCTGCAGCCTCAGTGGTCCAACAACTCCACAGGGAATCTGCAACATCCCATTGCAGGAGGGAAAGCTAAGGAGGAGGGGGAGAAATGTAGGGACAGGACTCTGAGGAGACTTCAGACGTCACAGGATTCGTAAACATAAAAAGAAGCAATCACTATATGCTGACTGCTCGAATGCAGATTGTGCAGAGATTTTATCTCCAGGAGGATTATTACTAGGTTATGAATTCTTAGGAGAGGCAAAATGGAGCTAATGAGCATCACCCACCCTGTAGGTGAAATTTCAGGTAGAAAAAACAACTGCATATTTGCCTCCAGTACCTTCAGTAACCTACATTCTCCAAGGCCTGGAAAATACATCTGCTGACTGCAGAGGTGGAATGTTTTCCAGGAGGAAAAAGCCAATTTGTTGATCTAAAGCTTATTTATTCCCCAAAACACATCACTCTCAACAAAACTTCAAGTATGCTGGATCAGGATTTCTGACTAAGAGACCAGAAAATAGACCAGTAGTGGGATCACTCATCTAGGGCATTGGAAACTTGTTTAAACTCATTTTTTGCCTCATTTAGCATATCTGACTCTGGGTCTCCAGTATCCCAGTTGGGTGCCATAACCACTGGTCTTCTCAGTGAATTCCTGTAGCCAGTAATTAGAGAATTATACAAAAATGCAGAGTCCCACCAGGAGGCAGTGAAAAGTCATGGCCTCAGTGTCATTAACTGGCAGCACAGACATTCATCTCCAACGTGGGGCCCAGATTTGGCATCTGGACTTCACTGGGGGAAGCAGCAATTTGACCCCAAACGTCCTCCACCTCGAACAAGCACTTGCACCACAGGTGATTTGGGCTTTTGGGCATTTCCCTGCTGTTTGGTTTTCTTAGTTCACCATAAAAAACACTGAACAACTTTGATTTTCCCCCTCATAATGCATAACTGTGAGTGTTTCGAATCCTTGAAGCTTTGCAAGAGAGGAAAACTCAATTTCATGATAAATTCCTGAGCCAAGCCTTCTGACAAGCATATTTTCTTGTGGTCTCAAAGACTAGCAAAATACCTGCTCTGAATTCTGATTTATTAAAACTAAGAAGCTACTGTCACATTTGACTTTGGCTTTAGAATATCACTATTCAGTATGTGTATGTAGGCAATATTTTGGATTTTTTTGCAGTGTTCCCGTGTTCTAATTAGGGGATATTCCAGAATCAATCACTGCTGATTTGTGGCTGATCACAGGAACTGTCACAGCTGAATTAAGCTCCAATGTATCACACAAGATTAACTGTGCCATGACAGTGTTTGATACTGCACAGAGTTATCAATGCAGCACAAGGACACTGGAAAATTCCCAGCCAACTGATGTCTTTGCAGTGACACCATTAGAACTGTCACCTCAGTGCTTGCTGCAATTCCCCACACCCAGATGGAATGGGAGGGGACAGGGAATCCAGCACAGCTCCCAGTGCTGCTTCCCAAATATCCATAGCACGGGGGAGAACAACTTTATTCAACCACCCTGAGAGTCTCCCAGTGCCAGCAGGACACTCACCACACACACAACCACATGGCACGTGTGAAACAGCCATGGCCAAGATGAGAACCTGCACTTCTGACATGGAGACATCTCCTGAAAAACCTCCATGACATCTAAAACTCTCAAAATACTTGTGAAAGACTTCACTGCCCAAGTACTATTTCCTGGGAAAGGCTTTGCTGCCCAAGGGTTTATTCCTGACCAGGCTGTACCGTGAGTGCTGTACAGCACTCAAACCCCAGACTCAGAGTGCTTTGACAGTGTGGGAACCATGGAAATGGGAGATTATCAGTGTCCAGAGGCATCTGTGCCCAGAGCCAGGCTCTGCTTAATCCCTGGGGTGACTCAAAGTTTAATGACTGAGCTGTACTGGAGCTGCAGCCCCACTGGCAAATCAGGGTGGCTGGGAGAAAACTCTGAAAGGAGCTTGTTTCCCTCCCTCTTCCTTCTTATCTGTTCAGCAAATACAACATCTCAACGAAACGCAAGGAGGGAAACCGATACAATGCCATATAAAATCCACATTTGAGTTGAGCAGCTTAAATTCAGAAATACAGCAACCTGAGCTGAGTTCTCCAGTCCCCAGCACTGCTCCACATTTACTCAGGTTTCTCTTGGCACACTTTGTCCCACAGCTTAATTTTGGTCCTGCTGCTGATTACAGTGACTTCATACTATAACTGTACCAATTATAGCAATTAATCCCAGTTTTTATGAGAATGGAGCCCATGCAACCTGTTATTTTACAGGATTCTGGGTGAAGCGTTGAGAACTTGGACTGAAGGAAGAGCATTTCTCCAGGTAACTTGTCCTTGGGACTCCTGTGTCTTGTTTCTATCAGCATCTGAGTCAACTCACGAGGGTAAATCAACAACTAGCAAATATATTGTGAAGCTATTGTAAAAAACCATCCTTATTCACCAGGTCTGTTTTTATAACCCTCTCTGTGGATGCTGCTGGGATAGAGGGATGCTTAGCCTGACCCATCACTGATATTCTTATATTCTTCCTTGCAAATGGATCCTTAAAGGATGTAAAAGTGAGACAAAGCAGAAATTTCCAGTTCCTTAGATGCTTTAATTAGTAGGTAGTTATGATTTTTCATACAGATCTATATCTTGTGCAGCAAACAGCCCAACATAAAGAGTCTCCAACATGACTTACAGTCCTCAATCCCAAGGGCACTGAATGCAGCTTGAGAAGCTTCCAGAGCTCGTCTCTGTGCCTCAGTGGTTACTCTGATCCACATGAACAGTATTTAAATCTGTAATTTTCATTGCAGCCTTTGAACTGTTTATGAGATATGATCCTGCTTATTTATGGATTTTTTTTTTTAATTGTTGCATTAAATTGAAAAAGTTACCAAAGCCTGGCTGCCAGGAAGACTGTAGCTGTCAGTCCACTTTCTCCCAAAGATCTGGGATGGAATCAGGGATTTCTTTTTTCTGTGTAAATCTCTCTACCACCTTTTCCAAAATGATGGCTGCTGGCAAGAATCAGAGTGTGCCACATGATTTAGGGGGCCAGAAATTTGTGATAGGGAAAGGACATTGACTTAGGAGGCAAAAGGGTTAAATTTTATTCCCATCACCTACAAAGTCTAACTGAGTTCCTCTCTTTTGTTTTCTTTTCCATACAGGCTACTCCAAGCACACAGTGGGTTACTGGCACCTCCTACTCCAGAATCAATTCAGTATCTTTTACTGATTTCACTAAATTCACCCCTGGATTTCTGAATGTTGCCACAGGTCTGGCTTTCTTTGGGAATTCTAGAACTGCCACCATTGGCAGAGCACAGCCTGTCACTGCACAATTTTATGTTCAGCCTATATTTCCACCATCAGATCTCTGGCCTTTTGGAGCAGCAGCTTTAGAAATACTGAGCATAAATCTTAACTCAATCTACCATGAAGAGTCTTTTACACCACAGTTAATTAAAAAAGTTTAAACTTTACTTCTTCTCCTTCCCCTGGCATTGGGCCCGCTCCCTAATTCAAGCACAGATTCCTGAAATACAGGAGGAGGGGAGCTGAAGTCTGTGTTCTCACCATTTAAATTCATTTTCCTGCTGCATATATCTTGTAACAATCTGCCCTTTGTTACTGCTGAAAACACAGAGAGATCCTCAGAGCCCATTCTTCCCTCTCTCCTTAATGTCATCCTCTATAGGGGAGGTGGGATGTTTTCATTATGGAGGTGAGATTTAATGATCATTTCTGCTGACATTTCTATGGCTTTGCTGGAATGACTACTGTGAGTAAACAGCCTTTTGTTCTCCTTTTCAGCAGCAGCCTCACAGACCCAGTTTTCTGCTGCTGCAGAGTAAATGTAATTTATGAAAGAAACTGGCCCTCTGACTCACTGGGGTTTCTTCCCTTCGGTGGCACCGTGACTTGCCAAGCAGCTTTACATCTGACATGAATACAGCCGGCAGAGCTCTGCCACCTCTGCATCCCTCTCGTGAATGCAAGGGGTGATCTCACATGTACCAGTCCGTGCTTCAAGCCTTGGGCTGAACAGAGGGAATTTATGCCCCACTCTTCTGTCAGTGGTTGCCTGATGTACAGCAGATCTGAGCACCAGCAGAGCTTTCACTTGGGCACAGTTGTGGACCATCCAGCACTTCAGAAAATCAAATGTGTGTTCTATTCCTCTCTGAGTGCTGATTTTATCTGCAGCATCCACATGGCACCATTAAATGAAAGAATTGATGGCAGAAGAGTACTAATAACAATAAATGTGCTCTAAAAGATGTGTTGAGGTGGATAAATCCCTCTAATAGATTATCTGTACCATGTATTTATTTTCTGGGTTTAGGACTTTGCATGTATCAGCACTAAAATTCCTCTGGCTCTTGATAACAACGATGTTTCTAACCTCTCCATGAATTTGTTGCTAACTACTCCCAGTGTATTTAATATCTACTCAAGCTACTATAGCCAATTTTTCATAAAAAGCAAAATAATCCGCCCTGAGTACAGATTCAATAATCCCAAGTACAGACATCAATTCCTTGTTTTTCATTTTGAACATGTTTTTTAGTTCAGTAGGAATGGAATATCAGGATATTCTGCTGCTGGAGGTGACATCCCTTCACTGAAACGTGACACTAAGCTCTTCCACTCCTCTGAAATGTGATGACTTTGAGACATTTTGCTTAAAAGAAGTTAAAAGAACCCCCCTATGTCCTGTCTAAAGTTGAGGAACTGCATCACTCTCCTGTTTCAGCCTAAAATTCCAGCTGCCATTCCCTGAAAGCAACTGCAAGTTGGTGGAAATCAAACCATGGAGCAACAGATGCAAGGTTGGTAATTCTTCAGCAAACACCCAGCTCTGGCATCAGGGAACACCGTGCATTGCATAAAATAAATTTCCCAGGGGAAAAAAATCCATAAAACTGGATGGAAGGGAACTAAATCATGTCTTTCATGAGGAGCACTCATAAAATTTATTTACATGGTACCCTTAGCAGGTTCCTCCCAGGAACTCTCCCAGCCCTGTTGTTTTCAATGTTACCACACCACCACAACTCTCCCACCCCTGGCTACGCCTTGAATGTTTCCCAGGATCATTTCTTATGAAAAAGATGTGATGAAAAATACTGTGCATGTTTCTCAGAGCTCATTTCATTCACACTGACCTGCCAGAAGCAGGTTTTGCCCCCAGGTAGCCATATCCTGTCCCTGTGAGGCTGAGAAGGCTGTGCAGGTGTCCCCTGCCACCTGGACACACCAATTCCACCTCTACGAAGTGCTGTCAGATATTTGATAACAAAATATTGTAGAAGCTTGGAAATGCAGGTTCTAACCTGGAAAAAATTCCACTGCACTGCTGCTTCTTTTCTTCCTTTGTAGCTCACAACTACATTGTGCAATTACCTGTACAATTATATAGTACAGCCTTTTCCATGTCCTTACCCTCTCCATTGTGGAGCCAGGGAGCTTTCTTGTCATTTCTACCCCCACTAGGAAGGTTCTGCACCCAATTTTCCTCTTCTAATTTAATATATTTCAGTCCTGAATTTAACGCCAATCGTGTGTTCACCTTCCAAACTACAAGTGATTAAATGTATTGGCACAAAGACAGTTTTATCAACTCCAGGACATGGTCTGGTGTTGGCCCTGGCAGTGCTGGGTTAATGGTTGGACTCCAGGATCTTCAGAGGTCTTCACCAACCTCTAATGATGCTTTGATTCTACATCATTCTCCTAGCCAGGACATTGAACTTTGTATCCATAAATTCCATTCATGAACAGCCAATGCCTTTCAATAACTGCACTGCCCTTAGATTGCTGCTCTGTCATATTTTCCACTATTTGCTTTATCTCCCCAAATATTTTAAGTTCTGTATTTTCATCATGTGCTGGCATCAGCTCACAAACAAATTGCCTCTGCCCAGATTAGTTAAGAGAATTTACCAGACTCCAACTCTCATCCATATTTATGCTTTCTTCTTTAGAGAAAAAGTATTAGAAGGGGAAGCATCACAAGAACAAGCAGTGGCTCTGCAAACACCGATCAGAAGAGAATTCTTATGGGTTTTATGGCAAAGGCAAAGCAAGTGCTTTATAAAGGCATTTAAAAAGCCAAGTCAAAGCAAACAATCACTTTCTGTTGTTGAGCTTTCAGCTCTCCTGAGATGGCTATTAAAAAAGTTTATACTAATTTTCCCACTAACCCACCCTTTAGAGGCCAAGTGGGGCAGAAAATGCTCAAAAAGCAAAAGTAAATAATAAATGTTTTCCAAAATAATGTATCTGGGGATACATATACATAATCTACCCAGTTTCATCTGTGCTTAGTTGCTAAGGAGCGTGAGCATCTGCACTTGGGAGTTAATAGTGCAGGGGGCTGGTCTGAAATCCTGCATCCAGATTTGGTTTCTGTCCTCAAAACCAGGAATTAAATTCAATCATTCCAGGGAGCAAATAAGAGTTTTGCCTTTGAATATTCACTGAATAACAAACAGTTCATGTTTTACCACAGACCACCTTAGTAACTGAATCTTTCTCGTTCAGTTTGAGGAAACACAGTTCTCATCTTAACAATAACAGTAAATTCAACCCAAAAGTAAAGAAAAAGCCCTTACTTGGAACAATCAGCTCAATTTCTTCCGACATGGCAGTTCCCAGCACGTTGGACGCAAAGCACCGATATTTCCCTTGAAAAGTGCTGATGATCCCACGGTTCTGAATCACAAACGTTCCAGAGTTGTTGGATGTGACTACCCTCGGGTCAGATAACAGATCAAAGGGTTTGCCATCCTTAGTCCAGTTAAAGCTGAAAAATAACACAAGTGTTCCACAGGACAGGCCCCAGAACTGCACCGTGGCACAAAACCGGGGGAAATGGGGGTCCAAGAGGGTTTTATCAAAATAGAAGGGAACACTTGATGGAGTTGAATGACAAAACGACCATTGTGTTGCTCTAACTTGTGTTGGCTCTTGGGCACATCTCTCCTTTTGGACACTTTGCTTTTGGATAACTGACTGTGACATGAAATAAGAACACAGAGCTTGAGGCAAGGACAGCAATAGAGAGACATTCTG
The DNA here is from genome assembly GCA_035047865.1 of Dendrocincla tyrannina. Taxonomy (NCBI): domain Eukaryota; kingdom Metazoa; phylum Chordata; class Aves; order Passeriformes; family Dendrocolaptidae; genus Dendrocincla; species Dendrocincla tyrannina. Next base: position 2,787,816 of record JAWWMP010000023.1, read on the forward strand.
TGAAAGCAAGAGCAGCCCCTTAACAGGAGCTGGAGGTTGGCAAAGAGCTCTCCTAGTACAAGGGTCGGTGTTCTGGGCTGGCAAGGGCTGACAGTTCTTCTTCTCACCATCTCCCGTGGCTGAACCCAGAAGAACCCGAGATGATTCCACTGAGCTTCTCCATGCTACAGAAGCACGTGTAGTTTTAATGCTGCTGGGGTGTGACTTTGATGAATGCTGTCAGATTTGTCACAGGTCCTGTGTCTGGAATTCTCAGATGGATTAAAATCTGGCTACCCTGATTCCGGAATCTGACACTTGGAAATTTCAGTATAACATGCATTTGTTGAAAGATGTACCTTTTTTTTTCTCTTTTTTTTTTTTTTTTTTTTTTTTGAAGAGTATTTTTTCAAAAAAATAA